>OX438931.1:14754865-15354865 GCA_949316025.1 Lapara coniferarum | reverse complement strand
TTGCCTGCGCAATATTGATTACAATTGAAACATAACTTATTACTGAGGCGACATCAAAACTCCAAGCTACTGCTTGGAAGCGTGTAGCCTGGGTTTGATGCAGCACCATCTTATGTCATTATTGTTAATTCCTAAAATTTCAATGTTTTTTTTTATTGCATCGAATGACAAGATGAGCATGCCGGTTGCTTGATGGTAAGCGACACGACCACCCATAAACTGTAGAAAAACCATCCAGCACCTTGAGTTACAAAGTACTGTGTGGCATTCCACTGCGCTCGTCATCCTGAGACATAAGATCTTAAGTCTCATTATGTCCTGTTTTGCAGTATTCGGCCCCCTTTTTGTGTGCCGACTTGTCATGGCCTCCTCTGTCGTCCCAAGCTACGTTACTGACTATAAGGAGGTTTTTGCACACCCTTCAAAGAGACAATTTCAATATAAAATGAAATGTATTAATTATTCAGTAAACCGCATATTCGTTAATTGCTATTATAACTATTGACTACCTCGGAGGTGTGTATTACGGTACGACTGCAATGCTGAGGTCTTCGGTTCGATTCCTGGGTGGGGCAATGTGATATAGGGTTTTAAATTCAGTATCAGCCCGTAGTCAGGAATTTGTGCCCGATATGGTGATAGGCTCACCCCTATCACATCATGGGACGAAATACGAACGGCGAAAAGTGGGGGCACTAGTTGCGCCTCTGCCTAGCCCTTCGAGGATAAAAGGCGTGAGTGTGTGCTATTAAAATAACGGTATTGTAACTGTTATTGTACGTTATTTTTTTAACGTTCCTCAACACGCAGAGCTTATTGTACATGAAATACATTCCAAAATCAATGTTAGCTTAACTATGTATAAAATAGTATGTAATTGCGGTGCACGCTTATACACCAATGATATATTCAATTAAATATTATATATATATATTATTATGTAGTAGTAAGTATTAATTATATAAGACTGCAATGTTTTTCTGTATGTGCAATTATTTTATATGAAAGTTTATTTTGTACAAACCTCAATACATTAAATAAATGCAGAGTAAGGTGATAGAATTCCAGAAAATACCCTAAAATATCATTAATTTCTTACAAAATACACATTTTTTGTTGCTCTCTGTAAGCCCAGTGTACCTATGTTAGAAGAAATTACTAGCTTTTATTACATACTTATGTTCACATTTCAATACAACTGTAACATTCTAATTCACTTTGACAATTAAGCGCGACAGAAGCAAGTTGTGGCCTATTTTGTAATGATACAAATCGAACAACTTTTATCTATTACGTCTATTGTTTCAGCCATCAAATGTAGGCATAATGATTTCCCTAGTAACTAGTTTTCTTTTTGTTTGTGGATTTTGTGTGCTAAGTACGTGGCAATAAAACGTAACTCGTCAGACGATGTCGTTTAATGTAGGTGTTTGTGGTCATGGGCGTAGCTATAGCTTGGGGGGGTCCTACGATATAAACATTTTAGTGGTGTGGGTTCTTGCATGGCACCGTATATTTCATGAAGCTAAGCATAAAATGTGAGTGGTCGGTGGCGTAACGCGGTTTATTGTAAGCTAAGCCCCCCCCCCCCCCGCCCTTATAACGCCCATATTTGTGATTGATTGAGAGCCCATTACGTCAGTCACGTGTTAGTCTCTCAACAAATCCCAATAAAACTAAGCGGAGGCGTGTTGTATTTTTCTGCCACATTCTGAGCACACTGGTGTTTTTATCCATCTTTACCCCTAGCACGATTTTTGTCTTATAGTATACATACATTTATGGTTCCCTTTAGGTTATTTTTTTGTATGGAAATTTCAAGAGCGCCCCGTGAGCGTGTTTGGAACTAAAATACGTCATTCATTCTTATACTAGGGTCACACTAAGGTTATTCAACAACCTTTAAAGGCCACGTATTAGCGTTGCGTTTTATCAAATATTGTACGCCTAATGACGTCAAATTGTCTCGAAAAGACGTGAATACACGTACGCTTCGTCTCCGTAAATGCGATGGCTAATGTCTTATGGCAGTGTGGCAACGGAATTTAATAAAAGAGGTAATTCTTATGACCTTAAACAACGTGCATTGTCAATAAGATCAGTGTTAAAATTTCGGAAGTGCTACTTAAGTATTTTATGTGAATGGGTCATATTTAAGTGAGAAATTAAAAATCGTACTTAATATTAAACAGGATTCAAAATACAGGCTTGGCTAGTTTGAGAGTCAATGACCTTACATAGACCTAAGTGTAACATGTCTTAACTGAAATAAATAAGTAATAATAAATTATATTTAAAGATAAATTGAGTTCATACACTGAACTATTTGTATAATAATTTTGATGGCTTACTTAGTACCGGATAAGTCTTGACGTGTATAGACGTCATTGAAACCAGTGTTTGGCCTACAGTGTATATTAATTATGTATTCTAAAGTATAATTACGGTGTATTATAACTTAACTTATTTTATAGATTTAATTTTCCTTCTAGATTCAAACATTGACACTACGAATTTATGTTTGTTTAAAATCATTGTTGTGTACATTCAAATATTTATGAAGAGTATTGTCTTAAGGAAGCAACGTACTTCTCTTAGTTAATGGCCTAATATTAACTGATTATACCCATTTAGTTAAAATATTAAAAACTGCCGCGTTTTTTGGAAATAATTGTATAATTATATCAGAAATGAAATTTGTAACCTATATTAAAAAAAAAATATTGTTTACGTCAATTAGGAATTATAAGAATTTATTTATTAGTCAATTAAAGAATGCCTGGATATCATGTTTTTGATTAATACCCATACGCTGTCAACTCACTAATTATTTAAAGTTGTTTCTATCAAAGTGATATTGGATTTTTCTGTTCAGTATCAGTCTGGGTTCTGGAATTTGTGCCCTGTAAGGCCATAGGCTCACCCCCTATCGCATCATGGGACGGAATACACCTGACGAAAAGTGAGTACACTAGTTGCGCCTCTGCCTACTTCTTCAGCGATAAAAGGCGCGTGCGTTTGTGTGAGTGTGATCTTCCTATAATCAGAAAGTATCCCAATATACAAAAATGTTTGTACTTGATTCCTATTTTATTTCCTATTAAGACTATACGAATACCTACATAATCTAAAGTAGTGACGGGACAGTGAGTGGACCCATTGTGTGATAGAATCTGAGCCGTATAAGTCCCAAATTCATTTTTATTGAGTAATTTTTGTTTAGTTTTATGGGAAGTGGAACGGACTACCGAAAGGAAGGTTTGCAAAAACATCGTGAGGACTACTTATTGAGTTTCTTTCATAACACTTTTCGAAGTAAGTCTTTCTGTCACGACAAAACCAGCGTGAGTGGCTCAACCCTCTCAGTTGCAATTGCAGAGGTCCTGGCCGAGCGGTGCATCAGTAGGTATCTATATTAAACATGGTTGGTATCCTTGCATATTGTAAAAGAAAGCCGCGTCTTTCTGTTTGAAGACTATAAGCTTAAACCTATCGAACGAATTACAATATTTGTTATGGACATAGGCTACTGTTTATCCCTGAAAAACCCTTTTACTGAGCGGAACCGCGAGTAAAAGCTAGTTAGTATTATTTACAAGCTATATATGAAGAGACCTGCAAGGTGGACAGACGACTTGATAAACGTCGCAGGAACACGCTTGATGCAGGCCGCTTTTGACAGGTTCGTCTGGAAATATTTGGACGAGGCCTATGTTCAGCAGAGACGTCATGTGGCTGATGATGATGATAATGAAGAGAATAAATAAATCCAACTACCTAATTATAAAACGCTTAAACAAGCTTTCGATACTATAACTACAAATCAATCATATATACAGAAATAAATAATACATGTTATTTTATTTAAACTCGTATTTTCAAGACCAAAAAAATTAAGTCACGAGTATAATCCAATAAACACGATGGAAGCAAGTTTGACGAGTCACTGACATTGCGCGGCGCTGTAAAGAACAAAAAGAACACCTGCAATTTCCAACTAAGGGATAATTAGGTATGCTATGCAAGGACAGCATTGTTGGACGTTCAATTGATATATTTTTACCTAGTAGGTATACTATCAGCGGGTACAATCACGGAGACAATGTATCGGGTATTGAGCTTTACATCTACATACGGAATGAGCGGCTAGATTACAAGCGCGGATCAATGTCGGCCGTTTACACATACTGCTGGGACAATGGCGAAGAAAGTAGTAAACACTTGTGATGTCGGATGTACGCTGGTGTAGTCTCTTTGTAAATGTGGCCCGCGTGCCAACAATAGAAAGATGAATGATAACTCGAACGTGTGCTTATGCCGTCTCGTCCGTTTTTTGTCACACTCGGTAGCGAGGTTTTTGAGTTACCGCTTTTCTTACGTGTGTCACGGTGTGGTGTGCGCAGGGTCGTGCTCTAATACCTAACTAGTATATTTACCATGTATAGATGCTTCCTGGATTCATGGTTTTACCTACTTCGATTTTCGAAAGAAAATCTGAGCTTAAGAGTATCAGAAAATCTGAGTTCAAAATATCACAGCAATAATAATTGCTGTGATATGCCTTGGTTGGACAATAGTTCAACCGAGGAAACGATCCGAATTCCCATATATTTACTGGATACTGCGCACCATGACCCACCAATCTGAGACGTATGTAACGTAATAGTAGTACTTGAAATTTCATGGTGCTCGGAATTTTTTGTAAGTTGTCTTCTTATGACTCATTAGTTTGACCTTCAGAGACTGATGATGGGCATCATCTATCGTCGCATCGGTTGGAATTATCTAGTCGCTGAGAACTTAAATCATAAACGCCGCGAGAGCCAGGTATAAACTGGTTTGGGTAACTCTTAGTAACCCACAGTAAAAATTATAGACGGAAGTACCTATGATGAAAAAATATTGTATCGAGATAGAAAAATCAAAAGCTTGAAGGCCTACTGGCTAGTGCGGTGAGGTATCGGCGTAATGATGCGGTTGCAGTAATGCCGGCCCGAGTCGTTCACCCCACGCGCCGCTCTATGGTGTTTGTATCTTGCCATTACCATGCGCCGGCAATTTAGTTTCGAAATTTTGTTAAACATTTTTGTATCTGTGTCGACAGATTTTTTAAAAATGATATTTTATTTTCCAGTGTCTACACCGTCCCTAACTTTGAAACTCGCGTCATTTTGAACTTGAAGATTCTTTGAACTTCTTTCCAGAGGTATAAAATACAAACTTGTTGGAAAGATTTATAAATTCATAAAATATTAAACATTGTATAGGTACTTTGAAACTTTTCTTTCGTGGTCTTGATTTTATCCACGGATTTTTTATACCTTAAAAAATTTTATAGCCTTTATCAGCAAGCAATGAAATAATCCTTATAAAATTAACCACGTTACACGTAGTTATATAATCTTTGTGTCTATTTTTAACACGCTTTTATTAGCTTCAGACGTATGTATGTATGTAACTTACACTTTGAACATGATTTTAACCCACTTAAAAACGTCGGATTAAATCGAAATTTGGCATATCTACTTATCAAGGACCGATGGCAATACAATATTTTAAACTAAAAAAAACGTTTTTTTAGAAATCCAACTAAAAAATAGAAAATAATTTTTAATAAACTTGAATTGAGAATAGTGTAAATAAGAAAAACATGTATTTTATTGTAAAAAAAGCGTGGGGTGCATAGTGTCAATAGCTGTTATACTTATTTTATTGACATAATATGAGTAGAAGGATAATTATCATTCTGATAATATCTTAAAAAGCACCCTACGCTTTTTTTACAATAAAATACATGTTTTTCTTATTTACACTATTCTCAATTTAAGTTTATTAAAAATTGATTTCTATTTTTAGTTGGATTTTTTATAAAGCGTGTTTTTTAGTTTTTATAAACTATTTAATTCAATAGATATGAGTACATATAAAGTATCTTTAAACTCAAGTATCGACATTTTAAACTAATATTTATACAACCTACTTAAAATACTTAAATCAGCTTTTTTCACCGGAATAAAATATTGGCGAGTTATACAGAGCGGGGTCAGAGTTCGCACTATCTCACACAATAGGTGCATCTACTGGCATTGTAGTACGCCGTACAAGCTAGTACGTGAATCGCTTTCTCTCTAACGTGAGCGTTCACAATACTCCAATATTGTTGCGGTGAGATTATCTAAACGTAACTGTAGATGTATCGTTTGTACTTAGTCGATGGTTTCTGACTTTATGATAGTAAGCTCTTGACTTCAATCAGGGTAAATATGAACATCGTCCTTATGACGCTATAAATAAAAGTTTGTTTTCAGTAATGTTTTTTTTTACTATTTTATTTATTTATTAATATTCAGTTGCAAGATTTGATCCCAATATGACATACATACATACAAACATTGTAACTTAAATAAAAGCTCATAAAATGGTTCGATTTTCAGGGCTTGTTCCACAAGTTTTAAGTAATGTTTATAGGCAGTGCTAAATATTTGGGAGCATAATATATTAGATTTTGACTTTTGTATTTGGTCGGCTTATACTTTTGTGTGACGAGTAGCATTTACTCAAAAGTATTAAAACCTACCCTAATGGCTAAGACTTAATATCTACATTTAAATTTTAAAGTTTCTGACCGAAATCGAAAATATAGAGATACAGATTCATTCAATGTATGCGAACTGCGAATGTAAAATATGTGGTAGAGATATTTAGAAACCCACCCGGGGCGGTATGAATACCCCCTAAATTAATAATAATAATAAAGTATGAATAAATTAGTTCTCTACATAACAAAACGGGGGCTCTATAATGAATTACTCAATGATAGATCGAGTAATTCACCAAACAAGTGTTTTTTATCATACCTACCGCATATTTTAGATGTTAGGTACTATATGAATTTATCAGCGATGTCCTATTATATAAATAATATTGAATATATTTACATGATGGACGGGATTGAACGGGATGGTCTGCCGAGACAATGTCCGGAGGTTTAAAACTCTAGAACACACCTCTGACTTTTCGAAGTACTACGTACTACTATACTACGTACGTGTATTGTTTATCAATTATCACTCTCTTTAACGGTGAAGGCAAACGTGAGGAACCTACGTACCTAAGAATTCTCCATAAGAATTTCGAGGGTATATGAAGTCTACCAACCCGCACTAGGCCAGCGTGGTGGACTAAGGCCTAACCGCTCTCAGTAATAGAGGAGGCCCGTACTCAGCAGTGGGCAGTACCTATATAATACAGGGCTGATTGCATTTCATTGCCATATTTATCTTGAGAGAATTACCAGATCACCTAATTTACAATTCGACGAAACAGATTTGTCATCAGAAACAAACAGATTTCCGTGAAACATTGGGTACACTTGTATTTAGTTCATTGAAATAACGGATCTGGTACATTTCTAGGAAAAGTAATTTAGATAATTGTTTTAAATTACAAATAATGACCATGATATTGTCGTTATAATTATTAGATTGCTATTTTAATGTATTTTGTCACAAGTAAAATATATTTCCGTATTAAAAGAAAGACTTAGAAATAGGTACTTTGATGGGTTTTAAAGTACCTCGAAAAGAAAAGTGTATACTCGATACGTCGCTTAGGTACATGTCGCCTATCAGCAACATGCAACTTACAATTAAAGAAGAAAATAACATTTATCTGCTGTTCCTTTGTACATCTCCGAAACGATCTCACCTATTTGATAAAATATGAAAAAAAGGCGTTGTGTCTTGAGAATGCCTATGCAATCTAAATGCATGTTTTAAAGTTAAAGTTCATTTACACATTACAGCCGTTCATTAACCTACAATCGTGCGAGACAATTAAAGCCTCCAGATGGCCGTAAGTTCTACTTCTAATAACAAAATGTACCGCCTGGGGCGGATCCATAGGTCACGTAAATATACCAAACAGGCCAACTTAAGCTAGTATGCGCGACAGCTGTGTCATACGCTATCGCTGCATCATTCCGCGTATCTTTGCGTACGAGCATAATGGTACCAGTTATTACATGCTTTCTATTAAAACGGAGAGAAAATTATATCCATGAAAAAAACAACAAAAAATAATTCACTCGAGCTCATCAGTGGACTGTTCGCCTCTATTTTTTCGACGCGTTTAACATGTTCAGTGTCTATCTAGGTATATAATTAATTAAAGAATATTTCATTATTATAATGCGTTCATGTTTTGTGGCCCGAATTATTTTATTATAGCTAATAGGGGGGGGGGGGGGCTTATATACGCCCATGCTAGCCACGATATACGTATTCGTGTTTATATAGCATTGGTATACACAGTAATTGCAGCAATTTTTAACAAGAATTTAATGTTATGTTCCGACGATGTTTTCTCCGTAACAATATACCTACTTATTGCGAAATTGAAATAATAAATAACGCTGCTATTGTGTTTAACAATACACCGAATAATTACCGACTACGGCACAGTATGCAAAATTAGAATGTGATATTTTGTGAAACAGACTGTAAACCTTTTGTGTTACTGTTCACTAAGTTTTTCATTGAATGTCTCGAGTATAAAAGGTGAGTTTTAATCATCTCGTAATGTTTTTTTTATTCAAGAGCTAGTATAATATTTTTTATTAATTTGTGTGTTGGTAATTTTATAATATTCAACTTCGTAATTGGAACTTGGACAATATAGATCATACTCTTAGGGTAATAAAACGTGTTTTGGCCTTAACAAAATGTACAAAACCGCTCTCCGAAACCACGTAATGTGATAAAGGAAAAACGAAGATCTCATAAAAGGATGTAAGATTTGACTATCCTTAAAAGTGGTTTTATATTAAATACGAAAGCAAAAAATAAACAAGTTTAGTCCGAGGGTTTATCGTATGTGTTTTGATCGTATAACTTTACCTACACATGGGCACTCGCCGGTCTAGGTTTATGATATGGCGTCTGTTCTCGGAATATCTTAAGAAAACATCAGTCCTGTTTAATGATTATATTCAGGCATAATCAATCTCAATCACAACCTAATATTAAGTTCAGTTTTTGTCTATTATTTTTGATTAGTTTGTGACATGAAAGTGTACCGCTACATTTGTCCATGATGACGGGGCGCCGCCCCCGTGCCTTCCGGCTTTTGTGTTGCCAGCGAGACTATGGGGATTTCCAACTAAACTATTGTATAGAAATTATTCTAACTACGTTCTAATGATATAATATACAGCGGTAAAAAATGCAAATACTGCTTGCAAGTTCAACGTTTATGTTTGTGTTATTTGTCGAGTTCAACGTATTTTCCCAGTCTTGAGTATCATGACGCGAAGCGAAAGTTCAACTTTATAGAAATTTGGCATACCTAGTTATTGAAAGGTGCGTGCTTGCGTCAATTCAAAGTGAAATAATTTTAGTAATTAAGAGATATCCGTAACAGGCGATTAAATTCAAAAGTAAAGCCGTGAAGAGAAGTGTTCTGTAGTCTGGTTATTAGCGAATTTCTGTAAGCCTTTTGTACCGTATAGATTTAGCTTTCTCCTATATTATTTTCGAAATACAGTGAAGTGTTAAACGGTGATTATTATTAGTCTATAATTTTGTAATTAAATAAATTAATATTAGATATTGTACGTGATAAGTTTAAATGTACCATTGATGTGTCATAAATTGCTATGTCTAATGGAGTTGGTATTTTTTCACCAAATGACGTCATTAATTACTCCCTCGCAACATTTTACACTTACTTTAAAATTACGTGGATATTATAACCAAGCGTGTACAGTTCAAAATACCACGGTGGTTTTGGTTGTGGGAGGGCAAAAAGTTGTTGACCAGTTATGTAGGTACACGCGGCTAGTCGAAGGTTGATCGGTAATAGGCGAGAAGTATTCGAGCTTACAACTATCGAAGGCTTGTTGAGGTCTTTGGTCAATGTGTTTTTTGATTGGTGATTGGCACGGTTCCTAGCTTGTGCTTTGAACTTCTGGGGTTTGCTTTAGAATTGACAAGTTGTAGTACACCGATTTCACATACTGGGCGATAAGTCTCCTCTTAAAAGAGAGGCCGCGAACTCCACTGTCGCAGTCTTCCATTTTTTAAAATTGTATGACCCATAGTTAATAAACTGATTTTTTTTTTATTTTTTTTTTTTTTAAATAGGCCCCTAAGGGCACTTTTACACGTCATTTTTCACAATATTGTTTTACTAAAAGATTCTACCAGTGCTTCGGAAAAGCCCACTGACCTGAGAAGAAGCACCAAGAAACTCAGCGTAGGTCTTTTATATATTTTTTTTATATATATATATATATTTTACAATTTGTAAATCACAATATTACTTCAAATTTTAAAGATGGATATTAAGTGCGAAAATTAACGGAGAGTACCTAGGTGAAACAACCACCTACATGTTTAATTTTAAGTAAAAAAAAATAAAGTCAACCATCAAACAGAGCAGACCAGTCCACACAAGCAGCACCCGTTCACGAGTATGACGCATGTGCCAGCCATCGGCCTCCTCAACCATGTTTCAGGGAAGTGACCGACCCGGCACACGACGCCGCCGCAAGCACAGACATTAAAGCGAGCAAGACTACTCAGATTGTGGCTAACCAAGACAAAAGAAATGCAACAAAGGGGTGTATCAAATGAGTTACGTAGTATGTTCAAAAATATACTCTTAGGACTACCCGGGAAAGTCGCACATATCCATCTGTCAAAAATCACTTAAGCTAATTACAATCGAATGAAAAAAAATGTCAGAATAAGAATAATAATATGTAAAACAATGATGTCAAAAAAAAAATCATATCAAAAAATAATAATAATAATAATATAGGTATGTACCTAACATAATCAAATTATAGAACATGAATGAATCCGAGCAATTTAATCCCAAGCATTTGTATCCTCCAGATAATCGCAAATACGATAGTAACCTTTTTTACAGAGGCGGTCTTTTATAGTCATTTTAAATTTTTTTATTGGTAGATTTACAATATGCTTAGGAAGTTTGTTAAAGAAACGGGTTCTGAAATGAATGATGAAATGGGTTCTGTGGATATTTAGCTGAATAGCACGTATATTTATCGTCATTACTATGCGATGTCTTTGTTAAATCGATGCTATTTTCGATTACACACTCGTGGGAAACAAGATTTTAAATTCGATTTATTAATATTCATTAACGATATTACAATGAATTATAATTTCACCGAATCAAGTCGAATCAATTTTAGTGGCGCCTATCTGTTGCTTCCACAACCGCCTAGGCACCGGCAAAACGATCATTTAACTATTGATGTGAATAAATTTCCATATTTATTAATGTACTAGCTTTTGCCCGCGGCTCCGCCCGCATTAAAAAGTTTTTCCGGGATAAAAGTCCCGGTTTATATTTTCCCGGGATAAAAAGTAGCCTATGTGTTAATGCAGGACATTATCTACCCGTGTGCCAAATTTCATCGAAATCCGTTCAGTAGTTTTTGCGTGAAAGAGGAACAAACATCCTTACATCCATACATCCAAACATCCATACATCCAAACATCCAAACATCCATACATTCTTACAAACTTTCGCCTTTATAATATTAGTAGGATTGAGTATCTCGACATTTGTAAGCATTGCCCCACGGGATGCAATGTTCTGAAATGTCAATTTAGTTTATAATGGCAAGGGAACATCTCTACGATTGATATTTTTTGTGTGGAGATATTGTTAGAAGTGAAAAAAACGTTTATCAAGATTTATTTCGATAATACATTTTATTAAAATTATTGTACCGTGCGGCAATAGTCTCTATCATGAGAATTATTAATTTATTATTATGTACTTTGTATATTAATCGTATAACATAAAATTTAGTTTGGGGTTAAAAAGTACACAGCAACTACAAAAAGGATTATAGCACTATTTCCAGATATTGGCGTTTCAAGGCATTCAAGTAACAAAAAAAATCTTTGTAATATTAATATGTAGAGACAATTTATGTCACGCATTCAGTTTGGGCGGACCCTATTTTACATACTATTTCAGTTTAATTTTACAAATTTGAATGTTTGAAAACGTTTATCATTGAAAGTGACTGCAGAAACCGATGGAAAGATATGGACGTTTGCCACACACATAAACTTTGTTACAGGAAATTTCAAGTAGCCACATGCACAAGCTAGTAACTTCATAAAATTCACGAACTGTATATAGGCATAAGTACATGCCCGTTGTACACAAATATAAACGATATTATGAACGTAAAACGAGCAAATTTACTATTGTGTAAATAAATAAAGTTATGAATTATTTTGCTGCTATGTTAGCTGCCTTAAAAGAATGAGGTCTAAAAATAGTTGGGTGGCAACAAAACCAGATTCATAGTTTGTACCTACCTGCGGCAACGCAGTGCGGTTTTCAACATTTAGTTGTGCACGTTTCTGCGAAGATTGATGTGTAAGATTGATTGGTGTATTATTGAGTTGTTCGACAACCGATAGTGAACTTCATCCGACGCGCGATCAAAGAATACAGGACATTTACGTCACCAACAATTAAGGCCAATGTTTTCTTGCTTCCTAAGGCACAAAATTGATTGAATGTAGAGGTTTGCAAACATATCATCATTCCTACATCTTTGATGTAGTAGACGAAAGCAGAACGAGGGAATAATTTACTAATAGTTCCTCTATATTATAATAGGAATGTAGCAATCGATAGGAAGCACCTGGTAATGTGAATGTTTATTCAACAAAAAACGAATAAACATCAACGTAAGTTATGAAGAAGGTCAATTTATGGACAGTAAATGTTTCATTATTCAAGACCAGTTCACCATAATAAAAATTGAAATTAATATTTAAACTCATCATTGCGAACATTTACATTATATTGTAGTACAATTCTAATTAATATCCTACTTAATATTATAAAGGCGAAAGTTTGTAAGTATGTATGGATGTATGGATGTTTGCTACTCTTTCACGCAAAAACTATTGTACAGATTTCGATGAAATTTGGCACACGGGTAGATCATGTCCTGGATTAACACAGGCTACATTTTATCCCGGGAAAATAAAAAGCGGGACTTTTATCCCGGAAAAGCTTTTCAACACGGGCGCAGCCGCAGGCAAAATCTAGTCTAGTAATACATAATCTGCTTTACTTCTGTGAATAAAATATAACGTTTTAGTTAAGCTTGCTGGTGATATAAAATAAGACATCTTATTGCTTATTATTATTTACGATATTGATAATGTCTGCTTATAAAGAGCTTTACATACTGTTATACTGTGGCGTTTTACCCTGATAATGGCTTTTTTGCATTCCATCCGAAATGCTAAAGGCATTGTAATATCCTTAGAATAATAACATATTCTATGGTAATATCAATCAATATTGGAATTGGTAAAGTCCAACAATTATAAACCCAATAATAACATAAAGTAAGATACGTAGAACCCTAAAGTATCTTCGTTTAAATCTTTCGTTATTCAATTTAGAATTTGGCGTGATAATGAATATTCAGGCGGTGGCTTCCCAACGCTCCTTCAGAAGATATTTGGTTTTCGTTAGCGCAGATTTTCTTTTAATTAACAAAGATGATGGCTCTAGATGGCCTTTACCTATCAGTAAACTGCACCGACTTCCAATGAGTTGAATAAGGAATTACAGGTAGAGTAAGAACAAAAATCATTAGCTAGGTACATTTTATTTTAAAAATGCACTTTTATTTGTTTTCAAAGTTGATAGAGTCGCTTCGGATGTGGATTTAAAAAAAAAGCATTTGAATAACCCAGATGGCTTTCTGTCTCCAATATGGCTACAAAGCCTCAAAAATAAACGAATAGGTACCCAAGCTTAGATTATATAAGTTATGTATTTGAGAGGGTGAAAGTTGTACATATGTAATGCTTATTAAAAACTACATAACCTCCAGTTTAATCAGGATACCAATTACCTCAGCGTGAAGATGAAAAATAGGTATTAAAAGAGAGTAAGTAGGTACCTTATATTCGTATCTATGCTAAAGAAAGAGTTCCTATAACGTATTATATTTCGCGTTATCCATACTAACCTTATCTAATCACTAATAGTTTTATTTTGGACAAATTTGCCGGTCGATTACACAGCGGTTTTAATTTTACGAAGGTTGACCCATTCACTGCGACCACCAAAACCGCTTCTCATATTGCACTGGACAAATTTCGTGGAAAATTTAACATCATTATAGAATTACCACCGGTGTCCAAATACCTGTGGCATACCTACATTTTAACTTGTTCTAATGAACTATAAATATATTGACGAGAAAATTCTATCCTAAGAACTGAATACGATAGACAGTTTGTTTCTCATTTTACGCATCGCGTCACACGAATTGAAGTAAGTACTTTGTAAAAGTTATTCCGAAGACATTTAAAATGGAAATGCAAGATAAGTCTAAATTATAACGTGTTGATGTACACAATAACTATTATTATATTTTAATGTCATATTGTTTTGCAATAATTTCAATCTAAGTAACTTAAGGGTTTTTTAAATGGTTTTGTTTTAATTCGACAGGAGGTGAAACGGTTTTCATAAATTTAAAATACCTAGATAATTTGAACGTGTACAAATTAATTTGTATTGGATATAATGCCAGATTTTGGATTCTTTCGGCTCATTTAAATCTCGATAAAAAATAACATCCATAAATAATTATATATTCATCAAAAAGTGGCTCGCGTGACGGCAAAAGCTGTCGAATGGGCCAAGGAAATCTGAGCTCATTACCGACGCTCATTCGATTTATATTAACGCTCAAGTAATGTAACAAATAAGGGGAGGTCGTTGTCCCATCCCGGGCGAGAAGCATCACAAGCGCGCCCGGCCCTCGCATAAAAGAAATAGTAATATTAGAGCTGGCTCCTCCAGTGTCATTAGCAGCGATACAAAGCTTCACTCATTCCACGCTCTTACTATTTGTCAGAGGCAAAAAGTGCCATGTCCACAATAATTATGGGACCGGCTTTCGAGAGCGCTCATAATTCGTCATGTTCTGGTCGGCCGCGTCGTTTCTGAACGCGTCCATAATTTGACGTTTCCCGCCAGAGCAGTGGTCACGAAGCGAACTACCAACTATACAGCTCGAGCGGGGAACTTTTCACATTTTAAACCTATTTTAATTATACTATTTTTCGGCATGAAAAAGTACTTAAAATTTAATTAGCACATGGCCGAGTTTAAGAGGAATTAAGGTAAGCCAATGTTCAATAAAGGGATGAAAAAGAAGGGGATTAATGTGCAAAATGAATAAGACCAAAAATCTATCATAAATCCCACTATAAAAACACGAATTGCTCGACCTTATAAAAAAGTAGGTCTTATAATACCCATTACCCAGATATAGAAATATATTAGTGATAATAAAACGCTAATGTAAGGTTTACTTTAACTACCTCAAAATAAGTAATAACATTAACTGTGTATCAACACAAAGATCTGGAGGTCGAACAACATATTGTATAATAAATTCAAAATAAGAAACATATACATGACATTGTATGTTACCCGCATAAATGAATCATTTGAGATAGAAAAAACGTACGCGATGACATTAAAGTCTCGTTTACTCAGTTAAGTTGGTATGTCTTGTAATTTGGTACAGAGTATTAGGGAATACCACGGTCCACGACGCTTCTTTGGCCAAGCCCTAAAGTTTGGTATAACGAATCGGTTGTTTTTTAGCTGACCGTTTGAGAGTTCGGTGACCGCTATGGCTCAGATGTTCAGACACTTACCGATCAATTGATTGTTCCACTCCGCAATTATTAGTGCCTGAATTCCTATACTACAACCGTTTGGTTTGTTGTTTAAAACGATTATTTACAATTTTGAGAAATATTTCAACTTTTAATCTTTGTGTTAAACGCTTGCAATTGAGAAGATAACAAAACTGTTTATTAATTCTGAATTATTCAGAAATATAATATACTGCTTTTGACCGCAAGCTCGACGACTATATCTGCTATTACTGATCTAGGTATAACATTTACAAATATACGAATGGACGAAATCTAATCTGAATTAGGGTATATATTACTTTGTTATCAACAGTTAAGAGTAAGTAAATTATACTTTTATTCATAAAATATACCAATCGTCCTAACTGGACTGTTGTATTATTTTATTTTGTTGTAAAAACCGTATTTACCTTTGTAGATACAAAAAACATAGAATTCCCTTCCTTAGCTGCCTTACTGATAATACCCATTACCCAGATATAGAAATATAATATGCAATATATATAATAATATTCCTTACTCATACCTAATAGAATTGTGTACGGTAGAAAATAATCTATAAAGTACCTAAGACATACAAGTAACCTTCACTCAGATAACTGAAATATTATTGTTGGGTATGCTGTGACTAGTTTACGCTTTTACATTGCGATTACGACCTAGAATAATCGTGAGAAAACATTCATGGCCGTGTTTCTAGTAGGTACTTAAAATAGGCAATTTGGTTCTTTAATAAGAGTTACTGAGTCAATTTAATTTATTGTGTGAGTATGAAAAACATGAGCCTATTTTATTGCTCACTATGAAAATGTTTATGGCATACCCAGCATTTTACATCTACTTCCAGCAATAAGTATATATGTATGTAATCATTGCATGTAACAATTATTAATATTATTATAGTTCGGAGGTATCTATGAATTGCTTATATATCATTGTCTGTAAAGTTTTGAAATATCTATATTATGAATTATGATATGAATAGTATATTCTACTTACCTTTTTATTTCACACTGAAACTTTTGTACAAAAATAGTAATATTCCCAAAACCTCGATAAGTTCATTACATTATGTACCTGTAGTCAGACTTTAATATGAGTGAGGTTCAACGGTCGCTCAGACTATTCAATGCAACAAGGTTGACGAGCGGCGCAGCGCATATTCAGGCCTTTGCATTTTGTGTTTTTATTTATAAGTATCTAAATTAAACCGGTAATATAATGAAGTTAATTTTATTTTAAATTCTAATTTTTCTTTATTGTGGATGCTTAAATATGCATTCGCAGTTGGACTTTATAGGTCTTAAGTTTATCATAAATAACTAGTATAGTATACAAATTATTTTTCTATCAAAACTTACTTTGCACATGTGCGTTATCTTATAACGTGAACGTAAAAAGAGATAACTACTAATTCTAAATGTAAATATAAAAAACATTTAAAGATGTAATTTTGTAACATAACAGTAAACAGTATCAACATAATATAGGCCACACAAAACAATGTCACACGTTACCGTTAAACAATCGGGGCATTTCGTGTGAAAATCTAGAACGATGGGGGCACTAATAATGAATTATTAAGGGTGATAATAGCTTGTCTAAATTGAAGAAAGTGAGTACCCGCAGCCCAGAACACGTGCGCGGGCATGCGGGCCGCACTCTACGCGCTCTACTCGCGCCGCGCGTCCGCAATCAACTTTATATTAAAACCATTTTGATTTATGGTATGATGTTTTCATTATAAAGCTGGGTTTGTCTGCGGGACAAATCACTCATGGGAATTATTTCTGTTGAGTTGACAGTTAATGGATAAACAAAGAATTTGTAGAGCACGTGGTAGAGCGCATGTAATGATCGGTACCGGCTTCTTGTTATACCTTCATACGTGCCCATCATTCTGTTCAGCTTAATTTATTTATTTATTTATCTTTATAAACAAAGGTGTAAAGGCGCACTTAACAGCTCAAACGTTTTTATTGTTTGAATCTTCGTGTTTTGTAGGGAATAAATAAGGTAGTTCTAAGTAACATGAAAAGGAACATGACAAAGTTTTAACGTAGGTATAAAAATACGAAATATAAACTATCTTAGTATATAATATAATAATATTATGAACAATAACGAAATTGTATGTTAAATATAGACTAATTAAATAATAACTTAATTATAAAAGCTTACGGAAGGCATATAAACTCGTAATTAGTACTTGTATAAACATAATATTAGTAGGTAAATATAATAGACATTATTTGCGAGAGATATCGAAGTTAAGTATCATTCATTAAATTCGGACTGAATATAAATATTTTTTAGTATTTTTTCTACTACAGCAGACTGCCTTCAGCATGACTGGCTTTTGGTAACTGTACATTGTCCAGGAATTTCAGACTAACTATGGTTTGTAGACAAGAAAATATCAAAGTTGAGTTTTATTATTCGTATAGATG
Source organism: Lapara coniferarum (assembly GCA_949316025.1). Lineage (NCBI taxonomy): Eukaryota > Metazoa > Arthropoda > Insecta > Lepidoptera > Sphingidae > Lapara > Lapara coniferarum. Next base: position 15,336,654 of record OX438931.1, on the reverse strand, counting down.
GCAATTTACTCGTATTTAGTTTGTTTGTTACGTCATTTAAAATGGCTTAATCACGTTATAAGGAAATCATAGGAGAATGTACACACCGGCCTTGACACACCGGAGTAATATGCCCTATGAGAAATAAAATACGATAATTTGGCCTTATTATAATATAGGTAGGTACGGGCATGGACTAATGTACGGGTCAACAATTGCTCCCATAAGTTCAATCTTTCCATGGGCACCGGCGCTTACTATTTTCATTTTGTTCTGAACACGGTTACGCTAAAGTGAACAATATAGTACGTAAGTAATTTGTACCCTCGGCATTAATATATAAGAAAAAAAAATTACACTACATTTAATATAAATAATGATGTTAATAACGGAATGGATCAAAGTGGATGATTGATGGAGTAAAATACCTATCAGGTAGGTACTCTATTTCTAAGTTAAACGAAAGCTGGAGATACGGAACATTTTAAATTCTATGACTTATTGTATAAAAAACTCAAGTGGCCTTAATACGGTGCTAGAGCTACGCTGTAGGCATATTTGTGTACAAAAATCAAAGTGAAGTGAGAGCTTGTTATGTTTCCTATTAATGAGATTTTCGGATGTCGAAACAACCTTACATCCTCCTTGTTCTAATCCTTATTATTCTCAGAGTACATACACATACACACTCACGCCTTGTTATCCCCAAGGGGTAGGCAGAGGCGCAACTAATGCATCCAATTTTTGCCGTGCGTATTCCATCCCATGATGTGATAGGGGGAGAGTCTATCGCCATATCGGGCACAAATTACAGGCTCCGGGCTGATACTGAATAGAAAAATAAAATACACTTTGCTAGACCCGGGGATCGAACCCGAGACCTTAGCACAGCAGTCGTACCGAACACAACTACGCCACCGAGGCAGTATCGTCTCTATTACATCATGGGACGGAATAACGGCGAAAAGTGCGTTGCACCTATGCCTACCCTTTCGGGGATAACAGGCGTGCGTGTGTGTGTATGTGAGTGTGAATATATATTGGTTATGATATACACTGTACCTAAGTAATACTTTTGAACTGATTTTGAAAAGTGCAACCCTAGAGTTTCTTGCCCGTTCTTCTCTGGTGGAAACTGCTTTCCGAACTGGTGGTAGAGTAAAATTGACTGGATCTAAGTAATGTTTAACATTTTATGGATTCGAATAAATGATTTCATTTCTATTCAAACATATTATTTATATATTTATATTATTATTTCTATCTCCCTGTCTTACTTCTCTGTGTAGTGGAATAGCCTTCGAACTCTGTTCTTGTACTCGGACCGACATGTTGGCATTGTAAAATAAACTTTGTGTTTACAAAAATAACAAGGGAAATAACAGTCAATATGCATAAATACACTGTAAAAGTTTTTTTTTCGCATATTTTATTTATAATGTTCCATAACAAATGATTTTGCTATAATGTTTCTCTTACTAGTTTACAAATCATTTAGCCATTTGTTGAATGTCAACCAACCAATAATAAAATAATAGAGAACCGCGTTTAACAGTGTGGTCTATCGTTCTAGATGCCACATTCCATTGTATCGTCGCACATGTGACTATTGGTATTTATGTTACTTTAGATATTGTATTGGTATTTATGTTGCCTCGACTGCCTCGGTGGCGTAGTGGTATTGCGTACGCATTACGAGTACGATTTGCGCGCTGTGGTCCTGGGTTCGAATCCCGGGTCGAGCCAAAAAAAAAATTGTGACTGGGTTTTTCCATCTTAAAATTTACTCAGTCGCAGCTCGGAGTCAGGAAGTTGGCGGTGTGATACCCCCGTGCCTAGGAAAGCACGTAAAGCCGTTGGTCCTGCGCCTGATCTCTCTCCGGTCATGTCGGATTGCCGTCTCACCGGACTATGAGAGTGAAGGAATAGCGAGTGCACCTGTGTATTGCGCACACACTTGTGCACTATAATATCTCCTACGTACCTGGCTGATCTCCGTTGAGATTGGCCGCCGTGGCCGAAACTGGCTAGGAGGATTGTATTGCGTACACCAGTGCAGCAAGTTCTTAGATGCATTATAAACCCTTGAGAGGGAATAGCAGTTGTCGTAAGTAGTACTGTAGAAATTGAGCTGCCGCGCTGATTACGTTTAAAAACGACATTTTTTTCAAATAAAATCAAGTCAACTGTTCCAGAACATTTTATTTATTGGGAAATATTATTATTGTTTCACTTTCTGGGTATCTGACTATGGCGGCGTGCGGCCAAATGTCTTAAGTAAGGTCTTCTATTTTTTTTCTCACCTATGCATATTAAATGTCATCTGTTTCATACAAGTCTCTGAATTCTGACGTTGTCTTGATTTGTTATGTTTGAAGCATGAAGGTTCAAACTAAATTTTTAGGGGTTGATGGGTCTGTAGAACATTGCTATTCACCAAAATTCTACACCAGATAAAATCAAATTACCTCCACGAATTTATATGAAATTGGATTTAACGCTAAAAATTTTGACGAAATTACACCGCTGCGCTTTATAAATTGATAGGTTAAAGATCAAGTACTTTTGTCGAAATTGGAGTATCGAAGCAGGAAAACATGAGTATTATCACAAGTCAAGTTATTATTACATCTACAGTAAAAATCAATAAATTTCTTTTAGTTTTAAGTTCATCAACTTTTATTCTAGAAGAACGGAAAGCGGCCCTCACTATTACAAAGTAAAGAACGGGAAACAATTTAAGTTTAGTTTTTGTCTAAAATTACAAAACTAATATCTTAGCATACAGGGACAATGCATTTAGGGACTTTTATAGCGGTAAAGGCATTTCACGCAGGCGGAGCCACAAACAACACCTAGTCTAATATAAATGCTTCTATTCTCGTCACTTAATTCGTTTGAATAGAGGGGTCCAAAACATTCAATTTAACCTATTTTATTTCAATGGTAAAATACAAGAAACTAGAAGATTGAAGTTATATCACGAGTGATTTACGAAATATTAATGCGAAAAACGTGGTAGTCCAAACTGGCTATGTCGTAATAGTGAATGACGCTCACCATTGCGCGGGAAGTACGCATTTACATTTTACCTCCGTAATATCCTTAACGTATTTATTGTTCGGACAGTTCTGGCGCTTCACAAAAAAACGTAAAATTACCATACGACACGTGGTTGTGGTACTCACAGAGTAAAATGTACATATCAATTTACAAATAAGATATTTGTGTCTTTGACGTTTTTTCTTGTGTGCGCAATCATAAAATATGCCTTTACATAAAAAATTGTGAGAAATGTTGCCAAAACTAATTTAAAGTAATAGGATAAGAACTTAAGAAAAAATATCTTAAGTTAACTCACTCATGCTACAAAAATGGTAAAGCAAATGTTTGCGATTCTCGTGAACCAACACGGAGTTAAAACGAAAAACGTTGAACTAGTCCTCCATTACCTGGGGTAATACAAAGCCATTAATACCATTAATATTTCACTCATGGATTTTATCGACAATGAATGACTTTAACAGACGTTCCGTCATCCCATTCTCTCGGACGCCGGCTTTTTTAATATTCATGTCTCGACGCCCCACACAACTAACAAATTCTCTCATGTCTAGATCATTACTGTCAGTACACCCGCTGTAACTAATAAAATAACCCAATATACAGTTCACGCCCAATTAAAAACTGGTATCAATTGATAATTTCAACTCCCCTGATAAATTCTCAAACCATACCGTGGGATTATTTGGATTTCTTTTAGTTAGCAAAATTAGATAATTTAATACAACAAAATATTTGGCGCCTAAGGTCCGCAAGCCGTGAAAGTAACAATTGTGTAAAACTCATAAAAAGTGATTTATTTATTTCTTTGTACGTACCTGGAGTATTTGTACGAACAAAGTAGAGAAGAACCATTTAACGTTGATCTCCGTTTAGGGTTGAATTTATTGTATACGGATAGCATTATGGGTTTGTATGGAGTCGAGAGAGGTCAGTATTGTTGGGTTAGGACGAGACAAAAAAGACGAAGACGAAGGTATCTGCACGTGGAGCGCGGTGCTCAGAGGGCCAACGCCGAACCGGTTCTGTAGTAACCGGCGTAGGACACTCGCCGCTTTTACGCTGACTTGCAATAGTTCCGACAAGTGACTGTATCAAGGATTAGATACTTTATTCGTGTTCACGTTTTTGATGATAAGTACGCCTGGGTGCGAGCTATTTTATCGTCCGCATTGGATTATGTTTTCTTGTCGTTATTTTGTACCTTTCTTTAAGTTATCGTGGATAATTGCTTTTAAGTTCGTTTCAGTAATGTTGTAGAGATCTTTTTCGGTAGTTTTATTTGATTTAGGAAATATGTAGAGATAATATTTTGTGTAAGTATACATATAATAGTAGTCTGTGTATATATATTAAACGCTTTAGTTATTATTTTTAATTCCTCATTGTTATTGTATTAACAAAAGAAATATATGGGTAAAACATTAAACTAGCTAGTTTCTCAACATATCTAAAACTATTTATCTTACAAGTTACAAGAATATTGTGTCAGCGTCATCCGTATTTAAATATGAACTTTGTTAAGTGCCACTAATAGTTTAACGACACAACAAGGCCAAACCACAAAAACATCAAAGTTCCATCGACATAAAGAGTGCACATCACTACGACGTTCGTCCTCAAATAAAGAAACAGATAGGTAGGAATCCGTCAAGTCATGGCGCAAAACCCGCCATTGCCTCCGCGCCGCTCCTACAACAACCGAAAACTAATCGAAAACACCCGGAACTAATCATTTTATAATTATAAAAAAATGCGGTTAGCATCGAATTCTTTGCTTTAGTCCAGCGACCGAGACGAGTCGAGAATTATCTCAAATTGTTAAGTTGATGATCGGATTATTATTCACACCTTTTCCTACGATTCGAGTGTAGTTTTAGTTAACTTACGTACCACCTTATATTATTGTAATTTTTTCCACTAGATGTTTTAACAAATTGTATAATATTATAACTACTTACAAAGTTTACATTTTTAAAGTATATTACCTCTAACTGTCTATGTACCTACGTAATGATTGAAATGATTAAGTGAAGAGTTGTAGTCGGAACGATGTAATAAATTAAAATATTATGCTCCACGAACGATGGACGTACTTAACATTGAAGCGTGAACGAGTCGATTAAAGTGTAGTATGTGTAACTAGTTTTAGACGCGCGTGTGAATTCTTGCGGGAGTGCTCAGCTCAGGTATCGACCGCGCCCGCAGTCGTCCGAACCCCTACGTTGCAGCGCTGTATGAATACAATTTATTTACATTGTGAACATTAATTTATTAACGATGCGCCGGTACAGAATTTTCACTTTTATGAAAACATGAAATCCTTCTAGCCAGTTTGGGCCACGGCGGCCAATCTTAACGGAGATCAGCCAGGTACGCAGGAGATATTATAGTGCACAAGTATGTGCGCAATACACAGGTGCACTCGCTATTCCTTCACTCTCATAGTCCGGTGAGACGGCAATCCGACATGACCGGAGAGAGATCAGGCGCAGGACTAACGGCTTTACATGCTTTCCGAGGCACGGGGGTATCACACCGCCAACTTCCTGACTCCGAGCTGCAACTGAGTAATTTTTTTAAGATGGAAAAACCCAGTCACAAAGTTTTTTTGGCCCGACCCGGGATTCGAACCCAGGACCTCAGCGCGCAAATCGTACTCGTAACGCGTACGCAATACAACTACGCCACCGAGGCAGTCAAAATATATTCTTATAGCTTTTGCCCGCGGCTCCGCCCGCCTTAAAAAGTTTTTCCGGGATTAAAGTCCCGCTTTATGTTTTCCCGGGATAAAAAGTAGGCTATGTGTAGGCGTAGGTCATGTCCTGGATTACCAGGACATGACCTACCCGTGTGTCAAATTGCATCGAAATCCGTTCAGTAGTTTTTGCGTGAAAGAGGAACAAACATCCATACATCCAAACATCCATACATTCTTACAAACTTTCGCCTTTATAATATTAGTAGGATATATTGATATTAATATGAAAACATATTCTTTGGTTGAAAGATGTTCATATTTAAAGGTTGAATGCCATTTTTCTATGATTTCGTCATAGATTTAGTAATAACCGACTTTCCTCTGTCTATGGATTTCCTTAGATTTGTTAGTGGTAAAACTACGCTGTAATTAGACATTGCTGCTACGTTTTCACTTACCATTTTCTATTTAAGGGTGGGTATCACCTACACCACTTATAGATAGGTACATGATTTCCCATCTAGTCCACCATTTATCATTTGTCTCCATGAAGAAAGCACGTTATTCATTCCAACTAGTCTATCCTTTTGAATTGTTTTTACATCCGAGTACGCATTGAATGCATTTAAAAATGATAGTTTACTAGGCCGGATGCAAATCGCTTCCAGTAGCGAGGCGGTGCGCGGAAATAGGCAGGTTCTTGCCACCGGTGTCGGCAAATCAATTTCCTGTCCTCATATAAGATATAGTTACTGCATCAATTGAAGTCTGGAATTGGAGTCTGGAATTTGTGCCCGATATGGCGATAGGCTCGCCCCCTATCACATCATGGAAATAATGGCGAATAGTGGGTGTACTGGTTGCGCCTCTGCCTACCCCTTCGAGGATAAAAGGCGTGAGTGTATATGTATGTACTGCATTAAAGGAAATAGTTTCTGAAGAAAACTCTACGAATTGGGGACACTTCTTACTTGGACTTAACAAAGGCAACCTATTTAAATGCTTCTTAACGTAATTAATTTTAAACTCGAGTTACTTAATACGTGAGCTTCATTAATAATATGTAAGATCCAGAAACAAAATTGGATTCTAATTTAAATGTTTAATTAGATTTCTGCTAAAATGTTAATTTACTGATGTTATAACTTTGTAATAAATAAGCTGCGCTTGCGTCGGCACTCATCAATTATGAGCAATCGGTTAATAAATTAAACGCAATCCGAGATTAAGCCAAATAGCATGGCACAGTATAAAGTATTGAAGAAAGCCTAATCTATCTTTTATTCCTCTGGTTTGGTGGATGTTCATAGGATAGTGATAATATTTTGCCATCAGAACTCATAATAACGTGTTCCTATAACTTCTCCTCTTTTAAAAACGCTCTCCATTTGTTCGATTATCTTTTTAGATAGAAGACGCATTATCGGTCTTTATTGCTATGTTTAAAATAACGACAATGGTGCAACAGACGAACTGTCAATTTCAGTAGTCAATGTTATTGTCACTGCTAAAGTAACTTCAATGGTATAGGTAACGTCAGATTTTGTTATTGTTAATTATTATGAAGTCATATTTGTTTAATAAACGCTTTTGATATAATTTACAAACTGCATCTTCATTTCTGATCACGTTGCTTTCTTTCTATCCAATATCCGGAACCTGTTAATACAGAATAGGAATAAAAATACCTAGGCGGTAGGCCAATGATACCGTCCCAAGATGCAAAGCGTAAAAGGTGACCGAAATTATCAAATTAATGCTCCGATCAAGCGTTATGCCGTCTTCGGTAGTCTGTTTTGGAAATAGGTACGAAAACGGTCGTGCACGCGGCTGATTCGTCAAGCTGCTACCATCGGGCAGGAGCCTTTGAAAAACTAGAAGAACATGGTAAGTAGGGGGGTGTCGTGGTGTGCGGGGAGATGTGGGGGACGGCGGGGGTGGCGGTGCGGGGCGAGTAAGGGGTTGAGTGAACGTAGCTCTATTACGTGCCGCTGGACGCAATATCGAGAGTACCGTCATAGTAAATCGGCCGTAACCTGTGTCCAGCCCGACGCTTGCCAAAGACGAATATTTGGAACATACTTTAAATGTATCAAGAAAGGGGGAGAAGATATTTAAGGATATAGGATTGACATCCGTAAAGATTGTTATAAATTTTTAATTTGATTTACTAGGTATGTCTCTCATTTGTCACTGGTGGTAGGTCTCTCATATGTGAGATTCCGTTTGAGTGGGTACCACCGCAATATCTGTTTCTACCGCCAAGCAGCAGTGTGCATGTACTGTTGTGTTTGGGTTTAAAGAACGTTGTAGCCAGTGTAACTACTGGACAAAATGAGACTTAACATCTTATGTCTCATGATGACGAGAGCAGTGGAATGCCACACAGTTTATGGGCGGTCGTATCGCTTACCAGGCGAACGGCAGGCTCGTCTCATCATTTAATGCCATAAAAAAACTTGAAAGTGGAGCCAAAATACATCGAGCGAAAAGCCTTTAAAATATCATCATTGATCAAAACCGATATGCTAACCAAATTTCGCATTAGAGATAAATAATAAGATAGATAAGAATAATAAAAATTTATGATGTCAGTTTATAATGTAAGATGAACTGAAAGTTGGAACTGCACACTATACTTAAGAGATCAAGAGCCGATTGTGTTAACAAATCATAAATGTAATTGTGATATGGCAAATAAAGGCTACAATATTAATTACGCAGTTGTAATACTACTTTAAGAACTAAGATTTGTAAATTTGTAGCTCTATGAGTTTTATATTACTTATAATTTAATCTTTGGAATGGTGTAATCGGATTGTATTAGATGAAATTCGGTAAAGTTTTAGTAGATTTCCATAATTACATCCATATAGAAACGATATAACAAGAAATTAGTATCAATGGGAGCCAAAATACTTATCACACACTTCAGATATGAACACAATGTCGATTTTAGTAAGGTTTGCATTTTAGCAATAAGCATTTTAATGTGTATGATTGAATTTTAATGTAATATTTGGGAATTAAAATAATCAGCAGTAATTTTTACGTTTGTACTCAGCGTGGTGGGTGTGCTGTTAAGTTTTAACGACAATATTCGTCGTAGCGAGTCGCCGCGGTGAGTCACGAAGATCGTTGAACCCTCCAGAGCGGCCATCTTGCGGCTTGCAGCCCTCGGTACCTTCACAACCCTTCTTACGACAGCCCTAATAACATTCAAGGTGTTTATAAAATAAAAAAAATATTGTTGACATAAAAGTATTATTTAACCTCGCCTTGGAGTTGCTACTACCTTGCTCATACATATTTTTTCTTTCTAATCGTTGAAAGCTCGAATGCCATTCAGTAATTTCTTTGTATTAAGTGGCAAATAATTCCATCGTTTAATTGTACATTAATAAAGCTTGGAGTAAAACAGACTATCTTTAAAAAATCTGAAATTAATATGTAAGTACCTATTTAAACTATTGAATTTTAAAAAATGGATAGGTACAATTCGAAAATTTCACTACGCTAATAACTTATTTTTGTTCAATTTTATACTTAAACAAAATAAAGATGTTGTCGCATTTATCCTTAGGCGACTAAACAGTACCAATAAACAGTAATTTTCAGTAATTTTGATTGCAAACGGCAACAAGCTTGAGTCTCCATGTACAACAAACCTTCTGAAATAGACGTCGCGTTGGAACTTGGTGGAGAGATTGAAATTAAAGAAAGATATGAAAAATCTCGCTCGTTTGTGTTGAAATAGTCAAGCGATGATTCCGCTGTATTTGACAGCTGCAGTTAAATACATAATTTATTGGATAAAGCCTACAGAATTTTCTAATTATTTATTAATATTTCTTTCTATAACGGCATGCGACTACGGTTTAGTTATATCCTAGACATAACCAAACTTGTTTTAGACTATGATTTCAAATAGGAATATTTTCTTGTTTAATATTTTTCGGTTATTCTTTCCGTGGTCGGGTTTTAGTTTTTTTAACTTATTTTTTATTTCACACTTTTTAGTATTTCGTGAACAGTAAAACATTTTTTATATTAAGTATTGATCTATAAAATACTTTGGCACTTGAATGACTAAATTGAGGAAATTGTCTGAAATAAAATTCCTTTCTCCCTAAGGTGGGCTTAGGTCTGTTCAGCTTATCTCGTAATACTCCAATGCAAAAACCATGGCTATGTAGCTGCGTGCGAATGCTAGTCCTAGCTTGAAAAAATAAGCAATAATTATAATTAAATATGTAAATGTAAATACCGAAATAATACAACTGTATCTCTGACAGTCCTGACAGATGAAATTAATGTGTTTAAAAAAAGGTAGAGTTACTATCCATTCTGTCAATACTCTTGTTTTACATAATAAAGAATTTATTACAATGGAATAAGATACATATTACTGTAGTGTCAATATTTTTTGTTTGGTTCTTGCTATGTATATTTTAGATTTAGCAAACCATTATGTTATTATGAATTTCTTTATAAAATTAAATAAAAAGAAATGGTTGGCTATGGAAAAATCTGTAGATAAGAATATATACTACTATAACCGTTCTACACAACGGATATGATTTCATTGAATTACACGTTCAATATGTAACGTAAATGCAAATACCATTCTTTTTTTAAGTATAATTGGAAAACAAAGAAAAATATTGGAAAAATCTATATATAGTCTATAAGCATCGCACAATAAATACGCATCGATAGACACCTCACTTGTCAAAATCGGTTGAATAGGAGCGACGCTAGAGTGGAACATAAAATGGATACATACAAACATAGGGTGCTAAACTCATTACCCTTCCTGGCTTCACCATAGTCGGGTAAAAATCACGGAAAATGTAAATTCGAATGGTCGTTCGTCGGCCACTTTGCGGTTGTACTATTTTATAGCATTGTAAACTCCAGCAATCATTGTAAAACGAAACAATTTACCACTACAAGGTTTTTGTTACGTCATTCTGACACAATAAAACCACGATTGTATTTATTTTGTACGCGTAAAACGCTTTCTAACGCATTTCTGTATTGAGGATTAGAGTAGGTCCTTTGTCAGACTGTACGAGGGGACTGTGAGAATTTTCTCAATGATTAACTCGCAATTGCTTTGATTTGACATTGGAGAAGTCGAATAAATCACAGTGGGGCTAGGACGTGAAAAAAAAAACACGATGCGTCTCCGTTTCGTTTTATTGAGATTATAGAGACTGACGTATCGGTCTCTCGATCAATCACAAACATCAAAATACCGATACGTCAGTCACTCAACCAATCACAATAAAACAAAACGGAGACGCATCGTGTTTTTCGTTTCACGTCCTAGCCCCACTGGACTGTCGGAACGGGAAATTGCGTAGTTTCCCCTTTTGTAAATAAATTCGTATAATGTAAGACGGAACAGTTGGCCTCGTCGACTTATATCTTTTTAGGGTAGGCAGATATCCACCGAGAGCAGCCCACGGCTCGCAAAGCTTATTTCAATAGAGTGCGAGCTTATCGCTGTATCGGAAACATTTTCTAATTAGTGGGTTGCCCTCAGCATAGTCACTTAATTCAAAGGGTTGCGAGCGCCTTCTGCGTTCACCCTAAAGACCGGTGTGGCCAGAAAAGCCGACTCGCGTCAGGCTACTGGCAGTAGGGCCATTAACAAAAAAAAAACTGTTAATGTGTCTATATCTGGCAAGCGCACCGGTTAACAGTAGGTATAGTTATCTTATTGGTACAACGTACAGCCTAAGATAAGGGCCGACTTTACAATAAACCTGTTGACAATATTATCAATATTTTATGCTAAACGGACCATGCTGTCTGTGCAGTCTTTGTGAATAAATTTGTTTGTAATGACACCAAATGTAAAAGTGGATTGATGTCGGTGCTGGTTCCATTATAATATCTCGATGAAGGCTGCCAGATATTCAAAGCAAATCAAAGCTGAACATACAGAAAAATTATGGGTAGATATATTTATTCTCACCCAGATACTACTCTCGTCTATATCGACGGTTCCGTAGAACAAAGTCGTATATGCAAAATGTTAGCTTTTCAGTAGAGCGCTTTGAAATTCGTTAGTTTGTATTCATGTGCGAATTAGTGCTATTTTCACACATTAAGTTCAAAGTTGTTACTGAACCCTATAGAATATAATGTTTTGTTCACTATAACTTGTGATTTTCACAATTAACTTAGACTTTCAAAGCGCTCTACTGAAAAGCTTCATTTTGCATATACGACTTTGTTCTACGGAACCGTCGATATATTTGTCACAAAATCCTTATTTGTAACATCTCCGTAAGTACAATTACATCAAAACTATAGAATTTTACAAAATAACACATTTCAAAGAAATTAATTCCATTGGCAATCCTCACTCAAACTCCAAGCATCATTATGCAGTCAGCATACAGCCGGCGACACGTCATCACGCTGATGGAAGGTAAAAAAATACGATTGTTATTGCGCAATTGGAAACGACGTTGGTGTTCGCCGACGTAATTGCTTGGCTAATAGCCCCTTCGGAATACTCGATAGTTTTATAAGATTTTTGTAGATATACGCAAATGAGAAGTTTTATGGTTAGAAACGCCGCCTCGCAATTTCCCTTTCTCTATGGTTTATTTCCAGATATATTATGATGTTGGGAGATATACGTTGTCGGTTCACGGATTAAGTGATTGACTACTTTAACTATTTTATTTATATATCCTTTACTAGATTTTGCCTGCGGCTCCGCCCGCGTTAAAAAGTTTTTCCGGGATAAAAGTCCTGCTTTATGTTTTCCCGGGATAAAAAGTAGCCTATGTGTTAATCCGGAACATGATGTACCCGTGTTCCAAATTTCATCGAAATCCGTTCAGAAGTTTTTGCATGAAAGAGGAACAAACATCCATACATCCAAACATCCATACATTCTTACAAGCTTTCGCCTTTATAATATTAGTAGGATTTTTAACACGTGCAGACGTAAGGTAGCGAGTTTCTTCTACGTTACGTTTGATATTTTTATCTTATAAGCTGTTGCCTGCGGCTCCGTCCGCGTTAAAAAGTTTTTCCGGGGAAAAGTCCCGCTTTATACTTTTCCGGAATAAAACGTAGCCTAAGTTACTCCTTATTACATCAGCTACCTCCCAATAAAAGTCCCGTCAAAATCGGTCCAGCCATTTCAGAGATTAGCCAGACAAAAATAACAGGCAGACAAAAATTTAAAAATAATATATTTTGGTGTATGTACCGTATATATATTCATTGGATAAAGATTAATATTATGACGTTGATACAACTCTTAACAAATAATGCATTAATTTCGACCAAATTTGATTACCATAAAAACCGTTCTAGTGAGTTAAACTTAAAAGCTAGACATATACTGTCGCGGACATTTTTTTAGATCATTTCAAGAGGAATAATTCTTTCATACGTATATATTTTTGGTATCTTGAACCGTTTTCGCAGCGCACGCAATGGAAGCCCTCAAGGATGAATAATTTTCCCCGCTTTTTTCACATTTTCCATTATTTCTTCGCTCCTAATAGTTGCATCGTGATGTTATATAGCCTAAAGCCTTCCTCGATAAATGGTCTATTCAACACAAAAAGAATTTTTCAATTCGAACCAGTACTTCCTGAGATTAGCGCGTTCAAACAAATAAACTCTTCAGCTTTATATTAGTATAGATATCGCATATCTTAAGATATCTTAAGTGTCACACATATGGTAAATATTGATTTTAAAAAATTAGCTATTTATTTAAAAAAGTACACTTAGTATATATGATAAACTATTTCTGAAACTAAACCTTACTGTACTAAAACTACTACGAATGTTATCTACATAAGCTTAAAGAACAAATTTGTTCTCAATAAAAGCGTGTTAAAAAGACGAAGAATCACTTACATGAGAATAAATTAAAACATAATTAATAATTCCAATACAGTGGTCGCCGTGCCGTGCACTCAACAAAGTATTTCGTATTAGTTACTGTTCAAACGAGCAGTTTTTTTATTTATCAAGTAGGTAAAACTTGACTGCTCTACAATTTAGACAAAAAGTAATTGATTTTCAGTTATGTAGCTTGATAGCTGCGATTTAAAAATGTTGAGTGAGCTTACATTTTTTATGCCTGATGGTATGTTATTGTAAAATTGTGCTCCTTCAAAGGTAATATTCTTCTTAGCATAGTTAGTAGGTATTTCGGAGTTGTGTGATGGAGGTATGGGTGTAGGTTGCATGTCCATGTTTAAGACTTCGTCATGATTTAAGTTTTCCATAATAATTAAAAGCCGGTTTTCTCAGATAAACGTAATATATTTCGTCTGAACAACAATACAGAGTAATAACAACGTTCTGTTGAGCTAGCCGACTAAACTTCGAATACCCCGAAGCACGTCTGCGCTCTCATTATAAAGGTTCGCTCCCTTTTACATAATTTCATACTACTCAATTTATTGAAGTCAACAGTAACACAATATTCATAAATAAAAATAGTCAAATCAATACCTTATTTTACAAATTCAAATCAAACTGCAACATTGTGTATTACACTACGTTTAGAAATAAGTAGTTCATTTTTAAATCTCACTATGCAATATTGAAATACTGGTAATTAACCAGCATCCTATTTTATAGTATTTTAGTCACTCAGACAAGTACGTATCCTGGGCAGAACAAGTAAACTAGGTCTGCGTGTGCTACGTGTACAGATTTGTGATTATTTCACAAAACACTTTTTTGTGTGGATAGATTTATCAATCGTTTTTCTAATTAGTATACAGGTATTATAATATACATACAGTTGTCTGAAATACTTTTCTCATAAACTCTCTTACTTTATACGCGTGTCCCAGCGGCTTGAGGTAGCCCGCAGTAAACGCCGCGTTCCCATACTCGGCATCACTTCCCTGGAACACCTAATGATCTTACGTGGGAACACTGTCACTTCCGCGCCGTCACGTTCATCCGACAAACTTTCTAATGCACTCGCAACTCTAACTTTGGTACAACTCGCAGTACTCCAATAAGGAATACACATGAAAACGTTAAGTTTGCCGCCCTAATGCATACGAGTAGGTAATTGTCATTAAGAGTTCGGGTATTAAAAGGAACGTATTTAATACATCTTTTGTTCGATCTTAACAGCTTGTCTGATGCTAGAGCCAAAAGCCGTGGTGGTGTTTTAATAATTCTGACAATGGAATGTTTCATAATTATATACCTAAAACAAGTATCTCGCTGATATGAAGTGACCAATGATTTTAATAGAACATTAACTACTTTGAGGCTCAAAATGAAATCATGGTTTAACCACTAAATGTGGTTGCTCTGAAATTTAACTCTACATCAACTGTATTCAGATATCAGTGGGTTCATGTAGTATGAATTTCTAAGTAGTTAAGTAACAGTGTTATATACATCAGTGGAGATTTTCAAATTGCTTTATGGTGTTAACTTGTGATATTAATATATTATTTTGTTCTACGCTTATGGTCTTTAGAGCTTAACTAGTTCTAAAGAACTGACTTTGAGGCAGCAAGCTTAAAAGATTTTTATATGAGAGCAATCTGATTGGTCGATGTAGCCTCTAGTTGAATGTCTGTTGGTCGATGCTGCTTCTGGTAAGAGGATCTAGCATGTGAGAGAAATTATGTCTTTTAATTTTACGGTCCCAAGTAAACTTAACGTTCTCATTGCGCAAATGGGTAACTGACGAGTCTCTGGCAATATACCAATCTGCATCTGTAGTGATTGGGAAAATGTATGTCAATTTATAAGCAATAAAAATTATAAATTTAATCGAAAATAATAATATTATGATTAATACATACCTATTTACTATCTATGTTGATAACGAAGGCATTCTGCATTTGATGCAGTCCAAAATGGGTCCTATTCATTATTACTGTAAAAAGGCCATGTGGGCGCTTTTACGCATAATATTTTGCACGAGGGAAGAGATTTCCAAATAATTTACTTATATATTGTATTCCATGCTTACTTGTCACACAATGGCTTGGCTTAGACTTGATAAAATTAAATATTAAGTACCTCATATATATAATATATTTGTTAATGCTTCGTAATTCTAGATAGAAATCACACAAACTACTAAACACTCGTGGAATACCAAGAAATGTGTTTTGTAATTTCACGAGACACATGAGAAATTAAAACTGCTTCGTCTTTATATTGTGATTCATTTAATTTCCAATAAAATGAATCATTGTTGAGTTACGTATCAGTGGTGACGAATGCAAGTCGTTCTTATTAAAAATATATATATTATATGATAAAAGTAGTAGGCTCGGGAATATTAATCGGATGACAAGAATATTTGTTATCTTTGTGGTTGTTATTATCGACACTCATAACATTAAAAAAAAAAAAATTTTTCTTATATATCTTCGTTGATCGAGAGGCAGTATACTAGTCTAGGATAGTCGTACTGTGAGGCTTTGGATTCGATCCCTTATTCGGCTAACGTAAATTTGTGTTTCTTGACTTGAAAAAAAAAACCAGAGTTGCTAAATACGTTGTTATGAAGTTCATATTTTTTTGAATATAAAATGCTGTTAATGCTTTGCTAGAGCAGTAGGTACTACCTAATCATTAAACCCGTCAAACCCTGCTTAGATGTATGGGGAAACCGTATACTCGGACCCCGGCGTCCGTAGCAGGGCTTGACGAGTCAATATTTTCTTCTCATATTTCCATATCGCATGATGAACAAAAATTAATCTTATCACAGATAATTTTCTTTAACTCCCTAAGCCAGTTAATCTCACAGAGACACACAATTATTTATACGATTTTTTGTCGTTGTTTAAAAGTCATTTGGAGTTTACCCCTGTCATGTCGCCATTTATTAGGAATTTTTCCATTGTATTTCTTAGTACCTTTTGCGTTATTTATCAATATTTCATTCTGGTTATGCGTAGGCACTATACGCATATAGTTATATATGTTTATATAACATTTAAGTTTACAACGCTCGTTTGACGCACGTTGCGTAGCGAGTTCATTGACCCGCGTAGTGACCTTGCCCCTGACAGCGCGGATCACTCCTCGAACCTCATTTCAACATAAATAGTGCATGAGTTAATGTTATGACATATCTAGTTTTTTATTAATACACTCAATGCTCAATTAAAAATTTTACACCGAAAACTGAATTACACGAGACACGAATTTAGAATTTAAATAATGAAAGTCCCGCTTCATATTTTCCGGGATAAAAAGTTGCCTATGTTACTAGTTGATAATCTAGCTTGATATTTTTGAAACAATATTTAAAATCGGTCCAGTATTTTTTGAGTTTATTCGTTACCAACATACAAAAATACAAATCTTTCTTCTTCATAATATTACTTGGTATAGATTAAAAAAATGCAATATATAATAATAGTTACTTCACTAGTATTTAATGCTAATCCTATATTAAATTTGTATTTATGCGATCAAATTTGACTTTTAAAAAATTATGCTCTGATATGGTAAATATCTTAGACATTTTAAAAATAATTATTATCCTACAATAGTATGTGTTAAAATATTAAAGTTTGTACCTATCTTACGATGCATAGGTATGAAAGCTAAAACCTTATTGTACAGGCACGCTATGATGGCCGTTTTGACAGATTACATTAATGAGGTAAAATCTCAATTCATTACCGAAAAAACTATACTAGCCAGCGATACTACAAGTGACGATCACATTAGATTTTTTTTTTTTCAAATTTCAAAAACAAATGGCGAGTTTTGTCGTAAAATTAAACATTCCAACAAACTTTATTGCATCTTACTATTGACAATATTGTACAGCAATTAGCTCCTATGAATTAATACGAAACTCGATGAGCGAACAAACGTCAAAGCGGCCTTCATAGCGTGCCGGTACCATAAGTCATAAACCACTTAAAGAGTTAGGAAAATTTCCAATCTTATATTTTATATCTATATACTAAAGTTGAATCTAACTTCCAAATCTTAAATCAGAATATAACTTTTGTCCTTGGCAGCAGAAAGAGATAACACGAACCAATATATCATACAAGCATGCGCAAATAAACTTACAAACATTAAGTACCTACCAATTTCCTTTTATAACGCTTTGTAGGCATAACGACACTCACCTTTGGGCTTCGGTGCTTAAACAATAATTTTACTTTGATATAACATTCTAGAGAAAGGAAATAACGTGATAAAGTAATCAATATTTTCATATCGTCCTTCTAGAATATTATCTAGCCTCAAGAATAAAAAATCAAATGATTTTTACAAGTCACGTCAGTTTCAAGTTTGGAACATCGCGTCGGTTATTTTGCCAGTTAACGTGGTACAACGCTGTACGGCGTGTTAAATGGCGAAATAAATGTGCAAAGCACGACCTCGGTTTCCCACTTCCAGGCTTACATATTTTTATTTGTACAAAAAAAAATGATTAATACGTTTTGTATAGGTAAATTGCTGCCTACCTTCTTGGGGCCGCTGAAGGATAAATAGTGTAGGAATGTATGTATGAGATATCAAAATATTACTATACCAAAGACCATACCCTATAAAACCTACATTATAGTAGGTATATGAACACGAAAATCGTTACATTACTCGTACTGCGTATAAGAACGAGGCTCTAGATAACCGACCTTTTTAAATGTAACCGTTCCATTTTGGTAGAACACAATCTGATCTCGTTTCCAAGCGTTCCGTGCAGCCGAGGTATACACGCTTCCTTCCACGAATTCGTAATTTTGAACGTTAGTATATCACAGGTTTATGAGTATACGTGAGTCAGAATATGTGTAACCTGCTTGGCAACTTCGACAAGCTCGGTTCCGTTGAGCTCATATAACATTTTACATTACATAATAATACTTATTCGCGGCGGTTATTCATTTCGCACTTCTGTTCATTCCATCTCCTTGCGATTTTAATAATACAATATGTGTAACAACACATATCAATTGCATCGACAACCGTGCAACGAGCCCTAGATGATTTTTTAGCGAAGTAAAGTATTATATTACAACTCGCGTTCCCAACATAGTAGATACCAATTGTGATGTGAACAAAACACGCTCGCGCAAACACCAGTCGGACCGCTTCTTGCAACGAGATTACAGACGTGACTTAACTCCACTTAATGTTTTCTAGATATTGTATCCAATGACAGTACGCGAGCCAGAGAAATGATTGAAAATTCCCTTCCGAGTAGCGTGAAATGAGAGGAGGGTAGGTGCAGGCAGCGGCGCCGAGCGGCCGGGCGGCGCGGTGGCGCGGCGCGGCAGCCCGGGCGCATTCCTCCTGACCGCAGCCCTGTGTTTAGGAGTCACTGGCTTCCACTCCGCTCGCTTTTCTCGTGTCATGTTCGCAGTGGTGAACTCCTTGCACTAGTTATTATAACTACTTCTATTCTTTCGGCTCAAATTGGTTCTCGAATTTAATTTGTTGTAGTAAAGTGTAACTTTGTTCCTACAAGGTCTTACCTTATGCCAAAGCTTGAAGAAGCAATTATGCACGCTGGCATAACAGTGCCGACCGACCAGGGATATTTATCTAATGCCACGCCGGCCGACATAATTTTTTGGGCTTCACTTCATTTACCATCTGATGCAGTGAAGCCCCTTTGTCGAGTCAACAATAAAAAAAGCCGATTGAGAAATGCATATCAAGATAGATGCGCTTTGTTCTCTCTCCTGAAAGAAACCCAGTATGATTTTGTATGCATGAATAATGTCCGTATAAAATATATCATCATCATCATCAGCCACATGACGTCCACTGCTGAACATAAGCCTCGTCCAAATATTTCCAGACGGACCTGTCAAAAGCGGCCAGCATCCAGCGTGTTCCTGCGACTTTTATCAAGTCGTCTGTCCACTTTGCAGGTGAATAAATAAATAAATAAAATATACCCTTAGGGAATATTTTAAGTATATATCACAAATAATAGCGATCAGCGAGCGCTAACGTACGTGCGATAAATTGTAGTCCATTACGAGTACATTAGTTTCCAATACAAATCATTCGAAGGCCGCAGTAGATACGTTCGGCCGCACTCCGAAGCTGTCCGAAAATCTTGCATCGTAGCGCAGCGCTCATCTGTATCTATAGTTGTCTCATTGTAAACTCGATGACATCCATTTTATTGTACTTAGAATAAATTGATGTGGGCACAGGAAACGCGGCAAAGTTGGACACACGCTATTACAATTACGTGGCCGACAAGACACCGATAGCTACTGTAATTATCGTCACGCAAGTCGGATCATATCGTGGACCGGCTTTCTAACAAACGCATTTGGAAGATCCGAATCCCACGGGGCGAACGTGATGAGTAATGTGCGGTTCGCGTCCGTGCCCCTTCCATGCCCCCAGCTGACATATTCACACGCAATCACAATAAAAATGTATTGTGTTTCAGAATCAAATGAATTCATAATATTATGTCACCCGAAACGTATTTTTTGCACAGATAGGAATTTAAATAAAGTTTCTAATTAGAATTGGAATTTAAAAATAAAAATATGTTTTTTTTTCATACATTTAAAATCCTATTAAAGAATGCATTAGCCAGCATGTTTGCTACACACGCAGACACGCAGATACACACACACACACACACACACACACACACTCACTGACACACAAAAATCACGCTTTAATTTCCCACTAGCTTTTGCCCGCGGCTCCGCCCGCTTTAAAAAGTTTTTCCGGGATAAAAGTCCCGCTTTATATTTCCCGGGATAAAAAGTAGCCTATGTGTTAATCCAGAACATGATCTACACGTGTGCCAAATTTCATCGAAATTCGTTCAGTAGTTTTTGCGTGAAAGAGTAACAAACATCCATACATCTAAACATCCAAACATCTAAACATCCATACATTCTTACAAACTTTCGCTTTTACAATATTAGTAGGATGGCGTAGGCAGGGTGCAACCCAGGCACCCATTTTTACCAACTGTGATCCGTCCCATGATGAGATAGGGGGCGAGCCTATCTCCATGTAATATTAGGTGTCGAGCGCAATGCAGTGCCATATTTGCGAGCTACGATTTTGTAATTCATATCCCTGGATGGCAATATTATTATTCATAGGTAGATGAGGTGCTTACCATTGGATGAATAACCTACTCGACTCATTATAAGATATTATTGCATGCTTCAGCATCTAACGTAAGGTTTGTGAACAGTGGGCCGCGAACCTAAACAAAGACGTAGATCTTCAAGTTGCACATGTTGACCACGCCGTCGAGGTGACAGAGGAATTAATGTTATATATAAATCACTTTCTTGCTCTACTGGTAGTCCTAACTCTTAGACCATCTAGATAGGATGCCCCATATGCTTGATTCGTCAAGCCCCGCGACGGACGCCGACGTCTATATATATAGGGTTTCCCCATCCTATCCTATTATCCTACTAATATTATAAAGGCGAAAGTTTGTAAGAATGTATGGATGTTTGGATGTATGGATGTTTGTTCCTCTTTCACGCAAAAACTACGATGAACGGATTTCGATGAAATTTACATTAATTAATAAACATATAGGCTACTTTTTATCCCGGGAAAACATAAAGCGGGACTTTTATACCGGAAAAACTTTTTAATGCGGGCGGAGCCGCGGGCAAAAGCTAGTACATCTATATTTATAAGCGGGGCTTGACGGGTTAATGCTTATTGCTGCGAACAATAAAAGTCTGTTACTTTCAATGTAACTACTACCACAGAATACAGAATAGTACTACGTACTACTACATAGAAAGTTTTTTAAAGCATTGACGAGACGAACATACCGTTCACTTGATGGTAAGCGATACGACCAACTCATAAACAGTAGAAACACCATTCAGCACCTTGAGTAACAAAATACTGTGTGGCATTCCACTGCGCTTATCATCCTGAGACATGAGTTGTTATGTCTCATTATGTCCAGTAGTTGCATTGGCTACAATGGGGTTACAAATGGTCTTCAAACTGAAACAAAACAGTGCATGCATACTGCTGCTTGGCGATAAAAATAAACATTGTGGTGGTACCCACCCAGACGGACTCTTACATATGAGAGACCTACCACCAGTAAAAGTACCTATATACTATACCGTTTTGTGTTATTAATAAAAGCACACATTTATACTAACATAATAAAAAGGAAGCTTATATTTTTGTGTTTTTGTTTTTTGTATGTTTGTAACGAAGAAACTCAAAAAGTACCGGACCAACTTTAAAAATTCTTCCACAAATGTAAGGCTACACTATGAGCGAGTAACATAGGCTATTTAACTCCGGGAAAATATAAAACGGGACTTTTATCCCGGAAAAACTTTTAAATGCGGGCGGAGCCGCGGGCAAAAGCTAGTTTACTATATAATATAATAACAGGATGTAAGAGATGGGGTTGATGTCAGATTGGCAGTCCATCATACGTGACAAATGTGTTGCTTATCCACGTTAGAGTGCGGAAGGTATATACAGATATCCATACACCATGAAGCTAAAACTAAAATATAACAGAAAGGTTCCTCACTTGGACTGTAAGCGGTTAGGAAAATTAGTAGAGCGCGTCATCGTGGATGGCATTATCTATACAGATGCATTATTAATAACATAAATCCTATAGTTTTACAACTACATAATTTGCAAATATTGGTACAATGTCTCCTGCGGAAAAAAGAAAATACAAAAGCATAAATGTGTATCGCCGGCTATGTTGGTGATCGGAATTTATATATGAAAGTGGCACGGGCATGCTGTAATTAGCCGTAAATGCATAATTAATACATAAAGCATACATTTAAGACTCGAATACCTACCACAGCTCGGTCACCTTCGCTCGGATACGAACATCCTTAGTTCGACGTGTCTATTAGTAGATCGACCACGCTTTGAGAGTTTTGTTGGATAGTGTTATCTTGCCAATTTATAACGCGCACACTCAACACGTAGCCTATATTTTATGACGTTATTTTTTACCGTATCTAGGATGTTACCCCACAGCAAATCTGTTTAGGTACAGATAACTTTTTCACTTACAAAAAGTACCTACTTCTATTTTTCCTGATAATAAACTATCGCTACTCGTTTCTGGTCTTCAATTGTAATCTCAGTGCGAAATATACATAAAGATTTGCCCTCAAAACAGGAAAACTGTATTTGTACATTTAAATTTGAATGTGGTTGACTTATGACCTCTACATTTATGTACAGCTTATTTGAAATATTCGATCCACTGACATACCTACATATATAGAAAACAGCAATTCTTGAGTTTGTTGACGCAGAGAATTTGCCATTCGCGGTAAGCTGTGATTCCTGGAATTTGTCAGGTGCGCCCTGTTGGCTCATACTTAGGAACCTACCTCTATTGCCGGGTGGGTCGTCCGCCCGAGCAACGGACCATGAGGTTTACATTAATTACCTTAATCATAGGTACCGTAGTTACAAAGATATTCATAAATCAATAATAGGAGAATTGAGTGGCGAAATTAGTGAGCAGTAAAAATAGTAGGTACATATCTAAATAATAGTGTACAACTTATGTGCGAATTTTGTATTTGCTTATTATAATTTTTTAGGGCCTTAAGAATTGACTTAGTTTAGATTGAGTATCATGAAGTAATGATACCTATTTAGTATTAGATGTAGCATGAAATAGCTAAGTCTAATATAATCTGCGATTGTAGAGTCGCTGACTAAAGAAGCTCAAGTTTCGCACCATGGCAATTTGCAAATTATAGGTTAATTACTAATCATTGCAAACTTTTTAAAATATGAATTTAACGCAACAGCCCTATACAATGCAATGTTGTTGTTTTGTAGGTATATTTATTCATCAAAATTTGAGAAAATTTACATTCCTAAGGAAATACTTGAATGTTTTTTTGCATTGCCAGTTTGTACATAATTCGAGGTGCTCAAATAAAAACGTTTGAATGGTAATTACAACAAAAACTAAATGTCATTAGGACCGCGTGCATAAGTATGTATCAAATTAGAAAGTGTTTGGCTATGAACTTATCATTTGATCGTGGCAAGTCCCCGAAGCTAATGATTCGAAGAGTTAATGAACGCTACACTATATAATACAGATTATTATCAGTGAACTCATTTCAATATTGGCAATAGATAATTTCATTTCACATATAATTAATTTTTTTAATTTAAATCATTATTATTTTTTATTTATCCGAATATTATCACAGTGTGGTAGTAGTCATCGTGTAGTAGGATGCCCTGCTGCATGATGGACTGACGACTTGAAAAGGCGGCGGGTAGCGGATGTATGCAGACTACTCAAGACTGGATGGTTGGCGCTCACTTGAGGAGGCCTACGTCCAGCAGTCGTCGGAGACAGGCTAATATACTGATTGATTGTTGTGACAGTAATATGTAATGATTATCCTATACATATACTCAAGTATTTTTGGCTACAACAAAATTATAATGTAATTTACATCATAGAATTAACAATTTTCGATTGGAGAGATGTTTGCGTGACGATGTACGTCCTATGAATATTCAACTCTTAAGGTATAACTTATGCTATAATCCCTCATTCATCAAATTAACTAGGTACACCACTATGTTTAAAAATAGAAACCTTATCTGTAGAGTATAAATTTAACTTCAGATCATCTGCTTTACCTACAGGTTTGCAAAGCGTCTCTCCTGATTAGAGAAAATCTATTATCGTTAGCAATTCATTCACTAGATTTTTAAAAAAAACGAGCTTCTGTATTCGACCCGTATATGTGTATGTTTGCATGTCTGCGATTTTCTCGAAAACTACTGATCCTATTTGGATGGGGTTTTCGTTATTCAAAAGCATATTTTTCAGGAAAGGTTTTAATATATAATTTATTAGGAACTGATAAAGATCTTCAGAGATAGACAATGGAACTCTTCAATAACTAACAGCAGATGACCTGCGAATGCTGTAATCGTATATCTATGGTGTATTGTTTACACCATTCCATAATTGACGAACAAAAATGCAATAAAAACTTTTTGACAAAAAATAAAATCGATTTCACGACCATTACAAACCAATAAAAAAAAATTTAGGTATACGTATATTTGGAGTCGGTGCCTAATATATAGATTGGTGCCTAGTTTTCGTTTTTCAAATATAGTATACAAGGTTATTTTGACATTGCGTTAATAAATGAAACCACATACTCGTATTTGCCTCTGCTAACATTGTGCCAAAAATCATCCATGAGAAACGAATATTTTCACCAAAAAACTCAATTTTACTATCCTGATTTTTTTTAAATTTCGCCGTTTAGTGCGAATATGGCGTGTGGGTGAATATTTTTCTGACTGAAAGTGTGATGCTGCTCCAGCAACGGCTCGTTCTAGAGTAGTAGTAGTGGCATTAAAGCGTGTAAACTTAAAGTAACTTTTTATTGATATTTATTTAGTTCGAAACTTACACTTTTTTATTTTATGTTAATGGTTAAAATAACTGAATGGAGAGTGTTATTTTCAAGGACTAAGTATGTAGTTTCATTTATTAACGCTATGTCAAAATGACCCTGTATATATATTTTTCAGGGAAGGTTCTAGTTTGGTTTGTAGTGGTTTTGAAGTCAGTTTTATTTTTTGTCAAAAGTTGTTGGCGCCACCGGCTTTATAATATTTTCGGCTTATTGTAGTTGTTGACCTGCAAGATTTGCTATAATAAAACATTTCATTGCACGTTTTATATCCAGCCTCGCAAACGAAACCTCAAGCAATTGGTAATTAGTCGTCATTGACATTAGTTAACGGTTGTATCTCGAAGCGTATAATCCGCTAAGCATCTCGATCACCTTAACATGGAGCCCCTGGTAGAGCATTCGGTTCATTTAGGAACTATAGAGGGAGTTTGAATTGTATCCCATCATTGTATGTATCCCTTCCTAGCCGATTTTGGCAGCCAATCTCAACGGGTATCAGCCAGGTACGCAGCAGATATTACAGTGCACAAGTGTGTGCGCAATACACAAGTGCACTTGCTATTCCATCACTCTCATAATCCGGTGAGAAGGCAATCCGACATGACCTGAGAGAGATCAGGCGCAGGACTAACGACTTTACGTGCTGTCCGAGGCATGGAGGTGTCACACCGCCAACTTCCTGACTTCGAGTTGCGACTGAGTAATTTTTAAGACGGAAAAACCCAGTCACAACGTTTTTGGCTCGACCCGGGATTCGAACCCGACCTCAGCACGCAAATCGTACTCGTAACGCGTACGCAATATAACTACGCCACCGAGGCAGTCAACCCCGTCATTAGGAACATTATAAAACACAAGGGTATGGTGCGTGGGCAGCGGGCGTGACGCGAGCCTCGGGGGCCGGTGGAGTCAATGAAACATCGCTGTGACAACGGCGACACGCATCCGTGCCTCGCAAATTGTTGCTTGCCTACCATCGAAGTTACGCAACTATAAAATTGTCGCTAGCGTTACGTAGAGACACACTATGTGAATAAAATAAATGCCCCCGTAATGCCATTTCCTGGGACTCGGTATTGTGAAAGAATTTTGACGCGTTGCAACATCGCCTTCGCAGTTGCGACGATTGTTCATTTCAATGAAAAACTACACGAGTTGCACAAAATAAATTGACTAATAATATTCGAGTCGTTTGTTTCGTCAAGATTTTTTGTTTGCTAAATAATCTTGCTTACTAGGTATTTAATTTGCTTATTACTTATTTTGTGTACATTTTAAATTAGGATAGTTTACAATATTGCGTGTTAGTTACCTACTCGATACACGGTTAAAAAGATATAGACCTAAATAAAATAACAAAATAAAACATCAAGAGACAATAAAAAAATGGTTAAAATTAAAAGTTACCATATTCATTGGGTATGCAATTTTATACTTAAGCTATTCTTTGTTGCCAAAAAAAATATTTGAAATTGGATGAATGTTTATGACGAAAATTATTGATTGTAAAAGTAGGTACCGAGCAGAAATATTTCATTTAATATAACATTTTATTGCCTAAATGAATTTCAGAAATTATCGGTAGTTATTACTTTTTATTAAACTTACTCGGGATTATTAAATAATGTACCTACGTACAGTTAATAACAATCATAATACAATCCATTATATTATTAATCAAAAACATCATTATTTTACCTAGACACCGAATGCGATGGATACTTTCGTAAAGCGCTTTTGTGCAAGTGGTGGCAATGAACGACCGCATTTTGAATGAAACGAAGCACCTGTCATGTAATTTGTTAAAAAAGGGGAACTTTTTTGTGAACACTTATGCGTCGGCATTCGGCACTTTTTGACCGTTGAAAACTGTGGAAGACTCAGTGATAATCAGATGTGAGTAAAATTTTTAGTAGAGGATATCGAAATGGTAGAGTCACTTGTACAATGTAGATATAGCTACTTACGTATTATCTACAATATGAATGCTCAGGTTCGGTTGGGTAGCATCGCTGTCATAAAAAATGGTAAGTTACAGCTTACAAGTACCTTAATAAAGTGAATCATCCAACGGCTCGAGCACTCCACACTTTTTGTCAATGTGACCAACTAGCTCCCATGTCGGTTTATGTTTAAAAGGAGACCTAAATAAGCACTTAATATTTTTGCTTTTGGTTATGTTAATTAAGTTATTGTGATAGGTATGTAGTTATAAATGACGTTAATCTAACATGTCAAGTTTTAATAAAATTAAAACTTAAAATGTTTGTTGAGGGCTTGGGCACTTTAAAGGAAAGAAAAGTTTTAGCAACATGGGACAGCCTTGGTAGAGTCAATACATACATAATATTATCAAACGCCGCCGTTCAGTCAGGAAACATTCCATAATTTTGGGATTTTAGTATAGGATAGTTGACTAATTTTTTTTTAATGCATTTATCAAAAATGTATGCCATGCAAAATCTAACGGAAAAATAATTTTCCATTTCAATATATTCCATTAGGGCAATAATTAGTACCTAAGTTATGAAGCTTTGAAATTTAGTGGAAGGGGTAGTTATCATATAACAGTAACATTACCTATACTGTGACGTCACCGAGAGTCGCCGGCCATAACGCTGCGTGCGTGCGAAAGAGATAGCGTGATATCCCATCCACGTTCCTACTTTTGCTCACAACAACATTTCAAATATGAATAAATGTTTTATTTTTCCACCAATTTTGATGCTGATTTCACCGATGAGTTCCTTTTTCGCCTTATTCTCTGCTATACTATAAAAAATATTTTACAATATCAAACATAGGAAACTACCCTAGCATCTTCTATCTTATGACTATCGAATAATAGATAGACGTATAAATAACCTTTAATAAATTAACCGATATATCTAAAGATAGAGAAATGTGGCACAAACGATATTCATTTTGAAACTCAATATCGCACTGCAGTAGTTATCTAGCTTACGCATATACTTTCTACCTACAGATTAGCCTCATCTTAAAGCATAACGGGTCCAACCAGCTACCTATTATAAGTTGTAATCATATTGTTTTGACAGGATTGCTTTACTACACCACACCTCAATGAAACCATAAGACTAATTAGGCTGAACGCAACGGGTAATCGGAAAAACAGCCTTTTGTTCTTTTTTTTTTTAACAATGGCCATCTTCGGCGCATTAGGGACGGCTGCGGGCTTCCTCCGACTCACGTCTAAGTTGTCGTCCGCAACCGCCCCTGCGCGTACCGCTGTTGCGGTCCTTTTCCTGTTGTTGCGGGGGCTCAGAAGCCCCCGTACACCGCAGGACGCCCTTTTGGCGTCCGAGGCAGCGTGAGACACACTGCCGTCCATCACGGGGGAGCCTTTTGTTCTTGCGAATCAAAAACCATACCTACTTATTTGTTATACCGCTGCATTGCATTTATATAATACAATTAAGTTCTAGATAAATCATGAAATGTCGCATAATAATATGAGAAATCAGCCGTAACCATGAACCGTTCGCCGATTAACACGGTTAGCTGGATATATGGAACATAATACCTACTAAGTTGCGGCTTGGCCCTTACCGCTACACCGAAGGTCCTTTACAATGGCATTTACTTCATTAAAACGACTTTTGTTCTTGTTACCATTTCAATTCTACTTACGTAGTACATTAGAGCATAGTATAAAAATACACAGTAGATATATTGGGGGTAGAGCCACGCTAGTGGTTGTTTCATTTAGTAATTTACGGTAGAAATAGGTCGACTTGATTTGGTTAATGGTAGAATCCCTAGCCTTGTTACAGAAACCTCGGACGTAACTGGGTACCATTGCTGAAAATCTAGTCGAAACAACGAAGTTATAATACTTATGTGGAGTTTGTATAATCCAGAAAACTATCTAAGATTTTTATTTATATAGATAATATTTAGGTACTGAATAAAGCCGCTAAGAAAAGTGTGGGTAAAACTTTTGTGTTTTTATTTAGGTATTTTCAATTTTCCTCGTTCTTTGTATGCCCTTGCTATTCTTGATCTTAAAAAATAATTGTGAAGGGGCAGCTATCGATGCTGTGGCCCAAAAATCCTAGGAAAGAATTGATACCGATAAATAATTATGGTAAGCAAGCCTCCATTATAACAACTCTCTTAATTCTCGGAATTTAAATTGGATTTGATTACTTGGATTCTTGACGCTTTTCCTCGCCAGATAATAAGATAAGAGTTATTGATGAAATATAATATATATATTTTTTTGTAGAGCAGCGAATGACGAGACGGGCATACCGTTCGCCTGATGGTAAGCGATACGACCACTTATAAACAGTGGAAATACCATCCAGCACCTTGAGTTACAAAGTAGGTACTGTGTGGCATTCCACTGCGCTCGTCATCCTGAGACATAAGATGTTAAATCTCATTGTATCCTGTTACACTGGCAAACTTTCAACTTTCAAACTGAAATACAACAGTGCATTCACACTGCTGCTTGGCGGTAGAAATAGTCATTGCGATGGTATCCACCAAGACGGACTCTTATATATGAAAGTCCTACCACCAATCAATATGGATCCTTCTTTTATTTTCATAATCATGAGCTAATATCTATTTCATACCCCTATGTATAAGCAATAAATACAATAATAATAATAAGTAAAATTTATAAATGTGCGTTGTGGAGACCATTTAAGTACGAATATTAAAGAACAGGTGGCTACGAAGTCCCAGGCGCAATAAGTCGAAGGTTGTAGCAGTGAATGGCTTGAATGAACGTGGTTGTCGCGTCAGTCCGGCTGCCAGTCGACGATTGTCGAGGTAATAAACAAACAACCGATAGAACATTGTGCCCCACTTAACGATACATTTAATTCCAACTGGTGTCCTTCTTAATCGTGGATATTGGCTCGGAGGCCGCTCGGTTAATCTACGCACGTGCACTCATTCAATGCGTTTCTGGATATCGGCTGCGTGTGAATGCGGATTTTTTGTTTAGTCTTTTGAAGTACCCTTAATGGAAGTTCGGCGTTGGAATTACTTTTTTCTGGAACTTATGGGTAAGGCGGAATCTTACAGAGTGCATTTTTAGTTTAATATTAAATAATAAAGCTTAATAATTATACACAGTACACATATCAAGAAAATTACTGCGTATACCGAACTTGATTTTGATTTCATAGATAAGTAGAATAATTTTGCAGCACTCTTAAGGTCGATATGGCGAAATATTATCATCATAGGGAAGCACATCTAGGCTTGGAAATTGATTTTGTCTTTGGTGTGTAATTTTGATTTGATAAAGTAAGAAAGCCATTTTAATATATTACTTGTCTACAAATAGTTAAAAATTTGCTTTGTTTAGAGAGATCGTTGTGATTAACTTATCTGGTAGAAAGTTTCTTTGGTAAGTACTCATTCAACAAGTATCTTCTTTGAAATGTGAAAATAATGATTATGTATGTACAAAGTTTTAGACACACCTAAATCATTTATGAGCATGTGCGTAGGTATATTCAAAACTAATCTTACTTATTCTGCAGGTTTTCAGCGTCATTGACATGCAAATTAAATATAATATGGGCAAATAGTTTCTTTCATCCTCAGCACCTACTTCGACTGATCCCTGCCAATAACAATTTAATCCGAAATGCCGTAATAGTAAAATAGGTACTTATAAATACTCACTCAATTTTCTTCTGATTCTTATTTTTAATTGATTCTTGTAACGATGTATATTAAAAACTTGAGATGCCTACAAAAACCTTCATGGGTATAATGAGTCGACAAAGGTACCTACTGAATTATTAAAATTAACAATAGATGCTCTTCAGACCTCATTGTTGCTATGTAGCGGGTGCCAATATTCAATGCTATAAACCTATGGAGAATACTGGCAAAACATTTGCTCATGACCTGCGTGGTGTCACGCTACCAGATGCCGCTCACGTACGCCGGAGCCGTTGCTGAGGTGTGACATGTTGAATGTGCTTGGAAAACTGGTCTCACGCGTAAGTGGTTTGTATCTAGTTTGAAAGGTTAACCTTAAATAAATAATATTTTTAAAAGGACATATAGATACATACATAGTATCACGTCTCTATCCCATAGGGGTAGGCAGAGACTATGGATCGCCACTTTGCTCGATTCTGGCACACTACTTTCGCTTCCTCTACCTTCATCAATCTTTTCATGCACTCCCGCCGGTTCAGGGTACTTTTGACCTGGCCTCTACTTAGAATGACAGATATCTGACATTCGAAGGTTCGGTGCGGTCGACCCCTACCGGCCCTTCCATCCACACTCGCCTTATATATATACATACAGATACTTAGGTATAACTTTCTAAAGAAGGTACTCCCTTTACTGAATAGTTTTTGATGAATTTATTGATAATTTATCTATTGATCTAAAAATACTGTCTCGGTGGCAGTGTTGGGCATTAATCAATTAATTAGTCAATTATCTCGTTAATAGACTAAAAAGTAATTGCAATTAAATTAATTACAATTAAATTAATCGCAATTGAACTTTTAATTGCATCTTGCAATTAAATTAATTTGATTAACGTGTGTTAATTGTAACTCGCAATTAAAATAATTCCAATTAACTTTTTTAATTGTTTTATGAAACAATTAAAACTAACAATTAACTTTATGTATCAAAATCAAATTAGTAAAGATTAAGGAGAATTAAACTATAAGTATTGGACTTTAGACGAATAAAAAAGTGGTCAAAGGCTGTAAGTATAGCTTATTTTTCCTAAATCTTTCTTTCTAAATAAAAAAAACTGCTAGTAGATAAAAAAATGAATATTTCCTTTCAATATGTGTTTATTTTTATGCATAACAATGCAACAGCATTGATAAATATTTCTACAGCGTAGGTATTTTACATTTTTTTGCTGAGGAATGCCAACATATGCAACTTCTCAATAGATATTTTGAGATAAAAAGTATTTTTATTAAATACAACACACCTTTGCCATCATCACCTGACAAATCTGCCAAAGAGTCACAAACTGTCAGACAGCATGTTCGAGAAGAGAGTGGTACTGAAGTGTAATTTAAATTATTACAAGAAGTTTTAAATCGTTATTGTCTATCTAATCATGTTTGATTAACCCCTGGAATGCCGGGCTCGGTTTGCGTAAAAAATGCTTTCGTGCCGCCCATACATTTGAAAAAATCGGATTTTAGGTGTAAAGGAGGTTCCAATTTATACACCATAAAATTCTTTTAGTACGAATTTTGAAATTATTTATTTACTTATTTATTATGGATCAATGGTCACTAAAATATTCAGAAACATTGTGAGATTTGGCATAGACGGCCGCCATTTTGAATTTCTTCGTTTTAAGGCCAATTGACTTCAAAATCAATATCTGGGCAGACCTTTAGGTACAGAAGACGGATCCAATGTTAGAATGGAAAAAAGTGGCCGCCATTTTGAATTTCTTTGTTTTAAGGCCAATCGACCTCAAAATCGATATCTGGGCAAGCCTTTAGGTACAGAAGACGGATCCAATGTTAGAATGGAAAAAAGTGGGCGCCATTTTAAATTTCTTTGTTTTAAGGCCAATCGACCTCAAAATCGATATCTGGGCAGACCTTTAGGTACAGAAGACGGATCCAATGTTAGAATGGAAAAAAGTGGCCGCCATTTTGAATTTCTTTGTTTTAAGGCCAATCGACCTCAAAATCGATATCTGGGCAAGCCTTTAGGTACAGAAGACGGATCCAATGTAAGAATGGAAAAAAGTGGCCGCCATTTTGAATTTCTTTGTTTTAAGACCAATCGACCTCAAAATCGATATCTGGGCAAAGCTGTATGTATAAAAGACGAACCCAATGTTAGAATTGAAAAAAGTGGCCGCCATTTTGAATTTGTTTGTTTTAAGGCCAATCGACCTCAAAATCGATATCTGGGCAAGCCTTTAGGTACAGAAGACGGATCCAATGTAAGAATGGAAAAAAGTGGCCGCCATTTTGAATTTCTTTGTTTTAAGACCAATCGACCTCAAAATCGATATCTGGGCAAAGCTGTATGTATAAAAGACGGACCCAATGTTAGAATTGAAAAAGTGGCAGCTATTTTGAATTTCTTTGTTTTAAGACCAATTGACCTCAAAATCGATATCTGGGCAAAGCTGTATGTATAAAAGACGGACCCAATGTTAGAATTGAAAAAGTGGCAGCTATTTTGAATTTCTTTGTTTTAAGGCCAATCGACCTCAAAATCGATATCTGGGCAGGCCTTTAGGTACAAAAGACGGATCCAATGTTAGAATAGAAAAAAATGGCCGCCATTTTGAATTTCTTTGTTTTAAGGCCAATGGACCTCAAAATCGATATCTGGGCAGGACTGTAGGTACAAAAGACGGATCCTATGTTAGAATTGAAAAAGTGGCCGCCATTTTGAATTTGTTTGTTTTAAGACCAATCGACCTCAAAATCGTTTGGTTTTAAGACTAATGGGATTTAAGATAGATATTTGGGTTTGTCTTTAGCCAAACAGAATAAATCGAGGTTGTAATTTTACTAATTTAACAATTTAAATACGCAATCACATCAAAATTAGATACTTATAAAAATGATAGGTGATGGTGATGAAGTAACATTGGAACCATCTTCTGTACCTAAAGGCCTGCCCAGATATCGATTTTGAGGTCGATTGGTCTTAAAACAAAGAAATTCAAAATGGTGGCCACTTTTTTCAATTCTAACATTGGATCCGTCTTTTATACATACAGCCTTGCCCAGATATCGATTTTGAGGTCGATTGGTCTTAAAACAAAGAAATTCAAAATGGCGGTCACTTTTTTCAATTCTAACATTGGATCCGTCTTTCATACATACAGCATTGCCCAGATATCGATTTTGAGGTCGATTGGTCTTAAAACAAAGAAAATCATAATGGCGGCCACTTTTTTCAATTCTAACATTGGAACCATCTTCTGTACCTAAAGGCCTGCCCAGATATCGATTTTGAGGTCGATTGGCCTTAAAACAAAGAAATTCAAAATGGCGGCCACTTTTTTCAATTCTAACATTGGAGCCGTCTTTTGTACTTAAATCCATGTCCAGGTATCAATTTTGAGGTCAATCGGCCTCAAAACAAAGAAGTTCAAAATGGCGGCCACTTTTCTCAATTCTCATATATGATTAAGATTTGCATCCAATGGAAACAAAAAATATGCTCAAAAGAAACCACCTGTAGATGTTCAGTTGTCATACATTTTGCAGAAATCGGCCCGAGCGTGGATCCACGCTCCCGACAGAGTTTGAACACTTTTTTTGAGCGTGGATCCACGCTCCCGGCACGCGATATTGATTATTATTGTGATCGGTCTTTTATGTGTTGCCAACATATTTATTTAACTATATGAAAATATGGGGGGGCACTATTCTACTACCCGCAACCACACGGGTATATTGTATATTTATATATACCGGCTTTATATTATGCAGCAGTATTTTATTAATTGTAATTTTTAATTAAAATTAACTAAGCAATTGAAAATTAATTAATTGTTAATTGCTATTAATACAGTTAACAATTAAATAATTGTTAATTGTAAGTTTTCACAATTACAATTGATTAATTGTTAATTGTAAGTTTTCACAATTACAATTGATTAATTGTTCTTGCGATTAAAATTTGCCCAACACTGCTCGGTGGCGTAGTTGTATTATGGTACGACTGCAATGCTGAGTTCTCGGGTTCGATCCCCGGGTCGGGCAAAGTGATATTGAGTTTTTCTATTCAATATCAGCTCGGAGTCTGGAATTTGTGCCCAATATGGCGTGCCCAATAGGCTCGCTCCCTATCATATCATGGGACGGAATAACGGCAAAAAGTGGGTGCACTAGTAGCGCCTCTGCCTATCCCTTCGGGGATAAAAGGCGTAAGTGTGTGTGTGTGATCTTAAAAATGCCAAGTTCTTGCTAGTTAGAAGTGATTCTGTATGGTTGTATTATATGTTTAGTCTCTAGGTACCGTAAATTTAAGATATATTGAGTATCCTAATACCCATCTTACACAGAGCACAATTCGATACAATTCAACTAAAACAAAAATTCATCATCATCATCATCAGCCTTTATCAGTCCACTGCTGGTCATAGGCCTCCCCTAATGAGCGCCATAGCGCCCTGTCTTCAGCTTGCCGCATCCAGCATCTGCCTGCAGTCTTAAACAAAAATTACATCGTGCTATTGTATCAAGGTATAAAATTAAATTCAAACTATGAATATGAATTATTTATCGTGCACATGTTACGATTTAAACATGAAAAACCGGTTACGATTAATAAAAATGTATCTGGAGGTTCAAATCTGAGCCTAATGATTATTCGCTGTTCAGTTATGGTAGGTAAGTGTGAGATTAGATTGTGGGCTAATTAGATCCCATGTTACGGTCACCAGACAGTATTCAACGTAACAGTCACGTAAATTTCAAGAAATAGGTTTTTTATGCGAACTCATATAATGCGTTTATATTGTAATTACTATTTAGTTTTAGCTCGTACTACCTGTGCCATTTTACTTTCTGAGGGGTGAATATAATAATATAATAATAATACCAGCCCTGTATTATAATACTGCCCACTGCTGAGCACGGGCCTCCTCTACTGAGGGGGTTTAGGCCTTTAGTCCACCACGCTGGCCTAGTGCGGGTTGGTAGACTTCACATACCTTCGAAATTCTTATAAGAAACTTCTTAGGTATGCAGGTTTCCTCACGATGTTTTTCTTCACCGTTAAAGCGAACGATAATTGATAAACAATACACACGTAACTTCGAAAAGTCATAGATGTGTGCCTTGGGTTTCGAACCTCCGGACATTGTCTCGGCAGACCGTTCCATTCCCAACTAGGCTATCGTCCACTTGAGGGGGGGGTTGTAATGTATTTTATAAAATATTTTTTGGACCTCCGACAATCTCGCTAATCGTACGAAATGCTGCAGTAGTCCTGACACTTGACAAAGATTCCAAGTTTGAAGGGTTCAGGTACAAAATGCTTAGTACCAATACTATAAATGCATAAACGATAGTTTCAGCTGCTAAGTGGCATAAGATTCAGGGCTGCTTACTGCTCAGAAGTACCTAACACAACAGCGCTTAAGACGGTAACTAAACCTACATCCATTTTTAATAACCCGATCTCATATTCCTTTATTTTAGACTAGCTCTCGCCCGCGGCTCCTCTGGCGTGAAAAAGTTTTTCCGGGATAAAAGTCCCGCTTTATATTTTCCTATGTAACTCTTCGATAAGTAGTTTTATATTAGTGAAAGATTTTTTTAAATAGGTCCCGTAGTTTTTGAGTTTATCCATTACAAACAAAAAATCAAATCTTTCCTCTTTATAATATCAGTATAGATAGGTATTAGGTAGATACTGTTGTATTGTTTTATGATTCAACAGCAACATAGCAAACGCAACAGTCCAGCTATTTTACGATTTAATGAAGCTATATTCGCCATACTTCCATCAATAAACGCAGCAATCGCTTGGTTCGGTGAAATGTTTATTCACTCGCAATCATGCCCACACAATGTGCCGGCGAGTGGCGACCGGATATAAAAGAGGCATAATAATCAGATTTGCATTTTTTCACAATTACCTGACAGTGTTCACTGTATGACTATATTAGTAACAATTGTTGATTTTGAATAATGTGTCCCAATTGTTACACACGTTGATTTTTTGTAACCCATTCGAAAATTAACGTAATTAATATTAATATTAATTATCGCAAACTATGTAGGTATTACTAAGAAAGAATACCTACGTAAAATAGGTACTAAGTTGTAACTGTTCTATTAAAATAATATCCTTGTGGAAATGTTTGAATAGTCCGAGTTGTCAAAAAGTTGCCCTAGTTTTAGCACTAGGAAACAATTTCTAAAAGTAAATAGTGTTATGGAATAAACCAAACACGAGAAACAAAAGCGGAGATCTATATTTCTCAATAAGAGCATAAGAGTTACACATTTGTTTCCGTGAGGAAGATTCTGAGATAATGCTACAAATAAAATATTGTGGTAATAAATTAACTGTTAAACGATGTAGGTAATATAACCGTGAGATTTTTTGTAAGCACTGTATGATTACAATGCGCTTGATTACTGCAAAAACAACTATGCCAGTCGCAAGTTACATAAACCAATTTTGCATACCTACTTACTTCGTTTGCATTATGAAATTAGGAGTTAGGAAATATATTTTTTTACAACCGATTAGAATTTAATAAATATGTAATGCAAAATAGTAATGCTGTGGAATCACAAGCTGACATCAATCGTGACTGAAGATCTGCACGACGCGCGGGGCGCGGCGGTGGTGCTCACGCTACACAGTGAACCACACTCGCCGCACTCGAGCCCGTGTAATGACAGCTCACCTGCCATTAGCTCTCATTACCTCACAGTCACGTACAGCAGGCAGAAATGGATTTGTCTTTGCAAAAATAATGATTGCAGATTGCAGACCGCCTTGAGAAAATTGGATTCGAATGCGCATAAACAGGATCCAGGGGCAGCCGGCTTGCTGCCCTTGAGGTATCCGACTAGTATGGCTCACTGCAAACATTATATTTCTAGTTGCACACCTTATATATTCTGGTTCGGGCAACGTTCGTCAATAAGGAACACTAACGTAAGTATATAAATAATATTGAAAAAAATATATATATCTAGTTCGAAGTTTGGATTGGGTATACAATTTTTTTTAATGATGCATGTATAAAATTGACGATACTTAATTACTGTTATCACAAAAAATTTATGATAAATGCAGTAAGTTACATAATTAACTGAACAAATTCAAAACTACGAATCAATCACCCATACAATTTGTGTTCATAGCAAAAATAAAACTCTTTAAAAATAAAATAAAAGGATTAACTTTCTTTCACACAAAGAAAAAGCAAACTTAAAGCATATATGCGACTTGAAATTTTGAATTGGTTCAGCTAATTATGTAGCTGACTGTACATAGTGACTATATACTAATAAAACAACACATACATCATCAAATATTTTATTACAAACAGTAGACACATTTACAACAAAAAGTGTGTAGGATTATGCCCAGTAATCAGTAGGTAATGTGATCCGAGACCTAATTTTCTTGTTGTGATACTGGACACATAGTACCTACACCAAATTAAAAAGCTTATGTAAAATAGCAACACGTAGTACAACTCATACCAAATGTTACAAATCGCATGACTCATGCTTCGGTTGCGAAAATTCGATGTAAACATGTAGGTATACAATGGCACATGAAAATGAACATGCCATTAGAAATTACTTGCAATTTACAGGCACTATTCGCACCATCAAACAAAAACCAAATAATTGTTAATAGTCTGAAATTTATTGATTACTAACTTTTGCTCGCGCCTCCACCCGCGTGAAATAGTTTTTCCAGTATAAAATGCTGCTACATATTTCCCGGCATAAAAAGAAGCATATGTCCTTGCCTTTAGTGTCTGAAACTATCTTCCTATCTTTCATCGAAATCGATTTAGTGGTTTAGCCGTGAAAATGTTACAGAATTACTTTCGCATTTTTAAGTATGGATTATTTACAATAATATGAATTAATCTACCTGATTAGATTTTTGAAGCAAAAGTAATGTGTGACTTTTAAAGCAGTGAGTAATCGAATCCTGGAAGTGTACGTTTTATCTAAAATGAATACCTGCCTGTCTATAGGCAAATTACCTATTTGTTAACAGTTCGTAAAATTAAGCACAAAAGAATTGTGTTTAACCATAAAATAATTCATACCTTAGTGACATGAACTATTAGGTACTACAGTCGAAATATACTTATTTGTGAGTTATTAGCTTTTGCTTGCGGCTTCGCTCGGGTAAGTCCGCTCCACGGAGCACAGAAGAAGAGTCTCTCTTCATAGTATCAGAGTTCATTTCCAGAATAAAAGGTGGCCGTACAAATTCAAGACAACAACACCTAACGAACAATGCAAAAATAAGTTCAAATAATATATACTTATGCAAAAATCCCATAGAAATTACCTAAAGTATAGTAATACATTCAGATTCCACTATTTTTTAAATATCATTGGTTTCCCTTTAATTTTTCGATTTTCCTCACATTTTCATTTATTATATTACAAAATTTAACGAAATTATGAATAATGGGAACATAAAAAACTGACTTGTGCATGTCAACGATCACAATTTCCTTTAACTTTATTAAAATAATACTTAAGGTATATAATGTTGCTTTGGCTATGAACGATAACTACACTGAGAAAGAACAAATTTAACAGAGACAGGGGAAAACAATACAAGGAAACTGCATAATACCATACCATACCTGTAATACTGCCCACTGCTGAGCAATGGCCTCCTCTACAACTGAGAGGGTTCAGGTCTTATTCCACCAGGCTGGCCTAGTGCGGGTTGGCAGGCTTCATATACCTTCAAAATTCAGAGAACTTCTCAGGCATGCAGGTTTCCTCACGAGGTTTTCCTTCACCGTTAAAGCGAGCGATAATTCACAAATAATACACACATCATTTTTCAGAAAAGTCAGAGGTGTGTGCCCTTGGGTTTCGAACCTGCGGACATTGTCACGGCAGTCCGTTCCACTCCCAACTAGGCTGTCGCCGCTCCCTGACAGCTTACAGCGAGCAGTAACAGAAGTGACATCTAGTAACATTAGGTAATAGAGTAGGTATCTACATGAAAAGATTAATAATATAATTTTATTCTATATGTGAGATAACATCTGTCATTTTTATTAAATTTATAACATACATGATTAAAACATCAATATCCAATATCAAAACAATTAAGACGATGATCTCCATAAAGATGAAGTTTATTGTCATCTAAAACGTATTCCAGAAGCAAAGAAACCATCGACCTCTTGTATTTCACACATAAATCTTGTTCACAGTCGCCGTGACTCGCGTTCAGTGTTCGCTAACAAATTACAGCGCGTTATCCGACCGCGGCCGACCGAGGGCCGTTATTACAACTAATTGGCGACAATCAAACGTTGCTACTGCTTCTGTGAGGCAGAATTTTCTCGTCGCATATCTATGTTTCTCAAATATATGATGGAATCTTTTTCATACGTAGGTACACGTTCTGTGTCATCTGTTCTACCTATGCTAGGATGGAATATAGAGTATTAGTGAATAAAGTAGCTACGTACCTGCATAATGTAACAGGGGCTGGATAGTTGGCACAGGGAAAGTTATGCGCCTACCGTGTCATTGGCGTGGTTCTGTTGGCTAGTTGGAAAACCACGACGTTGAGCAATAAGAGATCCTTCGTGCCTCGAAGAATTTGCTTCGGAAAGAGCTTATTTTAACAACTTCAATTGTTACATAATTTGAGATTCAGGACCATTTGATCAACAAATACAATATTTATTTGTATAACTGCGACTTTAATTATGATGGTAGGTATTTGCTTCGAGTGAGGTGAAAGGTTGTTTGTAGACTTAGATTTTACTGTGAAATCAGACCGTTTAGTCATAAATTGATATACCTATGACATAAATAAAAAATATATATATAGGTAGGAAGACAATTAAATACATCTTAAAACAACATTATAGATATTATATTCAATTATGGTAAAGGTACCTTTTATTCTAAATCCGGAATTAACTATCTAGACGCTGGCTTCTTTGCCGTTACCAGAGTGGGCTTCCAATGTCATCTTGATCGTTGAAAAGTTTCCCAAACATCTAGTAAATCTCTTAAGAACAGTAATTACAAGCAATAAGAATAGTTAATTTCTTAACTACAGCAATGACACTATACGTAGAATAATTTACTGTATAAATGCATAATGAATAACTTCACTTCATAAACTTAATAAAAATTTTGTTATAACCATTCAAATACATTACTAAGTATTTATGTTAATCGGCACAAAGGCAGTTAACGGTTTTTCTCTTCCTGCGACTAAAATATTAGCAGTTATGACGGTTATTTTTAAATTTTAAACATCTAACACCCTCACCCCATATGTTCCGCTGTGCCGAAAGCAGCTTTTCAAGTTTTATTATTTCTTTATTTTTAGATGTACCAACTTCACAAAGGCCTTGCAGAACTATGAAACGCCCCAGCAACAAAAATCTCATTGGTAAGACCCTACCGGCTCTTAACACTGGCTGTATTGCGCTTAAAGATTTTTTTATCTACGTCCGATGCAACAAAAAAGTCAGTATAAGTTCAACTTTAGTTACTTATTGTTAGTTCAGTCCAATTGTAAAGGGGTCAAAATGAAGCATTCGGTGCAAAAGATATTGCTAATCAGTAGTCAACGTAACGTTTATTTGTGAGCCTTTGTTCGAGTGGTGCAGGCACGATTGTGTGAAAGCATTCTGTTAATGCGTTAAACAAAGGAAACTTACGTTAGGTCGGTCTGTTCCCTCGACCCTCGCGGTTCGCACGGCCCAGCGCCGACGCGGAAATGCTATGTTTACTCGGTAAAAAATAACGCGTCGTGAACTGCGTTTATGGGAATAATTGAATAACTGGGTTCGTCTTCGAGTCTACGTTGTATATGAACTAAGGTGTATTTGGGAACTATTTTTGGAATGAATGTACTTTTGATTTGATATCTATTGTTTTGGCTTTTATATCTAAAACATTTGCACATCCATAACTATCCTTATTCATTGTTATTGACAGTTTAGTCACAGAATTATACCATAGAATTATCTATGATTACGAAAATTACGGAATGACACCATATAGATAGATCAATAGACAGCTAATAAGCGGGTAATGTTCGTATCCTTACTGGAAATGGTTGATGAATACTTAAATCAAGTTATATGATTAGTCTCAAAAACGTATGTAAAAGTTTCGGATTGCTAGATAAATCTTTACAAAAACAAATGATTTCGACAATGATATCATCGCCTCTTCAGGCCAGAATACTATTAGGGTAGATTAATTATCCAAGGTTGGTAAAGTTACTTACGTTATTAAAAAAAATATAAAGTTAATTTTTTTTTTACCTTGCCTGGAATCGTCAAGACCGATTATGATTTTAATAAAATATATACATAGATATTAGGAACGAAAAACCATCTTCGCCTAGCACCATTTAATTATACCTGTCTCACTTCTGCCCAATATAGCATTCCATATT
Source organism: Lapara coniferarum (assembly GCA_949316025.1). NCBI lineage: Eukaryota > Metazoa > Arthropoda > Insecta > Lepidoptera > Sphingidae > Lapara > Lapara coniferarum. The sequence continues at coordinate 15,294,330 of OX438931.1, read as the reverse complement.
AGCGGTCTATCAATGTTAGACACGATGCAATTTATTTGACGTTATGTTTCTGACTTCATAATTGGCTCTATTGTATGGCAAATAATACCTACTTATACCTATGTTCCAATCTACGTGTTGAATAGTGATCTAGTATCTGATCATACATGTAGACAATAATTTAGACAGTACAGGATAGTAGATTATATTTGAAAGGATTTATTTGGATTAATTTCCAGGATTTACGCAAACCTATCACAAATGCCAAGATTTTACCACATAAAATAATTTATGGAGGATTATAATTTATCCTTCCGTCCTTACACATCTAAATACTTTATTCATCACGTAGGCGAACATGGTTGCACTTATATAATACATAGTATAAAACAAAGTCGCCCGCCGCGTCTGTACGCGGTAAACTCAAAAAGTATAACGAATTTCGATATTTGATATGTAGACAGTTTGTTACCTGGGAAGGTTTTAGACTACTTTTTATCACAGGAAACATAGGTACAGCGGGGCCTTTATCTGGAAAAACCTGCATGCGGGCGAAGCTACTAGCAAAAGCTTTTACTTTATATTACCTAGCTTTTGCTCGCGGTTTCGCCCGCGTGAAAGGGTTTTCCGGATAAAAGTCTCGCTTTTTATTTTCCCGACATAAATAGTGGCCTATGTGTTAATGTCAGAGAATTAATCATTCTCTGATGTGTGCCACCCGTGTGCCAAAATCGAAATACGTTCAGTAATTTTGTAGATGTGCAGCAACAGACAAACAGAAAAACAGAAATCAACGATTTTTGTAATTCTTTTCTGTGTGTCTGTACAGATTTTTGTAATTCTTTTCTGTCTGTACATACAGACAGAAATGAATTACAAAAATCGCTGATTTCTGTTCATTAGTCTTCTTAGTCACCCCTTTCCTTTTTATCACATTTCTTTAAATGTACAAACAGACCGGTTCTACTGATTTATTATATCTATGTATAGATAGATAAGATTACTTTAATGCGCATCGTTACTCGTAACGTGCTTTTTAATATGACGTAAAATTGCGTTGAGCATTAGATATCTCAAAGGGCGGCATCTTTATTGCATATTTAGTTAATAAAACTAGGTAGTAACTAATAATCAAGTGTTGTATGCATAAAATGCGCTAGCGGAAATATTACCTAAACATATTATAACGAAACCTAGTTTTATACGAAAAAATAGTTAAAACCGATAAAATGTTTCCATTACGGTTTTTGGTTGTTAATACTCAAAGATTACAGTAACCTAAAGTGAATGATCCATCTAATTGTTTTTAATCCAACAGCGCTCGGAAATGAACCTTATATAAGTATTCTTTTTTTGTTGTTGTAAATACCACGTTTTTATTCCTTCTACCTGGGCGCGGGTACCTGTGCCGCTAGCTCACTACCGGGAACACTATTAAGCGACTCCACGAGGCATAAACCATTTAGAAATAACAGAGTCGACTGAATAATGGAGTCGGGTTGTAATAATTTATGTTGAATAATTTTGTAGAATTGCTTTTGTGGTTTTCGGGAAGGTGAGTCTTCGGTAAAGAATTCCAACATTAATCATTGTAGCGATCTTTAGATAAATGGTTTTGATGCAAAAAATATGGAAATGATTGAATAGAATGTAACTGCCAAGGTGTTCAACATTAAAGATTAATTGCTTCTTTTTTCAGAGTGATAAAAAGGAATGGTACCTATTAAATAAGAGTCTTTGGAGAGATCGTTGACCATAATCAGATACACTAGTGGATTTTGTTCAGAATAATACCTATACGTATACAAGGAAACAACTGGGAAATAATACCAACAGTATTTGGATTATATCGAGCAAAAGGCATTAATTTTCCTGTATAAATTTCCAAATATGCAATCTTCGAATTGCCGTTAACTGGGGCAATTACTTTGAAGTGGCCTTAAGGATTCTGTTTTCGTGCCTATTTGAAACTATCTTCAAGAATCATTGAGACTTCTATTCAAGATAACTAAACATGTAAAGCAGTTTTCGACTTGTTTAGCTTTACTTAGTTGAATGCGCGAAAATTTTTAGGCAAATTTGTATAGGATATTACCTAGGTAAGGACTTACAGCTTAACGAGATGCAGTAACCTCTTTTGGATGAAAATTTTGACAGATAAAATGTAATAAGAAATGGAACCGAGTACACAATACCATTTGGTCAAGTTATGATGTATCTAGTTATTAACGAAATTTACTTTTAACCTCTTCAGTCTAGCAGGTAGGTATACGTTTTTTTAAACGAATGAGTTATGAGTCTTTTAGGGCATAAGATAGCAACAATGGCTTTAAAAATTGAACATCTACAAACCCGCTATAAAATAATCTGGCAATTACAGTAGAAAATGCCATGGAGTACTACGACACTACAACTTCTTGTACATAAAAAGGTTATGTAACTGGTCCTGCAACTTTACAACGGAAGAAACATTAGCAAGCTTTGTCGGATGTACCTCAATGTCGTGTAAGGGTACAACGAACAGGGAGGAGGGGAGAAGGTTGTCGGCCCCGGCCCGTGACGTCACCGCACTGACCACCTCGCGTCGGGACCGCCACAATGGCCTTTCTCAGAAGGAACAGATGCGCTCGCCCCGCTATCTGCCGCGCCCTGCCTCCACTTCGCCGCTGCCCTACCCGCACGTGAGTTTTTGAGATAGCTTCCGATAACCTCACGGCTTCAACCATATAGCGTCTCATCTGTTCGAAATGAATGCTCCGTTGAATACGAGCAATAACCTTCCAAGAGCACTTCAATTATCTAAAAAAAATATTAACGACTACGATAAGAACTCACTCAAAGATCAATAATTGAACGATACCATATACACCTGAATGGTATGTGTGGCGGCGGAGCGCGGGCAGGTAGCGTCCAGGTAGAAGTGCGCGGGCCCGGGGCCGGCGCAGCGCGTACCTACCGCGCTCACTGTATCATTATAACGCGCCGGTTACAATACCGCGAGAGCGGGCCAGTTCCTGCGACGCCGATGCCACTTCGACTGTTGCTTCTACGACGACCCTCGCAACTTCCATGGATGAGTGTGGATCTAGTCATGATGTGTTAAGAACATGCACTAAACCTCCACTCATCGAAAGAAATTGACCTCTTCGACGAGCGCCTTTTCGCGGAACCCCGGAGCACTGCACGCACTGATCGTTAGCGACGTCACGTCGGAGCACCGAACCGTTCACGAGCACGTTGCCGTGTTTTTTTATTGTACGAGCAAGTTGCAGAGGTGCGCGGGCGCGGCGACGCGGCGCGACCCGCGCGCTCCGCCCGCTCACTACGAAATAAACGGTCGAGATTTCAAATCTGGGAACGTAGACGCTGCGCGTGCGGCAGCGGGGAGCGGCGGGGCGCGGGCGTACCTCCATCGGCCAATCAGACGTCGCTTCGCCTTAGAGGGGAGAACTGCCGCGCCGCCCGATATTATCTTTTCTATAAAGAACGTTATTTTCTTTCTTTCCTACTCGCTCGTCCGTTCAACCGACAACGGAAGTGAAATGAACGCGCGCGTAAACTGCACACTCGACGGTGGTATTTCAGAGCAGGTCGAACTAGTGCACCTGAAGACGTGACACACTGTTTATGAATGAATCCGAAGGCCTCCACCTCGGACTATGTTACTCGTTTGTATTTACAGATTATTTACACACATTATAAATCTAATATTAAATATAATTATCTAATTCAGTAGGCATAAAATCCTCCTAGCCAGTTTCGGCCACGGCGGCCAATCTCAACGGAGATCAGCCAGGTACGCAGGAGATATTATAGTGCACAAGTGTGTGCGCAATACACAGGTGCACTCGCTATTCCTTCACTCTCATAGTCCGGTGAGACGGCAATCCGACATGACCGGAGAGAGATCAGGCGCAGGACCAACGGCTTTACGTGCTTTCCGAGGCACGGGGGTATCACACCGCCAACTTCCTGACTCCGAGCTGCGACTGAGTAAATTTTAAGATGAAAAAACCCAGTCACAATGTTTTTGGCTGACTCGGTGGCGTAGTGGTATTGCGTACGCATTACGAGTACGATTTGCGCGCTGAGGTCCTGGGTTCGAATCCCGGGTCGAGTAGGCATAGAAAATATTCACTGCAGCATAATATTTGGCAAGTCCTTTATGACTATACCCTCAGAGAAAACCCTCAATATTAGCAGATAACTTGTTTCTAACCAGCAGAATAGGTAAATGAACTCGGCACCAATGGAAACTTGATCTTCCTACTTACAGTTTACAGTCCACATCTCGAGTTGTTGATACTTAAACATTTTTATCGCTCATTGTTAGTTCATACTGAACAGCTAATACTGAAAAGCTAATACTCATCGACACGATTAAACAGTGGATACGAAACGCTACGACTCAAACATTACAACCAATCAACTGTGTTGTGAAATGTACTAGGTTGTGAATCTAAGCGCTTAGTCTACAATAACTTGTAAGTGTATTATCTACATAATTTTTAAAACCTTTGGACCGTCCCCAGAATATGTTAATAATGAGATCCTGTAGACTTTGGCAGAGGCGCAACTAGTGCACCCAATTTGCGAGCCTATCGCCTAGTTGAGACAAACTAAACTGGCCGGTATGACAATTTATTGACACTTCACGGAATACTGTGTATTGGGAAGAGAACAAAAAATCTTTTATGCAAGAACTTTATTATCGTATGTAAATAGTTAGATTATTAATAAATCTAACACACTACGCTCAGGAGTTTTTTATTACAGTAGTTACTTATTGTTAGTCGTTCATTTTGATTTTCCGATAAAGGAGGTGTCCGCTTTTTGTATGGGTGCTGGGTCTCAAAATCTAACTAGAGTCAAACTTTAATGATATTAAAGAGGCTAAATATGAATCTTGGATCCATAAAAAAAAATTTTAGACCCCTCCATTCCTAAGAGTGCTATTAAAATATATATAATATAAACCATCTTGGATAGCATTTTAGGCCCGTTATTGGACAAGTTCTTTGACGAGTAATCTTTCATTACTTTTAAAGTGCTTATAGTCATTGCATTTATTTAAAGAAAAGCCTTATCGAACTAATTTAGACCGTCTTTCACCCATTAATAGAATGATAAGAGCCTTTAATTACTTACCGAAGTGCATCGATATTGACATCTTCGGTGATAAGATTCGTGCATTCAAAAATAATTTAAAATTGGAAATTTATGAAAATTATAAAAAACCTAACGATTTACTATACAATAAATAATACCGTAATGTGTGTGTGCGTGTTTGTGTATTTTTCTGGACAAAATTAAAAGAAAAATTCAAATCCACATGGCTGCTTAGGTTAAGAACTAATCAAATTATCCATAATTTTTTTTTTTGCTTTATCTCAGTTCTTGGATTTTTGTTTTGTACTTTTTGTGGCAATAATTACCTTAAAAGCTTAGTATGTATGTCAATCAGTATACATATATATTTATGTTAGCTGTAGACACCTTCAAAAGGTAAACATACGCCCTTATACTAAGTTGCTTTATGTTATAAAAAGTACTGTATGTATTATCTAATCGTATCTCTAATAAATAAAATAAAAAAAAAATTGCAAAAAAATAATTACCACTGTGTAATCCTACTAATCCTACTAATATTATAAAGGCGAAAGTTTGTAAGAATGTCTGGATGTATGGATGTTTGTTACTCTTTCACGCAAAAACTACTGAACGGATTTCGATGAAAATTGGCACACGGGTAGATCATGTCCTGGATTAACACATAGGCTACTTTTATCCCGGGAAAATATAAAGCGGGACTTTTATCCCGGAAAAACTCATTCACGTGGGCGGAGCCGCGGGCAAAAGCTAGTAAAAAAATAAATAAAGTGCTACGGTGTAAATTATTTACTTTGGAGATCTTTGTTTTCTTTCTTCGAGTATGAAATGTGTATTTTTTTTAAATATCCGACGCATTGTTTAAAGCTGTAAATCTCAACATAATTTTTTAATTAACAGCAGTGTTTTTATTTATATCCAAAGATTCGATTTCTTTGAGTAATCGGTTACGTTTGGTTGCCAAGTTAAAACTTTCCCAACACTACGCTCATAAACTGCAATATACAACATACTAAAAGCGTCGCGTTGCTATATGAGTCAATATTATATTCTTCATTTCCGTATAATTTTACGATATCAATTCAATTAATATGTTACATAAGTATGATACTCTTAGTTATAATGTATTGAAATAATGTAGTTGACTTTTTTGGGTAGACGTTCTCACAAAGTTATCGCGTCGCGAAAAAACTGAATTTTCATACCGGCCAGCTTAGGTTATCCGCACTATAGTAATGTTATAAATGCGACCATTTGTTAAAGTGCCCGGATGTTTTTATAAGTAAACACATTTGTTTGGTTGAAAGCGCTAATCTCAGGAACTACTGAACGGATTTTGAAAATTCTTTCACTAATAGGAAGCTACATTACTCCTGAGTGCTATAGGCTACTTTTATCCCGAAAATATATTTTTATCCCAGAAAAACTTTTACGCGGGCGGAGCCGCGTGCAACACTAGTTATTTAATATTATGAATTACAGGTCTAGAAGAAATTTGGCATACGGATAGACTAGGTATGCCCTAGATTAACATAGGTAGACGGTAGATACTTTTATCCCGGTAATGATGGTTCCGTGGGAAATCTTAGAATTTATAAACTGATTTTAATAAGATGGCGCTGGCGTGATACAGGTGATACTGTCGATCGCTACAATGATTTAGGGATTTATGTAGTGGAAAAGGCATTACACCCGGGCGAAACCGCAAGCTCACTTAGTGTGAAATAATTTTACGTTTTCTCTAATTTTCACCCTTTGAATTTTTAAACACGGGCTAAATCCCTTTAAAAAAGGGGCTAAAACTAAAAATATTATTTATCACAAACAAGTGAAGTCACGCCGCGGCGTCACCTAGTTTTATTGAACGTTTGTACATAAACAATACTCTTTTTTACGCGAATATAAGATTAACTGACCGAAAATCGAATTATTCCAACAAATACTGCAACTTTCTAAAAAATATTAATTTGAAAATTTTACGTATAAAGCTAACATACAAATCTAAACGGCAACGAATATTAAATCTGTAAAATTACAGATACAAATTAGTTACACTTCAATAACTAACTATACTGTTGAATGTCTGCGTTTAAATAACTTGTAACGGAACTCCGAAAAGAAAGTTTAGGTCATCATTTGCATCATTTACTATTTTTCATCATTCGCTTTTGAAAATAGAAATTGTTAAATAGGCGAAGAGACTAAATAAAAGTACAAAGTTTCAAATCAAGCATTTCATTTATTGAAACATGCATTCAAATTTGATGCATCTTACTCACATTTTAAAGGCCTCGTTAGAGAGCGTGGCTGCGTGTGATATTCTCGTGGCGGCTTGATCTCGTATTCTTCACATACGAATAGGGTAGTTGTATCATTTTTTAATATTTATGAAAAATGTATGACATCCAAATGTAATAACATCACAGTACAGCTAGTTAGAACTAATAAATGATCTATCAAACTCCGAAATTTGGTGGAAGGGGCATCTGTCAGATAATGGAACCCGCAACCTGTGACGACACCGAGTTTCAACGGCCATAACGCGTGCATGAGTGAGAAAGAAATGGTGCGATAACCCTTTTTTGTATTATTTTCTGTTGAATATAAAATAATGTACAAAATAAAACATAGAAAACTATACCCTATTACTATGACAATGTATGGAAGACGCCACACAGCAAATGCCATAAGTAGTTCAAAATGCACTAGATCAACACACAACGGGAATAACACACCCAGTCACACTTTCTGTCTCTGTATTTAGACATCCTAAAGCTAAGTTCAGAATAGCAAGTTCTCTCAGCAATATATTACGTAAGAACTTCCAAGTGAATTTACAATGGCGGCAGTATTTCAAAATTCTTTACACCACTACTTGCCACAATTCCAGCAAGCTTCAACATTTGCAGAACCCAGTTTACCGCGACTGTTTACGCGGTAAAAATCGCATGCGGAAGATTACTACTGTATTACTAACCTAAATTCAGCCCCTTAGCACTGTCATATAAAATAAGGGAGCAGGAGTCTGGATGTGTGTAGAAGGTAATTGTAGAAACCGTTAAGAGGCCGTATCCAAAAATTTCGACTACATCTGTCAAGTTTACATCGTGAGTTTTTAAAAATAAACTGAATGATTAATTTATAATACATCATCGGAAAGACTATTTCAAAGAGCATTATAATACTACGGAAATTCAACACTAATGTAATAAATGAGCCTGATTTTTCATGTCTTTCTTTAATTTCAATCTATTCACCGGCCAGCTATTTTTGTCCGACCTATAGGTAATGAGTATATGAACTATATCCTATATCAACTTCGAAGCAAATCAATGGCAAAATAACTTTCTTCCCCTTTTTAACGCAGTTATGGGATGAATTTCAATAAAATACGAAACACGTCGTCCATCAATTCTGTTAAAAAAGGTTTATGCAAAATTTAAAGTAGATTGTACCAAGGAATCACGTTGTCCCATACAAACTTTGCCCCCTTTTTCATCCCCTTAGGGGTAGAATTTCGGAAAATCCTTACTTATCGGACGCCTACGTTATACATAGAACACACCCTCCAACTTGCAGGTCTCTACGGACTACGATCAGTGGCTTAGGCTGTGCGTTGATTCGTCAATCATTCAGGACAAAGCCTTTTATATCATCACTACATAGTATAAAACAAAGTCGCTTCCCGCTGTCTGTCCCTATGTATGCTTAGACCTTTAAAACATTTTTTTTAATAGCTAGAGTGATTCAAGAGGAACGTTTATATGTATAATACAAGCATAATTCAGTAGAGAAACACAGATAATTTTACAGGTTTCTAATGTGATGTCGTAAATAAACACTTTTTTGCGCTTACATTGCGAACGCTGGCTAAACCCTACGAGATAGTTCAAAATAATATTGTACACCTTAAAAAGGCCTACAAAAAAGTCCGCGATAGTATACGTCATCTTTTAAGGATAACCCACAATAACCATGTTTTATCCTTAATTTTTACGAGAAATAATGGCTTATTTACGAAGCGATTTTAAGCATTACAACATTAATCCTTATCCAATTAAGTACCTTAAATACATTGTGCATTTAATAAAGATTAATATACCATTTTACAGCATCTAATTTAAATAAATATTTTCGAAGATATTACAGATTTAAAACGCACGGACATAGCGGTTGCCGCGGTACCGGCCGGGGGGCCGGCGGCGCGTGCCTATAAATAGTGCGTCGAAGGCCACGTTTCGCCCTACAACACTTATGTTTTTGTGTGTATTCACGTGGATTCGAAAATGGTGCAGATTTACAATTCGGTCCGGGGAAATGTATAGTTTGTATATAAAGTGAGTTTTATACAGGAAAAACTCTTTAATGCAGGCGAAGCCGCGTGCAAAAGCTAGTATAATATATACCTAGATTTACTACATTTTTTTTTGTAGTATTAAAACCTTCCGTGGAGCTTAAGAAACATACAAAATAATAAATAAGCTGAATTGGTCTAGCCATTCTTGAGTTATGCGCTTACTAACATTCATTTTTATTTATATAAATAAAGAAATTGTCGTGTTTATTCTTTAGGCGACTTTTATACACCAATAAATAGTAATTTTCGTTAGTTTCAAGCACGATTTTGATTGAAAACGACAAGTTTGAGGACGGTATTAATAAATGAATCTCAAGTAGACATAATGTATTGAACTCTTCATACATTATGTCTACTTGAGATGTAACTCAAACTTGAGATTCATTTATTAATACCGGCCTGAGTCTCCTTACAACAAAATTACTGAAACAGACGTTGGAACTTGGTGGATAGATTGAAATTAAAGAAAGATATGAAAAATCTGGCTCGTTTATTTCATCAGTGTTGAAATAGTCTTTACGATGATCTATTATAAATTACTTTTTAAAAAAATCACGATGACAAGTTGACTGAAATAGTCGAAAGTAGATGTCCGCTTTTTGTATGTGTGCTGGGCCTCAAATACTTAACAGGGTCATACTTTAGGGATATTAAAGGGGGCAACATATGGATTTTAGATACATTAAATAATATTTTTAGACCCCTCCATTTATAACCAACTTAATGATTCCTTATGATATATAACTGACTGATATATAACCAACTTTTTTGAAAACATTTATATTATTCGATACAAGTACACAACATTATCAAACTTTATGGATATTAAAGTACATTTTACAACATAAACATATCAAATACGAAGAGATAGGTATTAAAATAAAAACAATCAAGGGTTATTATTAGCCATAATGATAGTGCAGCCTAAATCTGTGAGCTGCATGACCTCTGCCCCACCATCAAGCAGCCTGTGAGAGCAAATGGCCACTTTCTCACTGATGATGCATTTCTGCTTATTCGTTAAATGTCCAGCTGATACGACCGTCATACTTAGCTGCTCCAGCAATTGCGCAGCGGAGTAGGCTTCCATTAGGAAACTGTAAAGTGTAATGAATAATATAAACATAATTATGATCCACTTACACATATAATGTATCTACATTTAATTTTAAAAATACTACCATTGTTTGCTGTATTTTTTTTATACATCCGAATATAGCAAACTCTCATCTAATGGTTCTACGAGCGCCTAAAAATCAGGGATGTTATGGATATGAAAATTCTGATCTGGATACGCATATGGATATAAGAATAAAATTTTTATCGGTTCCGGATACGGTTATGAAATTATTTCGGATTATCTGTTAGTTTCGGATAGTTTCGGTTACGTATATTAGATTAAAGTAAAATAAAGATAGTATGTAATAATTTGGCTTTATTTTTAGGTTCTATCTAAGTCAAGGTTTACATTTTGCAGAATCTACATTGACTTGACCAAAAAATTTCCAAATTAAACTCGACTTTGGAAGCATTTTGTTAATATAAATCAATTTAGTGCGTAACAAAACACTTTTCCTTTACTTTATTAAATTAATTACCTACTCGTACATAAATAAAATACTAGTCATGAATGAGGTTATGTTATGACTATCCATTTTCTGACAGAGTGCTCAATGTACTCTCTTTCTGGAGATATTACGAATAGACACACTGTAAGTAGCACAACTACGGGAGGTAAAGCTAGGACACATTATCAAGTTCAGTAGAGCAACAAAGAGGTTTGTAAGACCAGAAGGGGGCATACCGCAGGAGCGCCAGTGAAACCAGTGCTCTAGGGTGGAAGCTGTCACGAATAGCCAAGTAAAGACAAACTATACTGTATCCATCAGGAGGACGTCGCCTGGGGCGTGGGAGAGTATGTGGGCAGACAAGGCCTGGCAGCTTGTGCGTTTTTTCCACGCACAAGCTGAGCGCAGCTCCCCTGTTGGCTCGTGCCGCAATGATCAATCAAGGTCAAAGTGGCGGGACCCTCAATGAATGGCAGTGCTGGGCAGAGATCGGCAACCTGAAAGTTGCATACCTGGAAGGGAGCTACGATGCCCCTAAGGTCTAGTTGAGCCACAGCCGAAACTCCTTATGGTGAATGCGGTCCCTGGGCATGGTACCTACAGGCGAAGCGGGCCAACCCAAGGTGAAAGTGGCAGCACCACCCAAACTGGGCCTAAGGGTGAAATAGTTCCAATAAGGCGAACTGATCACCCGTCTGTGTGACTGCATACATCCCCACAAAACATACATACATGTTATGACTAGAAATAACAAACAAGCTATGCAAGATTCACGTGGCGCGCGAGCGGTGAAACAAAACCTGTCGTAACATGTTTTATTTAGACTCTGCCCTTATCCGAAACTATCAGAGACTTTTGTGACGGATACGGTGATAGACATATTTTTATTTCAGATATCCGATAGTTTCGGTTAAGGTTACGGAGTTCCATAACATCCCTGCTAAAAATAAAAGCTATTGCCATCTAGTGAGTCTCTAAAGAGTTAGATCTGTAATAATAACCTTAATGTAAATGTCGATACTTACTTTTCCACAAATTTCTCTAATTCACTATAGTTCTTCACATTCAAATATTCATCAACTAGCTCTTTTGGTACTAATCCAGTAACCTGCACACAAAAGATTTTATTTTGCATGAGTTAGTCAAAATCAATAAAATGATATACCAAAGAAAGGTATTGATATCATTAATTGCGCTTGTTATGGCAGTTACTTAATAACAGACTATCATCAACAGAAAGAATATCATTGGCTGTTAGTTGGGATAAAATGTGTGGAATTCTGACATTAGCTACATCAAGCAATGCTAACTACATTTTTTTTTAATTTATACAACTTCAGTGGATATTAATAAAACATATACCTCAATAAGTCCCTCAGCAGTAATCTTGCCGTGGAGTCGCTGGCAGCACTGTAGGGCTGTGAGGGCTCGACGCAAATCGCCTTCACAAGTGTCCACAGCTTGGTGCAACACATCACCTTTCCCTATATTTACACCTTCTGCCTCACAAATCTCACGCAACCTGGAATCATTGTTCAAAATTCCAATATTTGTATTTTAAAAGCAATTTTATATGTGTTTATAGCAAACATTTACTATCTACTAAGCAAAAGTAGATCTATAGCATGGCTTATAATTTTTAAGGCCAAGTTGACAGAGCAATTATTAAGTTGTTTATTATAGGATATTCAGGATATTCACTGTCAAATTTTGTTCATACAGAAAGTTATAAAAAGTCCAATGATAATACCATATACTGTTAGCATATCCAAAACATTATTTTATATGAACAGTAGCAACTCCTCGGCTCCAATGACTTATGTCTAAAGAAAAGTTCATAATTATAAATATGCTCAAATTTCCTTTTATCCTAACAGTATATGGTATTTTATCAATAAATAGCAAAATATGTTTTTCATGGCACTAAATAATCCTTTCTGCCAAGAAAGGCCTTGTCCTAAACAGGTCTAAAACTTTAAACAAGAGAGTTAATATATATTTGGATAGAACGCCTAAAAACTAGCCTTTTACACTAGATCATTTAATTTTAAAGAGCTTCAATCTTGAGATTTATGTAATTTCATTTTGCTTATAAATGACATTTAATATGAAGGTTATAAAAGATAGTTATAAATGAGGGGTCTACAAATATTTTTTTAGGGATCCAAGACCCATGTTTTGCCCCCATCAATATCCATAAATTTTGAGCATGGTTAGATTTTAAGGCCCAGCACCCATACAAAAAGTGGACGTATTCTTTGCTGTGAAGAGTATCATGAAAATCCTCCTAGCCAGTTTCGGCAACGGCGGCCAATCTCAACGGAGATCAGCCAGGTATGCAGGAGATATTATAGTGCACAAGTGTGTGCGCAATACACAGGTGCACTCGCTATTCCTTCACTCTCATAGTCAGGTGAGACGGCAATCCGACATGACCAGAGAGAGGTCAGGCGCAGGACCAACGGCTTTACGTGCTTTCCGAGGCACGGGGGTATCACACCGCCAACTCCTTGACTCCGAGCTGCGACTGAGTAAATTTTAAGATGGAAAAACCCAGTCACAATTTTTTTGGCTCGACCCGGGATTCGAACCCAGGACCTCAGCGCGCAAATCGTACTCGTAATGCGTACGCAATGCCACCGAGGCTGTCAGTTCAGTTGAAGAGTATCATAAATATACCAAGAAAAAACAATTTATTACAAACACAAAACATCTACAACCATACCTTTTGATAACATTTTCTCTGGCAAGTGGCTTGAAACGAAACTTAGAACACCTACTAGTGATTGGTGGAATAATTCTTGACACGTAATTGCAAATTAGGCAGAAGCGTGTTGTGCGTGTCTCTCTCTCCATGGTACGACGCAATGCTGCCTGTGCTGCTGTTGTCATAGAGTCTGCTTCATCAAGTATCACAAGCTTGTATGGTGGGCATGGACGACCACTAAAATTTGAGATACTACATTGATATTGCTGGTGTAAATCTAAATCATCAATGTGTACTATGAGTTTATACAGCAAGATTTAATATTAAATTAAATTAAATTGCATTTATTTCAGGATATTCACCCATAGAATTAGTAAGTTACAATACTTATAGCTATGTTAGTACGTACATAAAAAGAACAAAAAATAACAATAACACATCACAACGGGCGAGTCACTGACCCACTAGTTGAGCGATAGGTTTATGGAGCTCAAACCAGCGTCTCATAAAATCGCTCGTGTGATCAACACCTACAAGGGCTAAAATATTATTGGATGTACCCCAGACTCGGCGCATCAGCGATGTCGCTCTCTTACGAATAATCGCACTAAAGTCATCTGTGTGCATGACAGCGAACATTGCCGAAGCGCTACAGAAGCGAGGCAAACCCAATAGCATTCTTAACGCGTTACTTTATATTTACTGGGACAATGTTATTTATGCCTTTACATGATGTTTTTTTATATTTTTATAATATGTACCAAACTATAAGTAATATGAATTGTTACATACTCTGGCCTAGTGCTGCTGACAGTTAGCTGTGCAAATGTTTTAACTTTGTCCCTGATCACTTGAATTCCCCTCTCATCGGACGCATTCAATTCCAATACACGCTGTCTAGTTATATCCCCGAATAATTGCCTGGCTGCTGCGAGTATGGCACTAGTTTTACCCGTACCGGGCGGCCCATAGAAAAGTAAATGTGGCAAATCTCCTCCCGCTAGACATTCGCGCAGCACTTGCACAACTTCTCCTTGATCTACTATGTCATCAATTGTTTTCGGCCGGCTGAAAAACAATACTTATCAATATTTACAAGTTCATGCTAAAAGGAAAAAGTTTAAATGTCGTTACAACTCACTATTTCTCAACCCATGGCGCAGGAGGTATTTTCTTATTTGAAGGTTTCACACCTGATGAAGACGGCTTTTCGGCTGCTGTTATTTTTCCAGTTTTCAAAAAGGCTTGCATTATAATTACAATTAAAAGCTACTAACAACAATTTACAAAATACCACTTTTAAAAAGGCGCAATTTCCGTTTTTGTAATTTGTAGGCAATTCTTATTTCTTCGTGCAAGCTGTCAATCCAAAGAGCCAAAGAGCTTTTTTTTTTTTTTTTTAATATAATTCTCCCTTACAGGGAAGGCAAAGGGTTCAAGCCCATACAGCCTCGTCTTAAGTGATATCTCTGGTTGTCGTAGTAAAGCAGTGGCTACCTTACCAAGACTTTATCAAGGAGTTTTGGCGGCAACGAAAAAACACTTGATTGACACAGTTGTTTCAATTCACTTCATTTGAGCACTTCAATAGAACTATATTGGATAATATACCACCACAATTAAGCAATATAACACTAAGTATCACCAAAATAATAAATTAAAACAAAAGCACCTCATGACACTTTCACGTTCCCGCCAAAACTCCAGCCAAAGAGCTTTTTTTTTTTTTTTTTTTTTTTTTTTATAATTCTCCCTTACAGGGAAGGCAAAGGGTTCAAGCCCATACAGCCTCGTCTTAAGTGATATCTCTGGTTGTCGTAGTAAAGCAGTGGCTACCTTACCAAGACTTTATCAAGGAGTTTTGGCGGCAACGAAAAAACACTTGATTGGCACAGTTATTTCAATTCACTTCATTTGAGCACTTTAATAGAACTATATTGGATAATATACCACCATAATTATGCAATATAACACTAAGTATCACCAAAATAATGAATTAAAACAAGAGCACCTCATGACACTTCCACATTCCCGCCAAAACTCCCAGCCAAAGAGCATTATAATCAAAGAGCTTTTTTTTTTTTTTTTTTTTTTTAAATTCTCCCTTACAGGGAAGGCAAAGGGTTCAAGCCCATACAGCCTCGTCTTAAGTGATATCTCTGGTTGTCGTAGTAAAGCAGTGGCTACCTTACCAAGACTTTATCAAGGAGTTTTGGCGGCAACGAAAAAACACTTGATTGACACAGTTGTTTCAATTCACTTCATTTGAGCACTTTAATAGAACTATATTGGATAATATACCACCATAATTATGCAATATAACACTAAGTATCACCAAAATAATGAATTAAAACAAGAGCACCTCATGACACTTCCACATTCCCGCCAAAACTCCTAATCAAAGAGCATTATAATACTACGGAAATGTCAATCAGTCTTCAGTGTTGCCAGATGTATGATTGATGGCCGAAGTCACCGAAAATTCGTTGTGAAGTAGGCTAAAGTTGCCTTGTCGTATATGGAGAGGCGAAGGACCAAAAAAGCCTCCCTAATTTCAAATGAACGCTGGCCATGGGCGTATATAAGGTTTAGGGCGTCTCGACCCTCCCTTATCTTGCAACAAAAATAATTCGGGCCACATAACATAAAAACATCACAATTATAATGAACTGTTAAAAACGGAAGCGATTTGGATATAAATAAAAACGATTTATCACAGATTTTACATAAACATTTATCACTGGTTTTACATAAAGATATTTAACAAAAATACTTTTCAAAGATATCTGCAACTAACCGACCAGTTTGAAAGTCAAAGATAAACTTACTCAACTGCCACTGAGATCGACTGCGAGACAGAGCGCGAAAGAGAGCGAATGAGAGTGAGCATCTTTTAAAAAAAGAAAAAATAAAAATGCTTACTCTCATTCGCTCTCTTTCACGCTCAGTCTCGCAGTCGATCTCAGTGGCAGTTGAGTAACAAAGAGAATATTATAACCACTACGTTAATTGAGTAAATTTATCTTTGACTTTCATACTGCAGAGTGAACATCGATATGGCACCCTTTTTATACACCCAACTGCCACTTCCACGATTTATTTGACATTTAGACTGGTTTTAGTAACTAGTCAGTACGTTACAAATAACTGAATCCTAACAGAACATTATAATGATTATATTTACTTTTGGTAACGAGGGTGGGGAGGGGGGGGGGTGGAGGTATTATTATGTCATAGGGTGACAAGGACCAACGCTACAACACTGAAATTTTGGTACCCTAGGACCTCCCCTATGTGAGAGCTATAGCTTCGCCCGCGATGCTGGTCTAACTCACCAAAAAATCGAAGTAGTCTAAAGTCTGCGAATTGTGTGTGTGTGTGTGTGTAAGGTGATCTGAGTATGTACATGTTTTAAAATATCCTCAAATTAGACAAAAACAAGGTTATATCACGAACTTTCCGAGGTAGCCTAAATTGGCGACTGATCGCCATTCGCATAGCCAAAACGCCGACCGGTTGCCAATCGAAATTTTTGGTCACCCCGTCACCCTCCAGAATACTGAATAAGGGTACCTATAAATAAGACTAACTCTACTACATGGCCATTAGTGCCTGGATAATAAGTGCGTCATGTAGTGACCATCGCCTGATTGTGTACGAATTCTTGCCTAGATTGACGCAAAGTTTACATAACAACTTTGATTTTAGATAAGAAAAACTATAATAATTCAACTTTTTGAGCGTGGTGCGGTCACCACTTATCGGTATAAGAAAACATTTTTTTTTCTTTTATTAAATAAATGAGAAGTTAATATTGTTCAAAATATTTTTATTATCTTACAATACATGTAAGTTATTCAGGAATATTTATCATTGAATCTATAGGTTTATGGTAACTGAAATAAGAAACATAAGTTTGAGATTCACCACGCTCAAAAAGTTGAATTAATATCAAAGAAAAACAAAGGAAAATAAAAAATACTGCATAAATAAAATAAATAAATAATTATAATTACATAAGTTGATAAAAATGCTATGCAATAGCTTTACCGCGGCAGTCTCCGAGTGCCACGCGTCCTTTTTTCTATACTTGCCCTGAGAAACCAGCCAGTAACAATAAAGAACCGTAAAAGTGACATTCGAAATTTAATTAAAATATCACCGCTGCGCCGGTCGGAGTGGGGAGTGTTAGGTTATTTTCGTTACGGAATTTCTGGATTCGGTCTCCACGCTCAAGACCCGCGATGGAAGCTATGCAATAGCTTAAAAAAACATAACTGTTTGTTGTCTTGAACAATTCATCTTAGAAATAAAGAAGTATTTATTGCAAACTACAAAGCTGGTTAAATATCTATTAGTGAGACACTATTTGGCATCCCTGAAGTGGTCTCGAACCTACCGATTTTTTAGTATTTCTACCGATTTTGGGCCTGTCCTACCGAAATACCGAAATGACATGATTTTTCAACGATTTTTTGAAAACTAGAAAATTCTCCCGATTTTTCTACGGATTTTCAGCGATTCGACGCTAAAATCCCTTTTTTTTTCATATTTTGCGATTCCTTGGTTAAAATATGTTGCTGTTTGGCGCGGCGGGGGACAGTATTTTTAAAGGGGCGGCAAAATTTGTTTAAAAATTTTACTTTCATGACGGGGGGGGGGGGGTGTATGCGTGACTCTCGTCTGTTGCAATTACCTTCTTTTAGTACAATGATAGTCCCTAGACTTTAAAATCATGGGGGTTTTCATTGAATATTGCTTGTTTCTTTGCATATATCGATTTTTGCTCCAAATATACCGATTTTTCTTGGCAACTCAACCGATTTCACATTAAACTTAGGTCATTATCAATCAATGTCATATTCCCAATGTATATAATACTCTTTGAACTTAGGTGATAGGTCGTATCAATTAAAATTTATATTATTGTGTTAATAGTGTAGTTAACATTAACATATTTTAATAAACCCTATTATTTAATGTTGTAAAATGTCAACAAGAAGTAAGAGATCAAAAGAAGTTGTGCAACCTAATAAAGTCTCCCTTAAAAGAGTTGAGAATTCATGGCTTTTATTGGTTAAAGGTTTGTAAATATTTTGATTAAATTGTATCACACTGTACCTTCCTGTTCGTAATATATATTGAATGATGAATTTCTTCCCAGATTCTTTATTGGAGAATAGCAATTTTAGCATTGTAACTCTTCCACATCCAGCACATGGTCAACCATCAAAGTATTGTCTAGATGATAATCAGAAAAAGATTTTTGAAGTGGTGACGTTCAGTGAGCCCCACCGATCTTGGTTTATTGGAGACACGGTTAAATCAGATGGTAGTCTGCAAATATTGACTCCCATTAATTCTTTATTCTTAGGTAAAATATTATAATTACAATATTTTTGTAAAAAGAAAGCAGACCAGGTTATTTCTGTTTAGTAATTTTTTGTTCTAATTAACTGTTTGCTAAGTACCATATATTGTTATAAGACAATAATAAAACTGTAAATAGTCTAATATCAATGAATTGTTTATTTTAGAATACATAACAGATTAGTTTAATTTAGTATCTATATCAAGTTGTTATTTAATGTTGCATGTTAACTGTTGCTATCAAATGAATTATTAAATAAGTGATAAAATGATTATATTTCATTGAATCACTTTTGTTGAATCAGCTATGGTAGGAGTTTTTCCTGTATTTGGGATGATATGGTTATACTTATTAGTCATTGGTTTTCTGTGATATTTACAATTTGGCACAATTCATTTAACTTCTATACTGTAGAATACCAGCTTGTGCTTGCGGCACCGCCTGTGTGAATGAGTTTTCCCGGGATAAAAGTCCCGCATTATATTGTCCCGGGATAAAAAGTACCCTATGTGTTAATCCAGGTCACGATCTACCCGTGTGCCAAATTTCATCGAAATCCGTTCAGTAGTTTTTGAGTGAAAGAGTAAAAAACAGCCATACATTCTTACAAACTTTCCTATTTATAATATTAGAAGGATTCCCATGATGTGACTAATCTGTTTCAGTTTTGCCTCGGTTAAGAGAACAATGTAGTGATAAAGCTATACCTTTAGAAGATCTTTTATCAGAAAAAGGATTCAACAAGATTTTAGATTTTGTGCCACAGTTGGATTCCATTGCTGATCCAAAGGTGACTGCTACATTATGTTTATGTTACATAGCACTGTGTTAGTTCATTTTTGTATAATTACTGGCCTTATGTATACAGGCATAAAACAAATTATATAAAAAATATGACGTCTTCTCTGACTTTAAAAGTAGGTTTATTTTTTTATTGGATTTAAATATGATGCGAGCATGCCTTATGGTTACCAATATAACTGCGCATGTACATGAGCAACACCATATAGAATTTTGAATTAGAATGTACTAAGCAATAAGCATGGACTGCACTGTGCTCATCAGGCTTAGACATAAGATATTAAGTCTCATAATGCCGAGTAATTATTATGTTGTCATAATTGTTTTTACACTATAATATGTCATGCACAAAGCCTCTTATTAATTATTCCAAGTTTAACTCTTAACACATAGTATTATGTTAAATTACTGTTGTTAAAGCACTACCCAAGAAAACGATAAAATTCTAATCACTATAAGTTATGTTCAAGGGTCCCCCAGATTTAAAAGCTTACAAATACAGTGAAGAGAAAACTTTGAATTGGCTTGAAGAGAGAGTCAAGAGATTAGCCAGTGTACTTCGCGATAAGAACATTCATGTGACATCTGGGGTGGTTTCTGCAACATTTGTTACCAGTAAATTGGAAAATGATGATGTTGATGAAGGTGGGCTATTTGTTTAACATAATGATTATTGCTTGTCAGTATACCATTCCTCTGATTCCTCCTTAGTTGTTTTTTGTTTAATAATATTGTTACGCGCGTTAGTACTCGTCGATAAACAGCGCCATCTATTGGCGAGAAGCGGACTATCTGACTGTGGAAGGTTCGGCGATGGAACGTTCTCGAAAGGTCTCGATGTCTCCCGAATGTCGTGGAAACGCAAATATTGACCTTAATTTGCGAGAGAGTTCCCGACTATTCTGGATCCTTCGAGAACGTTCCACAAACTACGACAGTACCGGCGTACGGGTATAAAAGGCGGCGCGCGGCTGCCGCTGGGCATTCAGTCTTGTTAAC
The DNA here is from genome assembly GCA_949316025.1 of Lapara coniferarum. Lineage (NCBI taxonomy): Eukaryota > Metazoa > Arthropoda > Insecta > Lepidoptera > Sphingidae > Lapara > Lapara coniferarum. The sequence continues at coordinate 15,273,439 of OX438931.1, read as the reverse complement.
AAGAGCGAGCGATAAGCGGACTAAGCGATAACTCCGAGCGATTTCGAGGCGAACATTGTAGATTGCGTTTGAACGTATACGTTCAAACGTGAGTGATTTTAATTATTTGTGTGCAGTGTATTTGTTAGTTTAAATGTGTTCAAGTGCTAATAAAGTCCTAATTGGTGTTTTATTGCAATACCGGTATTTTAATTATTATCTCGAACCCCAGAACGTAATATTTTTACCACATTGACTGCACCGCTATAATAATAGTATAGACTGTACATTTTCCCGGACCGAATTGTAAATCTGAATCATTTTCGATTCAAACTGAATACACACAAATCCATAAATTATAGTACTGTAGGGAGAAGTGCAGCCTTCGACGCGCTATTTATAGGCACGCGCCGCAACCGCTATGTGCATTTTAAATCTGTAATATCTTCGAAAATATTTATTTAAATTACATGTTGTAAAGGGCCATATTGATCTATATTAAATGCACAATGTATTTATGGTACTTAATTGGATAAGGATTAATGCTGTATTTAAAATCGCTTCGTAAATAAACCATTATTTTTCGTCAAAAGTAAAGGATAAAAATTGGTTATTGTGGTTATCCCTAAGAGATAGACATATACCATCGCAGACTTTTTTGTAGACCTTTGTAAGGTGTACAATAGTGTACATTATTTTGATCTATTTCGTAGGGTTTAGCCAGCGTTTGCAATGTAAGCCCAAAAAAAGTGTTTATTTACATCACATTAGAAACCTCTAAAATTATAAGTGTTTCTCTACTATATTACCTATGCATTTATTATACATATAAACCTTTCTCTTGCATTACTCTATCTTTTAAAAAAAACCGCATCAAAATCCGTTGCATAGCTTTAAAGATTTAAGCATACATAGGGACATGAGGACATAGGGACAGACAGCATAAAGCGACTTTGTTTTATAGTATGTAGTGATTTAGCAATTTCTTTTTTTTTTTTCAGAATTTTATCTAAAGTATGCACATGGTGTTATATCAGAATACATACATGATGACTTAATGCATAAATTAGAACAAAAGTTTAATTTCAAACCAGACTTAATTGAGACAATAGGGCATAAACGCAAATCTGAAGAGGAAAATTACTCAAAAAAAGAGGTAAAAAAAATTAAACGTGAAATATCCGAAGCTGACAATAATAGTAATGATTTAGCTAACAATCAAATATCGCCTGAAGCAAAAAAGACGAAAACTTTAACCTCCAAGGAAAAGGCAAGACAAAAAGCTGCTAGTGGCACGAAGACAATTTCATCGTTTTTCATGAAAAAATAAGCAGTAATTATACAAGAATTACATTTATTATTAATTAATGGACTTGTCAGTTTTGTATTCATTTCCCTATATAGGCTCGGCAAAGTGTCAGTGAATGCACTTCATCTGATCTGATGGTATGTAGACTACGGTCTAGATAGATTATGTCTCGCCAGACGACACAACCTTTAGAACCGAATATACACAGGCTCATCCTGGAATACGACACACTTGGGCCAGTATGACTGGCTTTAAACCTTGTGTACGGTGGTCACTATCCGGGTGGATAAAGTATCTACTAGCACTACTAGCCCTTACCCTACTTCAACAAGGAGTTGGGTAACATATTTTACGATAATCTGTTAGCCCAATCTGTTATTTCAACCTAAGACCTCCGATCACAGTCCACATTCGCTACTACTAGACTAAGGGCGGTATCTTTGATTAATAATATACGTAGGTATATTATTAATTAATATATTTCTCAATATCAAGTTTGAGTTCGTTTGGTCCGGCCACCGCCAGTCTCTATTTCGCGACCGCTAAACCAAAACGACAACGTCGACCCGCCGCCGCCCGACCCACTTGCACCGGTGACGATCGAACAAGTCATCTTTCTGATCAAGGCACCCAAACGTCGTAAAGCCCCTGGGGGCGACTAGATCCCCACCCGCATGCTTAAAATGCTCCCGGAGCATTTAGTCGAAACTCTAACCGCCATCTATAACGCCGCTTATTTGTAATAGGTAGGTATTCATAAGCCGGGAAAACCCGCATCCGAACCGTCGTCTTATAGACCAATAAGCCTGCTCAGTACGCTGGGCAAAATTAACGAGCGGATCGTTCTCGACCGCCTCAAAATAGTCGCCCACAATCACAACCTGGGGCCTTACCACCATCTCTTATAGCAGTATTATTATAATCTTACTTAGAAATTTCATACCATGACGAGCTTAAAACAAGCTTAAAACCATCATGTTTTATCTAGCAGTTTTGTGTGACGTCATCGCAAATCATTCATTCTAACCGTACCATGAAGTGTCTTTTGACAGTAAGTAATATTGTTTTTATGTCAAATTTTGCAGTCTTAAAAAAGTTGCTCCTTCACAACTTTTTTAACATTATTATTCGATTTTCTTTGATTTATTGTATGAAAAGTAATTAAAAACAGTTACGTAACTATTTTTAATATTAATAATATGTGTTATAATGGTATCTCGTCCAAAAAGGGCTCAATAATATTATATATGTGATGTGTTTTAGATGGCCAATGAATTCGAAATGTTCGAATTTCTAGAAGCTGATAATTCTACCCGTAACTCGGCGAACAGGCTAAGACGAAGGCGATTGCGAGAGGAATGTTATCCCTTCAACCTAGACGAGTCCGAGTTTATTGGTAGATATAGACTGACAAAGGAACTCGCGCAAAATCTTTGCGAAGAATTGAGGCCTTTGTTTAATAAACCTAGAAGATCCACAGATTTGTCTGTAGAATCAAAGGTAACTATGTTATTCACGTACACACATGCTTTAATAATATCTTATAATTACTTAATGGGCATCAAAGTTAAGGATTTTTAACATATTATGTACCTATTGATGTTTTCTAAAAAACCTTATGCACATTTATAGGTACTAACTGCTCTATCTTTTTACGCGACGGGCTCCTACCAACGTCCAGTGGGCCAGCAAGAAGGTCACTTCTTAGCCCAACAAACAGTTTCCTCGGTGATTGCTCAAGTTACTGCCTGTCTGAACTCCATTGAATTGAGGCAAAAATATATACACTTTCCTTCAACTGACCAAGAACGTAACAGAATAAAAGCAGAGTAAGTAATATACCAGTAATTGATTTTAGTAATAGTTATTTGATAGTAAATTATTTTTAGACCTCTTTATAATAATATGTAATTAGTATACATTTAACCCTAGAATATTTTTTTTGATATTTGACTAGACATTGTTGTGCAGTACCAGTTTCTACCTTAGTTTGCATTTGCTTGAGATAATGATTAAAAGATACAAAGATAAGATAGTAATTTATTTTTTTATTTTTATTTTATTAGGGAAACAAAGTGTTAATATAAAGTTAAAGCAACTAACACACAATGCATATTTAAAGTATACAAAATTAAAATTAACACAATTTACATGTTTCCACAAGTACGCTACTATACAGTTTAATTTATGACCTATTACATCCAACTGAATAATAGTTGCCAAGCATTATGGGTAATATAAAATTGCCTCATGATAATTTTATCTACAATTTATCAAATAAGTTATATTACACACATAAATGTTTTTGACCATTTCAGATTCTACAATAAATTTCAAATGCCTGGGGTCTTAGGGTGTATAGACTGTACCCAAGTGGCCATAGTAAGACCTGTGGTCCATGAAGAGCGCTATTATTGTCGCAAGCATTACCATTCATTGAATGTTCAAGTGGTAAGTCATTTTTATATATCCTTAATAAATTATGAAGGTTACTCTATATATTTAAGTCTGTGATATACCTTTGAATGTTCAGAAATGACTGAATTGATGTTAATGCAACTTTTGTTAATAGAAAAATGCTCAAGTTATCCCTTAATACCTAATAGCTGTTTATTATTATAGTATAACATAGTAATGCATACTCAAAAGACAATGTTCAATAAAATAAGGTTAATAATTTAAAGAATATATTGTTTAAAAGTCTTGTTATTACAAAAAACAAGAAACAATTATAGGAACAATACTTCATTCAGTCTCATTTTATTCTTTCAGATTTGTGATGCAAACATGCAAATTATGAGTGTAGATGCAAGTCATGGTTGTGCTACTCATGACTCCTTTATATGGTCTCATCATCCACTTAGAAGACACTTGGAAGATCTAAGCAACAATGGAAATATTTGGTTTCTAGGTATGACTTAGACTTTGTTTCTACACAAAAATTTCTTGACTTTAATATTAGTCTTTTTGAAATTTCTTATGATTTTTTGTCTTGCTCAATAATGATTAATTAATAATATTTTATAATTTTCAGGTGATTCTGGGTATCCACTAAGGAAAACCATGATGGCATGTTTTCGTTGCTTACTTGTACACAGAGTCTTGCACTACGCACCTGATGTGGCAGGATCTATTGTTAATGCTTGTGTAATATTACACAACATTTGCAATAGAGCTAACACTCCTTTGGTGCAATTGAGCAACGAAGAACAGAACCAAGAAGTCCAATTACAACTCAATAATACAAGTGAAACAACCGTTCAGCACACACGCAGCAGCAATGTCGCCTTGCAGCAGGGCAGCGCTGCACGAAGGACGCTCATTCAGGAGCTCTGGACAAGGCGGCATCTATAGATGTCAAAATTCTGAAAAGAGGGTGCATTATATTATTTCACATCATTTTTACATCATATTTTTTAAGAAATAAAGTAATATTATACCTTTCAATATTACCCAATTTATTATTTATGCCCACTATACCCTCTCCAATCACCTCCAAAGCTCGAGCACTTTTAACTGCAGCTTCGGCTTTGTCTTGGGATGATTGGACGAGGGCACGCCTGGCAGCCTCTTGTGACATATTATGCTGTACTCTCCTGTGGCGACGCCGGTTGTGGGTCATTGTCCCCGCCACTGTTAGTGGCTGAGAGAGTGAAGGAGGACCTGTGTGCAGAAGTCTACGGCGTGGCGACCGTCGTGGCGTTGCTTGTGCTGATGATGTTGATATAGGCTCTGCAGATGGTGAAGGTGTCCGGCATGGAGAGAGGGCTAGTGCTGTACCACCGGACACCTCTTGGAATGGGATAACTACAGCATCAGGCAATATCTCTAGGTGGGATGGGGATTCTCCAACATCATCAGCTTTTTCTGCATGCTGTTAATGTAGAAAAAAATTATAATTAATTATGTGTCAGCAAAATTAAGAATTAATTTATCTAAATGCTTAATGTTTGTAACACTTACTTCTATGAAAGGTTCCACTAATACACCAGGCAACCCTTGACCATAATCATCCCCAAGTAATTGCAGAAATTTATTTTCTATATGTGTCAAGGGTAACTCGGCACATGGTCCTCCTCCAGTCCTTGACTGGGATGAACGTATAGCTGCCACTCGCTTTTTTAATTTTGCTTTATAGTCCACCCAGTACTGAAAAATTTATGGGTAGGGTTTAGTATACACACAAAACAACTACAAGAAATTTATCATTTAAATGTTAAGTATGTAAATGCATACATATTTGCACATACATGAATAGCTATTTTTTATTCAAGACAGTCTAAGAGTAAACTCTAGTAGATCACCACACACATAGTTAGGTACTAGTAATATTAGGATCCATTAATAAAAGTAAGTAGTTACTTTAGACCAGCCTTTCCAATCTTTGTATGTGCCTTCGCCTTGAGAGTTTAAGATCCCTGCAATCTCGGTCCACTTTTGTTTAGAATACTCCTTTGCCTGCAGGGATCGATTGAAGGCCTTAGCAATTTCTGTGTGAGAATTTAAATACTCCCACAATAAGTCGAGCTGTTGCCCCGAAACTCTCCGAACTCTAACACTGCAAAAAAAATTAAGCCACTTGAAAAAATAAACCACTTGAAATTCCAGCGTCGCGTCGAGTTCTCATGATTGTATGATTTCATTGTTTTATTGGTATTTTCTTCAATTTTTAGACATTATAGTATATTACGTCATATTCACTGTAATTATTTAATTACATAAATAATACTGTAATCAAATATATAATAGTGATTATCAAAATGCGGTCAAAATATTGTAATGCGTTAGTTACTTCATTGTTCTATCCTTAAAGCATTAAAACACATTATACTCACTCGCTGCTTGACATGATATCGAGAATTCCAAATTAAAACACTGCTCAACTTTAATAAATATATTATTGCACCACTGCCACTTAGGAAAACTTTTAAACTGCAAGCCATAGAGGAGAGTAATATGCTGCAAGCGCGAACTCAAAGAGTTATAAACAAACTTGCGCCTAATGACATTTGTAAACCGTTCCGTTCTCGTTGCAGTCACGAAAAAATACGCCTGAATTTGTAAATTTCTGCTTAAAGAAGCAAAAAGTTAATTTAACACTATATAATTTATTTTTTTTAAACATAAGGCACTTATAAAACGAAGACAAAATTATATAATTTTGACTTCAACATACATAAAAGTTATTCGCTATATGCGTGACTTGGAACGTAAATAAAAAAAAAATGCCGTCTTTAACTATCATTCGTTCTTTTACATCACTACGCAGGAGTAAAACATTATTGTTTCAATATTGCTTTATAAGCTCATAGTACGAATCTGAGTAATATTACTTTAAGCTTGAAATAAAACGTTCCTGCGTTATGATGGTTTAGTAAAAGATGGTGGTAGGGCCCCTGATCCCTCCGGAACAGTTTGGTTTTTGCACTAGACACAGTTGCGTGAATCAGGTGCTCCGCTTCACGGAGCACGTTCACGACAAGTTTCGAATCGGCATACCTACCGTTGCTATTTTCTTCGATATTGAAAAAGCATTGGACGGTGTGGCACAACGGTTTGCTTTTCAAGCTGTACACTCTCAACGTGCCCACTCAACTCGTGCACATCATACGAGATTTCCTGTGGAACCGCGGTTTCAAATATCGCGTGGAGGGAACTCTCTCTTCCCGACACTCCAACACGGCCGGAGTCCCGCAAGGCTCTGCCCTCTCCCCCTTTCTTTTCTCGCTGTATATCAGTGATATCCCTAAACTAAAGAACACCCATCTAGCGCTCTTCGCGGACGACACCGCAATCTACGCCTCACGTAGCGACCCCGTCAATGTGGTGCGCACTTTGCAAGCCGCCGCCGACAAGCTTGGCGAGTGGTTCCGCAAATGGGTAATCACCGTCAATCCTACCAAGTCAGGCTATCCTTTTCACTAACAAAAAGAGAGTCCATGTGCCCCACACCTCGGTCCACATGTCGAACCAGGTCATCCCCTGGACGGACACAGCCAAATATCTAGGAGTTACCCTTGATCAGAGATTGATCTTCATCCCATATATAAACGCGGTCCGCGCGCGAGCCGCATTCGCGATGGCCCAATTGCATTGGCTCTTAAACAGGAAAAGTAAAATGTCAATTCGCACCAAGATTAGGATCTTTACGACTTGCATTCGACCTATCATGATGTACGCATCGCCCGTATTCGCCCATTTACAGCCTGCTCGTTTTCAGCGTATGCAGGTCTTACAAAATAGAATGCTCAGACATGCTCTTGGTGCCCCGTGGTACGTTCGCAAGCGCAACCTCCACGTGGACACCAACATGCCAACCATCCGGCATTTCATGCATATGGCCAGCAGACGCTACTTCGATCGGGCGGTAAATCACCCAAACACGTTAGTTCGTAAAGCGACAATATATACTCTATTCGACCGCGCCAAATGGAGACGGCCGCGTTCCGTATTAACCGTTCGAGGACGAAATCACTCTGGTCATCCGCCATAAGAACGAGTTCTTGAAACTCCAACACTCCACAAGACCGCAGTTCCGTCCTCGCCGTTGAGGACCTCCCCGCGTTCCCCGTCGCCCCCCGACCCTCCTAGCAGTTCGGGCCCGCGTGCCGATGACAATACAATCTAATAGGATTAGGCCTAAAAACCAATCTGTCCCCTTAGACTAATCTTTCCCTAATCGTTGATGTCTCATCCTCTCTCAGTGGCCGTCCTGAGCCGAGGTTCGTAACCCGTTAGTGGGTTGCCCTCAGCATGGTCACTTAATTCAAAGGGTTGGGAGCGCCTCCTGCGTTCATCCTAAAGACCGATGTGGCCACTGTTGCCAACTTCAGTCTCCAAGAAACCAAAAAACAGTAGACCGGGATTTTGACCGAGGAGCTAAAAAAAAAAGATCCTCGATGTCGATTCTTCCCTCAGTAACGTCCGAGAAATAGGGCAAGTCCATCTGGTGGCGACCAAAAAAAAAAGGTCCTGCACCATTTTATGTACTACTAATTTACTAACCTGTGCACAAAAACTGAAAATGCATGTAAAAACCAGTAAAAATTCTTTAAAACAAAAAACAGTAAAAATTCGACTCTAAACAAATCCGTAAATCTACTGTTAAAACAGTAGGGTTGGCAACACTGGGTGTGGCCAGAAAAGCCGACTCGCGTCAAGCTACTGGCAGTAGGGCCAAAAAAATCAAGTTTGAGTTTTTTTTATAGAATCGAATGACGAGACGAGCATGCCGTTCGCCCTGATGGTAAGTGATACGACCACCTCTAAACAGTAGAAACACCATCCAGCACCTTGAGTTACAAAATACTGTGTGGCAATCCACTGCGCTCGTCGTCCTGAGACATAAGATGTTAAGTCTCATTACGTCCAGTAGTTACACTGGTGACAATGTCCTTCAAACCGAAACACAACAGTGCACACTGCTGCTTGGCGGTAGAAATAGACTTTGCGGTAGTACCCTACCAGACGAACTCTACATACGAGAGTCCTACCAAACAAGCTACATCTCGACTAGATTAATAATTCATTACACTATGTTTACTTGAGAAGTTACTCAAACTTGAGATTGATTCTTTTATTAATTATATACCGAGATACATAGAATAATAACGCCAAGAATGATAGTTTCATACAATCAACAGTAGTCTCGGACGACAAAATGTGAAATCGGTAACGTTGGGTAGGACATACAAGAGGCGGTACCTTTGTCTCGTACATGACGGCAAAGTGTAAGAGCGGCTTAACTTTTTATATTGTTCTACTTCAAAATGTCGCGAATTCGCGCTACTCACTCTCCGTCTCCGTAAATCTATAGGAAGAGGACAGAGAGGGAGCGAGGCGGATACTACATAATTACAATAGTAGCCAGTATGCCTCGCCTTAATTGAAGTAGGACATTGTACTGGCTTAGTGCAAAAAAAGCTACTCTTAAAAACTCTTTTTTTATGTCGTGTCCTACCTACCCAACACTAATGGGTAGAGTTGCCAAGTAAAGTCGGTATATTTAGATCAAAAATCGGTATATTATTATGTATTGATTACGAACGATTCCGACAGAATAGAAATTAAACCTTATTTCTAGGCAGTTAGGATTTGTATTTGCGTACATTATGCGTAGTTGAAATTCCGTTCCGAGCGAGAGAGCTCCTAAAGGGAGCTCTGTCCCTCTCTTGTGACTGTTTATTTTTACGGTAACCATGTTTTCTTTGCTGAGTTGGATGGTCCAATATTTATTTTTTATAATATTCGTAATAAATAAATATATTTTTAGTAGTGCAGTGTTTTATTGTAGAATAGCTTTACACGAAGTTATTATTTTATCCTTCATAATCGATATTTTTCTCAAGAATTATTAATTATCTTAAATTTATTTTCTGAAAAAATGTGTAAAAAGCGAAGTCATCGGACACAAAATTCGACTCCGGGTTAATATATCTACTCAATATTAGGTAAAAAAAAACAATACGGCCCGAACCATACTATTACTACTATCGATACAACTTTTTTAATCATAAAATAAACTGCAACATATCTGATATACCTATAGATTAAAATACTATGCAAAAATTAAGTATAGACCACACACACATAAATGATTATTCACAAATACGAATATTACGTACAATATATAGTAACAAATAAAAATGACTTGACAACATAATGGCTACACTACTAGAGAGAGACAGCAAGGTCTTTCGAGGGTACACTCTTCGGAACGGGGTAGAGATTGTCGTGAGTATTCCACTTGGGTACAAGTTCCTTGTTTGTGTCACACTTATAAGTATGTATACATAAATGTATACTCTAAGCCCTAAGGTTCAAGGTTCTCTTCGTCAATTCTTATCTTTGAGAATTTCACAGTTCTGTACTCCTAACAAACTCATTATATCCTGAAAACACATATTTTTATCAATGTTATTTATGTCTAGATGGATATAAAGTAGTAAATGGCTTGCCTTACGTTAAACAAAACACCCTTTTTTATTGTTTCTGAAAAATAATTGGCAACATTGTTGTGGTCGCCATTAGCAAACGTCCATCCGTTTCGTTTCGGACTTTAAGTAGATTTTTTAATAGTGCGGACATTTTTTATAAAACCTTTAGTTAGGTAAATCTTGGACACATTGGACTCAGTGTAGTGTAACTGATGTGATTTATTTTGTTATTGTCGTGATTAAGGACTTCCTAAGTGCTTTATATTCGTAAAATCGCGGCCAATGTCAGCAGGCGTGTCAGATCAGGTATTTCGCATTTACGGTACTTTTGTGGTATAACTACGCTGTTTGATATGTTACTCTATAATTCATAACACGTTTATATCTCTTGTTTCATGTTTGCATCGGTTGTAGCGGATGAAAGGGCAAGGGAACCAAGGTAAAATATTGTATGATTATGACGTTGCAATGTATTCTTTGCTAAAGAAACGGCGTTGCCGGTCGCCGATCGGCTTTGCTCCCTGCGTTCGTTACCATTCAGATGTGATTAAAGCTATATTGTTGTACTTTCACTTTCTATTTCAATGATGTACATATCAGAGTGTTCAGTTGGCAGTTTGCGGATAATCTTTCATCTATAGTTTGTTATTAGTGTAAGTTTTTGCCAATCATTTGTGTCGGTGTAGGTGTTGCGCTGCCCACGGAATCTTCTGTAATATTGTTTGGAAATGTTGTAGCTCCTATGCAGACTCAATAATCTGGCAAAATTATTTGTATTCTTGTAGTGTAGCCATCATGTTCTGTGTTATATCTTTTGGTGAGTTGTAGTAACTTACTACGTACTACGTATATCTTTTAGTTATCACTATTTCGGATTTCCTTTTCTTATTGTTATAAACAAACCATCAAAGAATAAAGTTCTTGACATAAATTTAACTTAGACTTATTTAAGTTTTTATGTAAGGAAATACATTGAAATGAAATATTAATTAAATAGGTATGGCTAGCCTGACACTAACATGGTCTATGTTACAAAATACAATTTTTGAGTTATCAAACTAAACATGCTTAAGAATGTATATTATATTGATGATAAACATTTATATTATGGTAGTAAGTAGATAAATTAGCTATCCATATGTAATTTTAGTGACTAGTAGATTAATAAAGAACAAAAGAAATTTGAAAATAAATAAAATGTTGCATAAACCACTTTGGTTCCACATTATCCATATAAATAAAATAAAATAATGTACATATAATTACCATATGAGATATGCAATGAATAAAAATTATAATTTTGATGAATAAGCAAATGTTTTATCGTAATTATTAAAACAATAAATTCATTATCGCAAGTGTTGAATCTGTAGATTTTGTAAAAATATCACATAAACATTGACTAGATTGCAATTTTATTTAAGATCCATTTGTTTACATAATATTTTACAAATATGTTGTATTAATTTGCATAAAGTCATGCATGTTGGCTTGATTGAAATTGAAGGTCTTTCTTTCAATGAATGTATGTTATGTAACATATACATATTAAATAGGAATAACTAATGATGTCATCAATGGTTGACAGTTCTATAAGAATAAAATGTTTTTAATAAGTCTACATTTATTAGTGCAGTGAGTCAATCATATCACTCTACTGCCCATGTATATGTGCCTTGGTGACACATGAATGATTGATACTTGAAAGATTATGTCACGAAACATACATAGTCCTCTATAAATTTCAAAACTTATTGGTAATAGTAAGTGTATAAATATTCAACAGATTTTCTCAGTATATCATTTCTTGTATTCCATCGTGCAGTGAGCAAAAAGGAATGAAACATTTTGTCCATTCCAATTTAGCTAACTAGAGCAAAGAATCTCTATGTTTGATTGATAGGAAAATAATACTCTTATCTAACAAGTTCTTTATTTCTATAATACATATATATGTAAATATTATCTCATGATAATGTTACAAAATAGAGGAAATGATGTAAATTCTGAGACAAGTCATAATTTTACTACTTTGTAGGAATATAAAAACAAGTTGTTTGTCACTAAGGTTGCTTGTAATTAGAATGTGATAAAGAAGAAGGGACACTGGGTGATTAGGACTTGCCATTACAAATATTGTATAAAAGATGTTCCTAATGTTATTTGGGTGTTAAAGATAATAGGAAGTAATAGTTTCTAGTGAATCTTAATTTTGTTGTATTGAATAGCTATTATATATAATTGGCTACTAAATGTTGTATCTATGTGAAATTTCAACAATTTACATGAAGATTTTTAGGTAATGATAGACATAATATCGACACCTTGGGGTAGAAAGGTCGTATAAACCATTTTATCCAAAATGAGTTATGAATGCAGTCTTATTCAGAATTTTCCGCTCTATACATTGGTCTATGTGACGCTTTCAAATTCGCAAAAAAATGATTTTTACGACCCAGATGACTTCAATTTCTAAACAATGTTTTTGTTATAATTTATGATGTAAGAAACAAAAAAAAATATTGTTGCTATGACCATTTGGAATAATGCCATATTTTTTTAAAAGTTCGGGTTGTAAAAGACAGTAGATTTGAATCAAGTGTGGTGTACTATCAAAGTAACAAATTGCGCTTGGTTGTAAAAACCATAGTGGTTCCTTTACCTTAGTAGGTACAGTGGGGTATTTAGGTATAATGGTTTTTGTTATCAGAGTTTATAGTAAGGTACGTAACATTACTATAAGGTATTTTAAAAAGTATTTTATGTTCCTTTATTTTATGTTAGTGTATGATAAAAGTAGGATCTACGGTTTGAGTAACTTGTTGTAGTGTTATTTCAAGAAGTTAAGTATGTGGTTTCCTGTGGTTAAGTTTATTAACGCAACAAAATCAAAATTACCCTGTACAACTGATTTGGAATTTAGTTATTAGAAAATGCTGTTCTAAACATGATACTTTCAGCTAACTGACTCAAATACTGTTCAGCTTTAACAACAGGCTTGGGCATTTTGCTTGATTGATACACAAAATAATTATTGTTAAGCTCAATGTCATCAATTCCTAAGAATAACAATTGAAATTCATCCTCTAGTACAAAGACATGCCTAGGTTTTGATCAATTTGAATACAAGTAAACATTGTGTGTATATCTGTCAAATCTCAAAATTGAGGCAAGGTTTTGTTTTTCTAAGTTAATTTACAATTATCTAAAAGAAGTAATTATAACAGTATTCTGAGAGTATTAAGACCACAATAAATTATCTTTCTTGTAATATTTCAAACATGTTTATGGTTTATTTTATTATTAGTTTGATAATTAGATATGTAATAACATTTTGCACTGAAATATGTTTAATGAGCTGTAAAACATTATTAAATGTTTGTCACATTATTTAATTCTGTATAGTTATGTTTATTAAATATGTTTTTTCTTGGCACATGTTAACTCGACATTCCTTACAATTACAGTGACAAATGCACAGAAAGAGCAACATTTAGAGAGTGGCGGTGACGAGTTGGCGGAGGTATCATGGCGTCACCAGCAACAGCAGTCGTATGCGCCACCAATCTCGTCTGCGGCCGATCCCTACAGCGCGGCAGGTAGGTACTATAATTTTGATACAGTTATACACCAGTAGCAGTATTAGTTGAATGAGATGTTTGTGCATGCAATAATCAGCGCCCGTTAGTACTTTGTAGACCTATGAAAAAATGTATTTGTTTTGTAAAAAAAAAATCTACTATAACATGCGCAAACAGCTTGTTCTTTTTTATTTTTCTGTTCCAAGTTATGATGAATGGCATGAAATCAGTAGGGTATTTGACTCATCAATTTGGTCCTCCAATCTAGAATTTCTGTAATCAGTATGTACAGTCACCAGCATAAGTAGCTGAACAAATTCAAATTTGCCTACACACTTTTGTGATCTTACTAATTTGTTTTTTCTTCACAAAAATAAAATAAAAGAGATTTGCTTTACTTCATATGAACAAAATATTTTTCAGTTTAACTTAACGCGTATATAGGCGATTTGAAATTTTGATTTTGTACAGATATTTGTGCTACTGACTGTACACTTTCAATATGGAATATATTTTACGTAAGAAACTTGATGCTCTTTCCTTTTAAGAATCAACCGTGATGGCAATTTAATTCTCGTTTGTTTGGAATTTAGGACCAGATGTTTTGCTATTCTTATAATATTTTTCAAATTGTTGTGGCGTGGTTTCACTATTTGGCTTAAAGTTCATAGATGGATGCCATCAATTAGAATCTTCAGAAATAGATTAATACCAGCATAATAAATTATGCTAAAAGTATTTATTTACTTGTATTATGATACACAGAGTTTTACACCCTATTGATTTGGAATAACTATAGTTAATGATTATCTAGATTGCTCTTAGCTAAAGATAGGCCCTTAAATAAATATCCTATTACAAATATTAGCTTTAGGAAACCAATCATCATAAAAATTATGTTCGTATCATATCCTTAACAATATTAGTGCGAAATAAAGAGGAATTAATACTGTAGCATAATATGTAATGCGGCCGTGTAATTAAAATGTATCTCTTAATGTGGCGAAAGAAAAGGCTTGTTTACCTTGAAAAATATTTTACACTTCCGATAAAGCGATCTCAAATGCATATAAGATAGTAATAGAATGTACATAAGCTATTTAGTTTAGTAATAATAGAGTACAATAATATTTATATCATCTATTTGTTTTTTTACTAGCTTTTGCCCGCGGCTCCGCCCGCGTGAATGAGTTTTCCGGGATAAAAGTCCCGCTTTATATTTTCCCGGGATAATAGTAGCCTATGTGTTAATCCAGGACATGATCTACCCGTGTGCCAAATTTTATCGAAATCCGTTCAGTAGTTTTTACATGAAAGAAAAACAAACATCCATACATCCCTACATTCTTACAAACTTTCGCCTTTATAATATTAGTAGGATTAGAATACAATCACTTCTCTCATTATTATTAGGTTTTTATGGTACTTTATATTCACATAGATTTTATGGTTTAGAATTTAAGTCAGTCGCAATTTGAGGTGTCTCATTTTGGGCTAAACATTGTACGTAGTCTTTTGGAAATTTTATATTTAAACAAATATCAGTTTCTAACTTTGATACTAATATTATTTTATATGCCGTTTATAGTAGAGGAAACAGTTTTAAAATTAATATAAAATATACTTGTCAATAAAAAGAAAACATCTTTTTGTCTTGTTGCACTAATTTTATCAGTACAATACGAGTCCAAACCGTTAAGAAAAATGGGATATCTCCTTTGAGGAAAATATTTTCCATCATTTCAGGTTATTACGGTACAACAGCACTTCCTTATCAAGCTTTTGGAGTCGGGGATGGGACATGGTCCACCAATGGAACAGACCCGATGACTTTCCTCGGAGGATACAATCCTCACGATTCTTATGGAATGGATGGTAGCTAGTATTTATTCAGTAACAAGAGAAAAGATGTGCTATTACACCCCAAAGTCATAAGTATTATGAAGTTAACATTAAATTGGAAAAAAATAATAATTGATATTTAAATTTCCTATGAAAAATATATTTCACATAATTGGAATTAACATGTGTTGAACACACCAGTTAGAATTTTAATAATTAGTAGAACCTCGAATATCCGAATTATCAAGAGATTTTACATTGTAAATGATTAAATAATACTAATAAATAATAATCTCTTTAGGCACAGAAATTAAATGTAAACAAAATATATCACATGATCCATGGCGACTCAAACTTGTACAAATATATTTACGAACAGTGTTGAATCATTATGCTCGTGCAAACAACAAACACTCGTTACAATAAACTTATTCAGGATAGAAATGAACAAACAAGTATAAATAATAGTACTGTTGTTAACAAATAAAGCGTTTCTTTGGTAAAAATAATGTAAATGCCTGTCTTTTTGGTTATTTAGAGTTGACCGATTAATAACCTTTTAACTAAAATAACTATTTGCTCTCATGCTAATATGTACTGACAAAGTTGATTGATTCCATGTTAAAGAAATCTTTTCTTACGAATTGAGAGTATTATGATATGTTTCTATATTTTTTAACAACAATTTAGTGTAGGATCATAGTAGGTTATTACTTATTTGATTATTAATGTACGATAATCGATATTGTACTTCTATTGATTTTTTTTTAACAATTGAACGCCAGTTTTTCTACTTCAAAGTTATTTCATATACATTTTGTATAAATGATTTTGTTAATTACTGGGAAATTGCAATATATTGACTGTTTCCAATAAGTATGTATCAATACAGGCTGTGCAATTGATAATTCGAATAATCAAGGTTCTACACTAAAAACACTGAAGCTTTGGTATGATTGTTTTAAAGGAACATTTCTTATAAACATTTACCTGATTTGATTTCAGGCGTATTTGGCCCTTCGACAACACCATTCTCTACCGCTGCGTTCGGACAGCCGGCATCAACTTTTAATTATTTTCATGGCAACGGTGACTACTCCACGTGGGGTCAGCTAGGTCGCGCGAAACAATATGACGATTATTACAGACCCGATGGTTTGTATGTGCCTGATGGTGTCAAAGCGGTCGAGACGGGCGTGCAGGCGCTCTCGCTTGGCGACCATAAGCAGGACAAGGACCGCCCACCGGAACTCAAGGACGTGTCCGGCGGATCGCAACCCAAAAAGATGACATGGGCTTCCATCGCCAGTCAACCGGCCAAGCCGGCGCCCTCCTCGCAGGGCGGTGTTATCAAGAAGAAGGGCCCTGGCATGCCTCCGCCGCCGATAGTGCCCGGTAAGCACAATATGGACATTAGTACTTGGGACGCGGGCAAGACCGCGCCTGTGGTGACGGCTCCGCCTCCGCCGCCACTGCAACCGCCCGTGCCGGCGCCGCTGCCCATGGCGGCTCCGGCGCCCGCACCTGCGCCCCCACCGCCGACCCCGTTGCAGCAGCAGCGGGGCCCGCCACCGCCGCACCAGCCTCCGCCTGCGTGGGCCCACCCTCCTCGCGGCCCTCCTCCGCACCAGCCGATGCCGCAACACCAGCCGCGTCCTCCACTACCGGCGCCGCCGGTTGCCGCTCAACTGCCACCTCCGGCCGCACCACAGCAACCACATCCCGTTTTGGATGAACTCCGCGTGAAGAATGATTACAATCCAAAGGAGTTCGACTTGAGTGCTCCGATGGCTCGTTTTTTTGTGATCAAATCCTATTCAGAAGACGACATCCACCGCAGCATCAAATATGAGATCTGGTGCAGTACCGAGCATGGCAACAAACGGCTGGACGCAGCGTTCCGCGAGCGCGAGAGGGAGGGAGGCGGTGTGTTTTTATTCTTTTCGGTAAACGGCAGTGGACATTTCTGTGGCATGGCTCGCATGATGAGTGCGGTCGATTACAACTCTAACTCGAGTGTGTGGTCGCAGGACAAGTGGAAGGGACAATTCCGCGTTAGGTGGATCTACGTTAAAGATGTTCCAAACGGGCAACTACGTCATATCAAATTAGAGAATAACGAAAACAAGCCGGTAACGAACTCTCGCGACACCCAGGAGGTGCCGCACGCGAAAGGTTTGCAAGTGTTGCGAATCATGCACTGCTACTGCCACTCCACCTCTATATTTGATGACTTCATCCATTACGAAAGACGGCAAGAGGAGGAGGATTCACGTAAAGTGCCTCATCATAACAACCATGAGAATAATCGTGAGGAGCATGAAGGCGGCCGTGGTTATCGGAACTATCACGACCACCGGGATGGACGCGATGGTCGCGATCACCGCGACGGGCGCGAGCCACGGGAGCCGCGCGATTCTCGTGAGCCGAGAGATGCACGAGAGTTGCGTGACCCGCGAGACCCGCGGGATATGCGTGACCAA
Organism: Lapara coniferarum; assembly: GCA_949316025.1. Lineage (NCBI taxonomy): Eukaryota > Metazoa > Arthropoda > Insecta > Lepidoptera > Sphingidae > Lapara > Lapara coniferarum. The sequence goes on along the minus strand of OX438931.1, from coordinate 15,255,309 downwards.
CGTGATCCAAGGGACCCGCGCGACCAGCGTGACTCGCGCGGCCCGCGTGACCCGCGCGATTACCGCGAGCCTCGCGACCATCGCGACCACCGAGATGATCGCGACCCTCGCGACAACAGGGATAACTCTTATCGCGATCGTGATTATAGATCCCAGCATAAGGTTTGTTAAACCATTACTCAACTAAATGTAAAGTATTTATTAAATGCGTTTCGGTGGTAATGCTGTAATATTTTTCTCATGTTGCAGGATCGGGACGGCTCACGTGGACGTGGACGTTCTCGTAACTGATTGTATTTGTTGTGTCAGAACAGTATGAGGACTGACTTCTCCCCATAGACAACTAGTAGTAGAGTAATTAATTGGTACCGCATTACACAAGATGTATGCACAGTGACATACATGAATGAGAAAATGTAACATTTTCATGATTACGTGACCGGTGAATGTTGCGTTTCAACCTGAACAGTTACAATGTAATAACTATATTGTTTTAAACAGTGCATCGCAAAAAAACTCAACAAATTAAAATGTGCTAAATAATATTTCGTACTGGAAGAACGTTTAATTAAGCAAACGCATAGTGAACAGGACATTAAATAAACACCGTGATCATCGTGCGTCAGTACCGTGTCACACGGCGACGGGTAAAATCGTAGACTTTGTTTCAAATTTGTGGACTGAATCGATTAATAATATAGTAATTTTTATAACTAGAAAATTCTGTGGTGAGAGGAGTTGATCCTTTTGATTAAGGACCGGTAAAACTAATTGAATTGGCGAAACAAACATCAACGTGACCGCGCGCGAGTAAGTGTAGTGTTGAACGATACCGCATCATCAGTGTCTTATAATTATGTGGTGATTTGTAACTTTTGTATTACACAACAATTGTAAGCAAACCAAATGTGGACATTTTGTATACATTTTTTAATATCATAAAGGACTGTTATGACTCAATCTCTCGTGGCATTCTGTTCGATTTTACTCCATTGCGTGATGAATTTAATTTTTATCATAACATTAGTTATATATGTTGACAAACTACATGTAGTAGTTACGTGGAGTAGAATCATATTATCTAAATTGTGATGTATGGTGACTAAGGAGGAACCGATAAATGTATTTAATCTAAAGAATACTCATGCAAGGCTAATTAAGATTGCTAAGAATGCTGCCATGCGGCGATGTTAAGGATATCAGTTCTCCACAAACAAATTATAGCAATGTTTATTGAACATGCTCAAATACATTGTAAAATCTGAGGCGGTTGAAGATATTTTAATTGCCTATGCAAGAGCTATTACAAGTTTAGCTTATCTAGTACATCAATTGTTCCTTGTTAGTTCTTTTAATATGTGTACATAATTGCATTGTTTACAAAACATATTATTTTTCTACTTTTAAGTGCAATTACAGTGTGACGAGAGAAATTTGACAATCAATAGGATTTTCCTTTATATTATTTTGTGGCCTGACCAGAAACTGAAATACACAATATCTTTATGAGATATGAAATCACCATGCTTATGCATATTTTATTTATATATTTGGATAATGTTACTAATAAATGTGTAAACAGCAACTTGTAAGTGTAATGCACATTCACTGCAACTGATCGTGTAATGTGTTTCTAGCGACTGTGAAATAGTGCCTTTAATTAATACTTGTACATTATTATTATTCATTTTCTTATGGAAAAGTTTATTTTATTCTTTAAATGTATTTAAAAATAAGATACATTGAATGTTTAGTTGATGAAACATTATTTCTTATATCTAGTGTAATAGGGTAGTTGACTACTTTTTTTTAAATACATTTATCAATCATTTATGTCTTCTAAAATATAGAGGAAAAGGAATTTTTAAAATACAAGCAATAATAAATGAGTTATAAAGCTTTGAAGTTTGGTGGAAGGGGCATCTGTAACGGGCACAGCAGAATGTGACGTCACTGAATGTCTGCAGCCATAACGCTGCGTGCGTGCGAAACAAATGACGCGATACCCACTATGCCCCCACTTTTGCTCACAACAATATTTCAAATACGAATAACTGCTTTAGTTGTCAACGAATTTTGATTCTGATTTTACAGAAGAGTTTGTTTTTCGTATTACTTTCTGTTACATATAAAGTCCCAAATCAAACGTAGGAAACTACCCTATTCACATAATTTATTTGTTTTGTTTATTGCACATTATAAAAACATTTCTCCTTTAAATAATTTTGTATATTTACTTGAACTTCCGATGCTACATAAATTACTTGTTGCCATTTATGTAATGATTTAGATACATTAACTATATTTTGTCATTTTAACTTTTTATTCTAAAGAAATTGATATCCATCATTAAGTCTTATGTGATGAATTTGATAATTTATAAAGTGGATAGGTCCATAAAAATATTAAGTATCAGTCTCTGGTCGGTCCTCAAATTATTATTTTATTATTATGTATCCCCCACCTTTGTTTCAGTGCCTCTTTCGTTTGCATCGAACATAACAATATGATTCGCCAATCGGTTCATGTTTTCCGTAGACGTACAGTATGTATAGTGCCACATAATGAATTTTTCAATGCCTAAATAATTTGTAGTGAATAATTTTGCTAATATATTAGGTATTTTTCTGTTTTAACTAATTTTAGTTTTTATCGTGATTTATTAAGAAGTTTATTTTTCCTTTCCGTAAGCAGTGTTATTTTGGAAATTGTAATACATACCTACATCAAATTTATTATCTGATAAATGGATTAAAGCCTGTCATAGAAATTGATACGTGTTATTTTTGTATAAACCCCATCAATCGGATCTCTAGGATCATAAATGAGAGAACCAAAAAAGTTCCTCATAATTACATATGAAAAAAACCACTATGAAAAAAATTGAGATGGTAATCCCCTACGTTGGTCATTATGGTACCTACTTGAAGTTAAAACGGCATCGTACTTGGGTGTGATTGATGAGGTCCCGAGAATCATAGGTCCAGGCTTTAAAAATTTGTATATTTTTACTGTTCAAATGTCCCGGGTATTTTGCACACATACACTCACGCCTTTTACATCTAAGGAGTAGACAGAGGCGCAACTAGGGCACCCACTATTCGCCGTGCATATTCCGTCACGTGATGTGATAGGGGCGAACCTATATCGGGCACAAATTGTACACTGCGAGCTGATACTGAATAGAAAAAATATCAATATCACTGCCCAACACGGCGATCGAACCCGATACCACAGCACTGCAGTCATACCGTAATATAACTGCCACCGAGGCAGTCCGGTGGTTTCGCTGCAAAAATATCTTACTCTATCGTACTCTTTCTATCTTACTGTGTTGTGCCAGCACGAAGGCTGGACAAGATGTTCAGCTGAAGTTTTCAGCTGCCAAGGGGGGGATACCCAACAGATTTTCCAATAAAATGTGCGCTGTAGAGAAACTGTGAGATCCGGCACCGAGAACTTATGGACTACCACTTTCGATGATTTCCGGCTTCACCAACTCTTGCAGATCGCGCAGCTTCGACAGCAATACTCTTGCACACAATTGTAGAACGTCTAAGACACTATAATGTAAAGGTTAAATGCTACTAGTCCACAGCAGCAGATCGAAATCGAAGTGTCACAACGGTTTTTCTCCCAAAAAACTGTCTCCTATCGCGAGCGCATCGCATTGGTAGACGTCCTTCGGTTTTGCCGATGGTAACCGATTCATTCATTCGCGGATTTCGAGGTTGGTTGCGCCCTCTGGCGACGGTTCATGATAGATCGATACGGACCCAGTAACTGAATCCCGATACAGCACACATTAAATTGAAAATGGTTAGGTATGACGATACATACCGCCCACCAAAATATGAATATATTTTCCTAAATAATCAAGGGATTTAAGTTTTGCGAGTTAAAGAAGTCGGATGAGTTAGAGTACGGTCATTAAAATTGAAATATATATACTTGTAAGGGAAACATTAGATAGAAAATAATATTAGATTAACATGATTTATAGTAGTAGAAATAGGGTTAAAATGGGGACGAACTAGATGATAATAATTATAATTGATAGTTGGAATTCTACATTATGAGGTAGGTAGAGGACAAAGTTTAACTAAAGTACGTGTGATAACGTGTTGGTTAGCCATCCGTATGGATGCGCACCTTATAATCCCGTCGGGGCCAGTATGAACATCGACAACACGACCTATAGACCATTGCAGTGGTGTTCGATTGTCGTCTTTGATGATAACAATGGAATTCAACGGTAACGGCTTACAGTACCTTGTCCACTTCCCTCGTTGCGTTAATAAATGTAAATATTCATTTTTCCATCTCATCCAGAAATGTGGAAATGCTTGCAAAAGTTGCCAACGGTTTAATCTATTCAAGTTGGTAGTAGTGAAATCGTGCTCTGGGACACTAGTTAATGGTTCCAATGTAAGAAGAATTAAGAAGTTCTTACCTTGGAACCAGGGGTCGGGCGGCGGCGGGTCGCCTTTTTCGTTTAACGGTCGCGAAATAGAGATTGGCGGTGGCCGGACCGCGTTCCTATCTTCGACGAACGAGATACCGCAACAAGAATGTCATCTATCGGTACTGTGGTGAGGGAGCATTGAGACTCCAGGCTGCCGGCCAGCAGTTCCACTTTCTCGTCGTCGTCAAACGCCGGGCGTTGATTTGGACGATTGAGCGTAGGCATGAAGGTCACATCGTTTTTCCTGAAGGAACGAACCAGTTTCCAGAAGGCCTGGTGTGTCAAATCGATCTCGGCTAGGCGAGTTTCCCATCTCGAATCGACGATCTCTTTTATGCGTTGTCTAACCTCACGTTGGAGGTAGCGCGCAAGATGTCGTCGTTCCGGGGTGGGTCAACCTCACCCACCACCGAACGTCGTCGGAAATTTGCCATTGACTGTGAACAGTCTCTGGCTCCTTCTCGGAGCTTTCGCTCAAGACGTTCCCCAAACCTAGCATCCACTTCCATAATATATAAGCGTCGGCATCGACAAACACCGCCTGACCACTCACTATTGTGGGCTAACAACTGGTCCGGCAGCGTGTCTCACGCTGCCTCGGACGCCAGGGGCGTCCCTCGGTGTGCGGGGGCTTCTGAGCCCCCGCAACAACAGGAGAAGGACCGCAACAGCGGTACGCGCAGGGGCGGTTGCGGACGACAACTTAGACGTGAGTCGGAGGAAGCCCGCAGCCGTCCCTAATGCGCCGAAGATGGCCATGATAAAAAAAAAACCGTCCGACTAAATTCGGACTAAACAGTGTCTCACGACAGATTTTTTTGTATATCGGTTAAAAAATAGTTATTATTCTAATGGTTCAGAACGAAACGGAGAAATATATTTAAGCTAATGTCATGTTGTCACGTCTGTCAGATGGTTTCCGAACGGCAAATCCGTGTTCCGTTCCATACTCCACGCATTTGTATTAGTAGCACCATTTCAATTTTTTCATATAACGTGAGCTTGTTTCGTATTGCTATCCTGCGTTAACACGTTCCGACGACAGGCGACCGCACTTACACGAGTATATAATAATAATTATTGTCATTCACCAGTGTAAATTAAAAAATATAGGGTTTTACAGTTTTCTGTTTACAAACTCTAATTTTAACAGTGGTTTCCATTAATTATGTGTCATTGTTGTGTGATGATATGCGGGCACGGTGTCGGTTTAAGCGACGGCAGGGTCTAGCAACCTATGTTGTTTCATGTTTGTATACATTTATATTCGCATCGCGGTTCTGAGTATTCAGAGTATTGTCAGTGTCAGTCTGTGCTCAGTCTTCGTTCGAATGTCGCACTCGGTCGTCTGTCCTGACTATTTATTTTCGGCTTGTAGTGTCGTAACACATTAACGCGATATCAGCATAACAATGTTATCGTAAATGATTTACGTTAGATAACTGTGACAGTCATGTAAGCTAGGTCTAGAAATGACCTCGTAAGCGTAAAGACAATAGATCAAATAAGTGTGTGAAGTTGTCTGTAGATATTTCTGTAAAAATGAGACATGCACCCGGTCGAAATGCAAAAAAGTGTATCAGTGCAAGTAGATAGTGATTTCGCTTTGTTGCTACCCAGTGGTGTCTACGAGATAAAGAAAATGGAACCAAGATCTAAACTGAGAAAAGTTATACTCTTCTGTTTATTGCTTTCGTTATTTGGCATGGTTGCTTTTGGATACTTCTGCCCTGACCAGGTTAGTACAATTTATTGTATAGAAAAATATTCCTGTTTTTAAACAATCACTAATCATTTCTGATATTTCAATGTACTTCTGTAACTATAAAAATAAAATATTTATCATTATTTTTCAAGACTAGTCTATGTGTATATGTTAAAGTATGTTAATTGTTTAACGACATACAAACATTGTTTATAAATAATTTTGAAGGTCTAGATACAAAAAGTGTTAATGATATTAAGTTGGTAACTTTAACTATACTAAACAACAAATCAATATGTACCTAGTACCTTCATAATCATATGATTAATTTATAAATGTTATAGTTATCATGTTCAAAACATGTTTTGATTAATACTAAATTATGTATGATGGCAGAACATGTATTATACACATTGTAACTTATTAAGTATGAAAATAATTACAGATTGATTATGTAGGTCTAATAAATAGAAAATTGTATAATTAACACAATTTTTTATGCTTATTGTGTATAAAATTAACAAGATACTGAACTCAGTATTTTATCAAATTTTAACATAAAGAGTTGCATCTTATCAACAAAAGACAATATCCAAAAAAGACCATGCTTTTCAATTCCAAGCATAAAATACATTACATATTCATTAAAATATATTTAAATTTGAATTTTTCTTGATAATCCAAATGAATTTGGAACTTGGGGTTCTGCTCTCCTATTTAATAATTTTAAAGAAACATACAACATTAAAATGTTTGGCAAAACTAAAAATTGTATCACTAAGTTGAAATTTGATTAAACTTTGTCACATAGATAGAACAAGACTTAATTTCACATAACATAGAGTACATTAAGTGACATGAACAAATCTTGTATTTTATATTTTTCATAGTTTGTACCATAATAAGAATACAAACGGATGAAAGCATTAAGACAATACTAATAGAACTTGAGTATATTTTCTTTGGTTCAGAACACTATTGGAAGATGTTACAAAGGAAATCTAAGTGCTTGATGCATTTATGTAGTATGTTGTTAAGCTCTCAAACTATCTGTGTTCTCAACATAATCTCTTAATTGAGGCTATATTTAAATATTGATATAACATGTATCGATTACACACTGTGTGTTTATTATAGAATGGAATCTGAGGAAACAATAAACATCACAAAAACATAAAAATTAATATGATCATTGTTTCAATAAGACGATAGCCTAGCTAAGTGGAGGATTGCCTAGTTGGGGATGGAACGGTCTGCTGAGGCAATGTCTGGCGGTTCAAAACGTTTTCGAAGTTACGTGTGTATTGTTTATCAATTATCATTCATTTTAATTGTGAAGGCAAACATCGTGAGGAAACCTACATACCTGAGAACCCTCCATAAGAATTTCGAGGGTATGCCAAGTCTGCCAACCTGCACTAGGCCAGAGAGGTGGACTATGGCCTAACCCCTCTCAGTAGTAGAAAAGGCCCATGCTCAGCAGTGGGCAGTATATAATACAGGGCTGATTGCATTGCATTGAATGGCTTATTAACTAAAAGGTATGCATTGATGGTTGATGAATTTGCAGAATTATAAACCATAACAATGAATTATTCTATTAATACAAATTAATTGTTATTAACGCACTTTAATTACGTATGTATGTAATGGAAACTTTGAACATGATTTTGACCCCCTTCAAAACTTCACACTAAATCGAAATTTGGCATACTTATCAAGGACTGATGACAATTCAATATTTTAAACTAAAACACACACTTTTATAGAAATCTAACTAAGAAATTAATAAATAAAGTGTAGTTAGTTTTATTGACAACTGTTGAACTATAATAGAACTATAACTAAACTGGCAACTCTTTTCTGTAAAAAAGTACTACCTATCACAAGATGTCGCTTTCGTTTATTTTTACCCGACTATGGCGAAGTCAGGAAGGGTAATGAGTTTAGCATCCTATGTATGTTACATACATATATAGGGGCGTTATATCAAGAAAGAAATGTTAATAATTAAAAAAAATTGTAGGCTTTATCAAATACATTATATACTTAATTGCAACTGTCGAATACAGCGGCCTACGCTACGATTTAGTTATATCTTAGACATCACCATACTTGTTTTAGACTATGATTTCAAAAAGGAATATTTTCTTGTTTAATATTTTTCGGTTATTCTGTTTGTAGTCTGGTTTTAGTTTTTTAACTTAGGTATTTTTTTAGTGACATCTATTGGACTATATTAGAACAGAACTAAAAAATGAAAAACAAATCATGTTTTAAGAAAACTAAAAAAAAACGCTATATAGAAAATCCAACAAAAAAAAATTGAAAATAAAATTTAATAAATTTGAATTAAGAATAGTGTAAATAAGAAAAAAAAATATTTTATATTGTATAAAAAGCGTGGCGTGCATGGTGTCAATAGTTATAAATATTTTGTTGACAGGTAATATGAATAGAGAGATTATTATTTTGATAATATGTTAAAAAACATGTTAGGTAAGTTCAGTGTGATAGAGCAAAAGTTTATTGCGATTTATCAAACACAATTCGAGTTTTTAGGCTGACACTGAGCATAAAAGTCCATTATTGCTTTAACCGGGGATCGAAACCAAGACCCTGTGACCCGTCACGGTGCTTGTACCACCAACCAACAACGCCGTCGAGGCACCACGTATTATTTGATTTTATTTGCCACTCGCTTTTGCCCATTGCGTAAGAGTTAATTGCTTGAGTAGTGACTACGCTAGCTCGTAATATTCTTATAGAAAAAAAATATCAATGAAGACTTTATATACTTTTTAAGTTTTGTAGAAAAAGAACAAAATATCTATGGTCGAAATTTTATTAAAAATTAACCGTAATTTAGACGTTAGTTTAATTGCATTAGGTACTAAAAATAAGTTTGATATTTGATTAACTAAAATTAAATAAAAATCCATTTATAACTTAACGCAATAAAGGGCTGTCCAGTATCCACTCGGGGATAACATCGATCAATGTAATCAAGGTTTTCTAGATCAGTCTAGATAAACAATGTACAAAAAACATGTCCTGCGTACTACGCGAGTATGTTTTATTGAAATGACCTCTCGTACCTACTAGGTATCTTTAAAACGATCTTCCTTTGAAATTAGCAAGTACACAAAAGTTTTGCTACCATTTTTTCACAAAGAGTGAGCGGGCCAGGAATTTTGTTCTAGATATATAATGATATTACGAGAATCTGCTTATTTAGCGACGGTAAATAAGTCATATCTCACGACTGATTTAAAAAAATTAAATATCTCCTTTACAAAAGCGGAATTGGAAAATCATAAGTTAATAAGTGCGCTATTATAACATTGTACATTTTGATGCTTTGTTTTTTCTCATTAGGCCCATGGGTGGCAATAGTGTCATATTTCCTTATCTGACGCCCATACCTTCCGTACCAAGGATCCGGGGTATCCATCATAATTAAAGGTGCTATTCTGCCCACTACTTACATTCATGTTCCTGCCCACTCGTTTAACTGTCAAACGTATAATTATTAATGTGAATGCATAAAACCCGTTATTATAAACAGGTACTTATAGTAAAATAACTTGATGGTATTTGATTATCTACTTAATTTTCATCATACATTTTGAGCTTCCATTATGGCTTTAGCCTCATAATTTGCAAGTGGACACTTAATCTAAGTTTTTCTACAAAAAAAAAACATTTCTGCACTGACATTACGATCATAAGCACGAATATCCTCTACTCCTGACAGCGCATACCTTGCGTGTTTTGGGAGTTAGGTTTGAACCTGCGGTCTGATTCACTCCGAACTACGCCATCGCAATATGTTTCGTTAATTTTGCAAGATTTAAGAGCATGTTAAGGGCGAAAACGTGGAATTGTGAATTCAAAAATCAAAATCAGATAAAGTAGTATCATAGTATAGCTAACCATATATGGTTACATTGGCTATAGCCAATGTAGCAAGCCTATAAGACGAGGCGGTCACGTAGATAAGCCGAAACCGAACCGACAAGTTATGGACATTGACGGAATGACACGGCAACTAGACATGTACATTAATAAAGCTTAAATTTTAAACTTATTTAATTTGATAACTAAAAAAAAATACTTTAATACGCTGTTTAAACACAACTAACGCATTAATCAATATAGTACTCATCATGGAAAACAACATATTAATAAAAGCAAGTAACAACACAAGTGCAGTTAGTCGCTAAGTAGGTAGTTCTTTGACGAGCGTCGGCTCTAATTAAAGAAGTGGTAACAGCCGCGCCGCACCGTACCGTACCGGCTGTGTTAATTTGTTTTTATAAGCAGCAAGCAGCCGGCCCGGCGAGCCCGCAAAAACCCGCACCCAGCGAACTAGCCTTTTATCATGACCCTCGCTCCAATGCGGAATTTTCTTCCTAAGCTTGCTTTATATGTTACGTGCTAACATCCAATGGACTTACCGATATTACAGAAAGTGTCACATTAATTGCATTCAAGAAATGACTGCGCAAATCTGACAAGAGGATCCTTAGAGAGGCGACTCAGTTCAAAATAAAAGCTTTGAAATACGTTCGTAAATCACAAACTTCGAAATCATGCAAAATAATTCTGACTGAAACGGAACTAATAGGAACGAATTGCCATGACAGGTTGTTCGCCATGTGCTAGTGAGTTTTTTGATTCCGTTTTATTCTATCTTTAGGATTTCTTACTTAGAATGGCAGAAGTGACGTAACGGAAACATAATATTATATTTAGTAAAAATTGTACTATAAAATTAAATGTTTTGAAACCTTCTCTGTGTCATTTACTTTTCTTATTATTCATTACAGCAGCTTATGTACTATACAGCAAAATTTCAGAATTTGCTCGTAGTCTCGTTCTAAAGAACAACTTAATATATGATGTATTCTCCATTTTGTACCACATTACTCATTCATCGCATAACTAATTTAACCCAGCGTGAGAATGTTTAAGAACTCTTGCGTATAACGATTATAGATTAAAATTATCATTACTTAGCTGTTAACGGCTTTAGTCATTGTAATGCGATCTGTAGGTCACAGTTATCAATAAAAAGATTATAAAATCCGCTCACGTGCTCAATACGGCTTTTATGAGCGGTTTTTATTAGTCTAAAAATACTGGTCATATTTTGATATAGTCGCCGGCATTAAAATGAAAACTTATTCTTAAGGGTAGTGAAAATAGCTCGCGTCAATTGTAACTGCTCGACTGGCGGATAGCATTAAAAATTAATTACTCTTTGAATTAATCTTGTGTCGTCATTCGACGAAGTCGTAATTTCTTTGGTTTATTAAGATGAAATTGCACTTTTTCTTAATGTAAAATATGTAGACAGTTTATTGTTCTTAATCACCACAGAAGTCAGTATAAGTGAGCACATTATAATGATTAGGTATCGGATGAGCTCAGATACACTATTGTTAAACTATACCTTGAAGATAGCTAGCTTAATCAGTATATGACTTTTCCATCCACGCACACTTGCTGATTGCACGTAGGTAGTACAGACTAATGATATACGTTGTTATTTCCTCGGCGGTCGCTAGAATTATGCCGGTGTGTCCTACTGTACTATATACGGACACTTAAAGGACGAAACTCGAATACAGGATATTTTGCATGAAGTGCATAGTGGACGTTGTTCAGTCAAGTACAGAAAATATTTGGTATGAGTAAAAATTCTTACAGAAATAATAAACTATGTATTTTCTTGAAATAATTAATTTCGTGGTCCGGCCTCACCAAATCAGGTCGTCTGTGACTACGTTTATAGTATTGCTCGCGTGTTTTTTCCATGTAAAAGTTTTTCCGGATTAAAATATTCTCTCGGATAAAAAGTAGCCTATAGCACTCAGGAGTAATGTAGTTTCCTATTAGTGAAATAATTTTCAAAATCGGTTAAGTTGTTCCTGAGATTATCGCGTTCAACCAAACAAACTCTTCAGCTTTATAATATTAGTATAATTAAGAAACAAAATAACAAATATGGCTAACGTTTTATTAGTTGTTATGCGCGGCCGCACTCTTCAAGAGCAATTTACTCGCAATCAATTGTGGCAGAGCAATCAGCTGACTGCATGCTGGTCTGCACACTCACTAAAACAGACTGTTTAATTGACCCCGTGCGCGTGATACAGCCTGCCACCTTAATCTTTATGGGCCGTATTAATAAATCAATCTCAAGTTTGAGTTACATCTCAAGTAGACACAATGTATTGGGCTCTTCATACATTATGTCTACTTGAGATGTAACTAAAACTTGAGATTGATTTATTAATACCACTCTATGACAGTGTTCATTCGTAACGCGGCCGCGTTACGTTAACTTCGTGTAATTAGCGTTAAATGGTATTCTGTATGCCAATTTCCATAGTGATAAACGCGATGAGTTACGCTAAGCGCTTTTTACGAGCGATTAAAATAATGTACATGTCATAGAGAACGAGTAGGCTGACATGATTGCATTATCGGTTTTGTTCCTCTTGGTTCTAATGACGGGTACAACGGATTGACCATTAAATCTGCTTTTTTCCATACGTGTGTCGATGTGGCTCAAAGTGGATTCATTAAAAACCTTATTGGATTCGTATAGTTTCCCAAAAGTGTCTTACACGTTTTAATGCGACACATTAGCTTCTGTAATTTAAATCGACCGTTAAGTTATGGTTCGCTTGCTTGAAACCATGTGTGAAAATTTAAAGTGTTCGTAAGATGCTTTGGTTAGCAAAATTTGCAGTTACTAAAAAAACTGAGCGTTAGTAAAATTACTACTACATTAAAAAATCCAGTGATTCATGATTAACTGAGCAAAATATACATGCGACTCGTTGAACATGTATTATCTTAAGTATATGGATCGTAAGGCGCAGCATCGTTTGTGTTTTGGTAGTATTTATCTTGTATTTTGCGCAATAAATACTATCCACTATCAAATCGTCTCAAGTTATAAGAATATCACATAACATACATCGAACGAGCTCAGAAAAGATAAACAAACCAGCTACACATATAAAACGGATAATGCGATAGTATTAATAAACGTGCATACTTATTAGCTTATTAGCATATTCTTGGCATTCAATTGAAAATGTCAATTGCGTATCTTTAGTACTGGAACATGTACGTTTATCAGTGTTTCATTAAGCAAAATATATTCAATGAGACAAACGCATTTCACAAAACTACTCCTCATATTAACGATTAGTAGAACAGTGGGTAAAGTTTATTTTATCTACCATTGATATCGAATGCTGCGTATAGGACATCTCGGCGTCGATACTTAAAAATATTCATAGTTTTCAGCATCGATTTATACTATTTATTATTGCACACGACCTTTCCTTAGGTCGTTTTATGTGTTATATTATTATTGGTATTTGTCTACTAAATATCATCAGCCATATGCCCACTGCTCAACATAGGGCTCCCTAAAGATTTCCCCTAAATATATTAGCTCCAAAATAAAATATAGATTTGTGTTCGATATCCTACTATCCTACTAATATTATAAAGGCGAAAGTTTGTAAATGTATGGATGTTTGGATGTATGGATGTAAGGATGTTTGTTCCTCTTTCACGCAAAAACTACTGAACGGATTTCGATGAAATTTGGCACACGGGTAGATCATGTCCTGGATTAACACATAGGCTACTTTTTATCCCGGGAAAATATAAACCGGGACTTTTATCCCGGAAAAACTTTTTAATGCGGGCGGAGCCGCGGGCGAAATCTAGTTGATTATACATCCTTATCGTTAGGAGCAATATAATGCGTGTACGCATATATTGCCCGATATGTCTAGCGCTTTGTTTATTATGATATTATAATGTACCCATGGACATATTGATCGTTTTAAATAATCTATCTATTATATAAAAATGAATCCCTATTTTCCTGGTCACGGCATCACGCGTGAACGGCTGGACTGATTTCGTTATTTCTTTTTTTGATGTGTTTATTATTGTCAGGAGAAGGTTCTTATGAAAGAAAAAATTAAGAAAATTGCGCGGAAAAACGGCTGGACCGATTTTAATGAAATTTTTTTGCGTGACTTCAGGTGAATTCCAGAATGGTTTAGACTCGGGTTCTAGGATTTTATTTCCTTTTTAGGGCAGGACAACGTCTGTCGGGGCCGCTAGTATTTAATAAAAATGGTTAAGCATAATAATTATAATATTACTACTACAACTGCCAAAGTTTAAACTAGAGTGCATGAATTATGCACAGAGCCCAAAACTATAATAACTATAATTAATCGGTTATAATATATTATGTTTTAGTAATTGTTATGCTGATTCTAGGCACTTTTTGTCATGACATATGTGACCTTGCGTGACTACAATCATGAACTCAGTGTGTTTGATCTTTAAAACTACGGCACGGATTTTGATGCGCTTTTTTTTGTGAGTTCAAAATGAAAAATTATCGCGTAAACAAATTTCTAATTTTTAGAAATGTTATTTTAGTATAGTATCAGATACAACACAACTATAATCTGTTGACACGTTTGGTGTATTTAAGAATCGCAGAAATAAGGAATCCGATAATTTCACTACATATGCTTGTAGGGATAAGATCTAATAAATAAACTTTCGAGTTAAGACAATATAAGTGTTTATTTTACATAAGGAACCCCCAAAATCTAAAGTCGAAGTTATGGAAGCTAAAACAGTCATGCAAACACCGTTATACAAGATACAAAACGTTCTATATAAAGATCAACTCAGTAATGCATATTATCGTGTTATCCTTTTAATAAACACTGTTCGCACAAATTCTGTCCTTAGTGCACACCGTGAATTTATCGGTGATAAAGGAAAGACCTTCCCACAATACAAGTAGCTTCTGGAATTAAACTTGAAATTCCACTATCAAGTTTCCGTTTTGGTCGCACGCCCGACTGCTTATTCGTATTGTAAGGACAGAGTCATAGGGACCATATAGGGACGCATTTTTAGCTCGGCCATAGCTTGGATTGGCGACGCTCGATGGAGAAGTCATAAGAATTTATAGTGAATTATAATGTTCTCAGGATATTTCACATTTCGTTGTATTTACATATGATAGAGTTTAATAAAAGTAGATTATTTTAAAAAGTAGTTTTTGCCGTATCACTTTGAAGGGCATTTTGTAAAATGCCATATGAATTGGTTCAAATCCTGAACGTACCCGACTTCGGTATTCCTTAATGTTGAATTTCATACTTGCAGTGTGGGTTTTCGCATAAGGCATGGCCCCTTAGGCCGGCTCCGTTGCGACGTGAATTGATAATCGACAGGATAACACCTGGACACAGTGACCCACGCAACAAATAAAATCGCCGTTAAATGAATTGGCAATTTGCTGCGGTATATAATTGAGGAAACTTTGGTTCGTGCCAGGTTTAATGGGCGGATATGTTTAATGAATGGATTTATCATGCAAGTATTCATTGATGCCAATTAAAGTAATTAATTCATTCATAAGTTATTTAAGGATTTATCCTCTTAAATTTTATTTGTTGCCATGAATTAATGAAGTTTTGTTTTAGCCGTTTTTATGTAGGTATTTAGGAAAGTGTAAAAATAAAATCAGCCCTTTGTTCTAATCGCCCAGTTTTACTTATAATTTCAATTGAAAATGTTATTACATTAATTTGTTAATAGCCAGTGTAATGTAAAGTAAGTTGATTTACTGCAAAAATACCTTTGAAGTTATCAAGAAAAATTCTATTATTCAAGCTTTTTCGTGATGTTTCCTTCGCCGTCGAAGCGATTGAGAGTTAAAAATAAAAAACCAACGTAACTTCGGAAAGTCAGACATACGCCTCGAACGTTGGCACCAGATACCTATTACGCAATTCATTTCTCCCCCGCAAGGCTAGTACCAAATCCAGGAATATTCTTACTTATAAAGTTGAGTTTGCACCTTCGATTCGAAATTGCACGAATATTTATATACATGTAATAAAATAACAGTAGTAATAATTAATTATTATAGTAAGGTGTGATGGGAAAATTAAAAGTGAACTGTTTAAAACTCTTGGCAAGACGTATACAATTCTAGTGTTTCCAGTTTCCACAGTTTTCGTGTTGTACGATGCGATCGGGATACACTGTTCAGAACTGTAATCGCAGTAACAATAAAATTATATTACGTAGAAAATGGGTATTCTAAAAACAATTTTATGTTAAAAGCGATAAAAATCGTTTCGAAAGAAGCTACTTCAGTTAAATTCTTACTTTTTTAGCAATGGTTTTGGCAGCTTTTAACTCTCGACAAAAAAGCGGGGAGTTATAAGTTTAGGGTGTATATCTGTTTGCTGTCTGTGGCATCGTAGCTATCAAAGGAATGGACCAATTTGGACGCGTTTTTTTGTTTGAAAGCTGATGTGATCGCGATGGTTCTTAGCTATAATTTATGAAGATCTGTTCAGGCGTTTGAAGGTTATCATATCAGCTCATTTCCAACTTAAGAAGCCCGATAGATTTGAAAAGAGAATGCCCAGATCTGGTCCCACTAAAGGGAGTGTATGACCTTGGGAAATTAATCACAACGAAATATTTTTAGAAATTACTTTCTTGCTGGATATTGTTTTTCAATTTGATTAGACGATATTTGATTCTATTTACGCCATTAATGACCTAGACTCATAACCGTTGTTGATAGCGGCATCCCCATCATTCAAAGTGCACTGTGCAATTTAATAGCCTAGCATTACTAGGGTAAGTAATCAATATAGTTAAAACATCGATACTAATTGATTATCACAAAATATCAATATTAGTGAAAATATTTTTTTATTAGGGTCGTCGGTAATCATGGAATTACTTAAATAAAAGAGCAACATACAGAATTGTCTGTATTATATAATATGGAAAAGAGATAGGTCATGTAATATTATGGTCATGTCCCATATTTGACATAACATTATCCTAACAAAATATTATATTAACCAGGAAAATATTACAATAGCAATGTTTTTGTTTTTAATTCTAATGATCGTTGATCATCGATATATTAAAATTAACAATTTGACAAGCCCTACGGATAGCTCACTTTTTTCATAGGTAACCTCAAAATAAAAACGAAAACTTGAAATTGTACGAAAACCCCACAACAAAATAGAATGATTGTTGTTTTATTGGGGCCTACGTTTTTCGTTCCATTTTGTATGTAATTTTCACTATCATACAAAATTAAATTATGCGGGACGGACTCTCATACACAGATGGGCATTCTCCTCTGGTCTACTATGACATCGGCAATATTTTTCAACATGAGCTGACGCTGTAGCATCAAGTAGTCTGCGGGTTACCCAACTCCTTAGCAACTTATAGCAGATATAGCTTGTTTGGGCTCATAAATATGGTCTCAACGAGTAGGTGTTAGATAGTTGATTATCAAGGCCTCATGATGGAAAATAAATTAATTTAAAAAGTTTGAAATAAAAACTAAAATTTAAATAAAGATATTACTAGGTAGTTAAACGACAAAGGCACTTTTATTATTTTACTTTTTAGAGATTTTTTGTGTCGGGGGTTATTTGAATTTTTCCTCAAATCAACGTACCTTAATAATACAATAGAAAAACTTAATTCTAGTATTTGATATTTCTTTATATAGGCACTGCAGATCTGTTTGCCAATCGGCAAAGGCCTCCTCCAACCTTTTCCTGAGCCATTCTGTTCCATGTGATGCCTGCCATCTGGGAATCGTGGGAATCTGGTTTAAAATGAACAAATAAAGAGCACACAGCAGATGGGAAACTTGTAAAGGTCGCAGGAACCCGCTGGTTGCAGGCCGCTTCTCATACATTGTACAGCGTGCAATTCCAAAGGCTGCGATTCGCATTCGCTCCCGCTCTCGATCTCGCTCTCGCTCTTTCTCTCGTTCTTGCTCCCGCTCTCATCCCGCTCTCGCTCCCATTCCCGCTCTTGCTCCCGCCCCCGCTCCCATTTCCGCTCCCGCTTCCTTCTCCTGCTCCTCCTTCTCCTTCTCATACGCCTCCTTCTCCTTCTCCGTCTTCTTCTTTTCGTCCTTCTCCTTTTTCGCCATTGCCTCCCTTACCCTTATCCGTACCCTTACTCTTATCCCTCTAGCTCTCGCCCCCGCTCCCACCCGCGCTCCCGCTCCCGCTCCCGCCCCGGCTACCGCTACCGCTCCCGTTCTTACTCTAGTTCTCGCGCTCGAAATCATAACTAGGGGATTACGGCAATTTGTCGATTAAACTTTATAAACATACAGGTAATCAACGCCATCACGCGAAAACCATATTTATTATGTCGTTGAACAAAATCTTATTACTAGCCGGTGATGACCGTAATTCAGTGTACTTCATGCATGACCCATATGGAGGTAAGCTGCTCAAGGAAAAACTATGTCGCCCCCGTATAAGGGAAATCTCTGTTATTAACATTAATACACACTCCAACACAATTAAGTAAAGCAGTCGTAATCCCTAGCGTAGTAAGCAATTAGGACGTGTTGTGGTTTTTGTCGGGTGTTGTGTCAACATGTGTAATTTGAACTTTGCGATTAGGTAATGAGCTAAAACTGCTGGCGTTACAGTAAAGGGCGCTTTAATAATGCGGTTATACCTGGGCGGTGTTATTCAGCATATTTTATTAAAGTTGATGTGATGAAGAAATTGTGACTCTTTATCTTCTATTGGGTTGTACTTGATCGTGAGTGTCTGCAAATATAGATTGGACAAAACTGCATTAAAATTGATATGTAGGAAACATTTTATCCACTTTACAACATGCACGTGTCAGTCCTTTTTAGGGTTTATTTTTTGTGGATATATTAAATACAAAGTTTAATGGATGGACGATAAAGTATTCTATATGGTAATTCGGAAAATTTGCAATGGGTTACCTTTTCTTAGAGTTACATCCAAATACATGGGTTCACTAGCGCGTCCACTCTGCAATAATCATCAGAACACACGTATTTGTAATAAGAAGGATAGATACTTGCTTTAGGATTAGCTGTGGGTAGCTAGAAGTTAATTCTAATTCACCGTAAGGCTAGAAAGTCTTACGTTTAGTAGGCTTGGCTTTATTGTTAGCCATATTTGTCGCAGGGATCCCTTTGGTTCGCGTACTTTTTTTTAAACTATTATTTTTCGCATAATTGACTTTGCATAATATGCATTGGCATAATAGTACTATCGCATACTAATATTTTGGTCTACTACTTTTTTGTCATAATAAGCTATTGGAATAATTTTAGCTCGACTAATTTGTATTAGACTAATACAAATTTTGCATAACATGTATTTAGAAAAAATGAGGTTAGCGAGGAGCGAAGCGACGAGCGTGTTCGGTGCCTATGAACCACCGCACGAGCCGAGCGAGCGAAGTGAGCGTGCCGCGGCAGCGGCCAGCGAGTGCCAGCACCGAGTTTAAGACGTTTGCAACTCAGACAAAACCAATCATGAATGATGCTTATTTATTTTTATGACTTTTGATATTTATGCTATTTGACGTTAGTCGTTCTGATGGTTGTGCTTTTTGTATTTATGCTTATTTATTGTATGCTAAAACAATTATGCGTAATGATTATTATGCACATTGATATTTAGGCTTAAAGCTAAGATGCGTAACAATATTATAACAAAAAAATTTATGCAATCCAATAGGGAACCTTTGTCGCATTCATCGCTTATGTTTTATGCAAAATAGTATCACAATTATGCAGATATAACCAGTCAAGCCGAAAGTATTATAATTGTCAAAATTATCGTCAATATGTACCAAACAACCATGCAAATTTGGCACGGCTGCGATCTTGAGGCGAGAAGATGCCTTCTGCAGTTCAGCAAACGGCTTCTATTCTTTTGAATTTCTTATATGAATCGCATTTCGAAAGTTAAGCCCTTCCAGTTTCCAGGCGATTGCAATTTGCCTTTCGTTATTCATATTTGCACTCCACTGGACGTATCATTAGCTTTAGTCGTAGATATTTTGTCGAGTTTTGATAAAACACGAGTAGCAGTTACAAGTAATAGTTGTATCTCATCACTGATGCAGCATAATCAATAAAATTATTTTAGAGACCAAAGCACTTAGTCGCAGATGTCAATACGTCGAGAGTCGAGACGTCAATAGTAGACTGCTTATTGGCGTGTCTATCTGGAAAAAAAATAAATAAATAATATTAGGGCACCCGATAAATTGCTTTTATTTCGACGAGCTAGTGAATTCAATATGCGCATGACAAGTCTGTAAATTGTCGTAGTTATATTTTTTGTGTAAAATCGATGCTTTATTAATGTACTCAGTACTACTGTGCACGGTTATTTAAATCAATACGATACGTGGCGTATTCATGTACAGTATTAATTTAGGCGTTTTTATTAACAATTTTTTATTCTGATACTCTACAGTCCACAGCCGCACGCGTGTTCGTTTCTCATTAAGATCATAATTCATAACTTTTCAGATAGAAATTTATGAGTTCGTTACCACTTTTCCTAAGAAACTATATTTTTTCCGCTCCTTGCGTAAGTAACTATTGTTTTCTTTCATATTTAGCTATTTACGCATACATTCTTATAAAATTTTCTACACTACCGATTTAATAGTGGTAGACTTTGTTTATTCACTTGTGAAAACCATTCATCATCGCAATGTATTTTCTTAACACTTTCAGGTTATCTTGTATATATATAAATAAAACAGGAATCGAGATTAAAATAGACAGAATGTTTCAGTAAAATGTATTGGAGAATCGTAGTGGCAAGTAAGTATATTTTTTGCTCAAGCAAAGATAACAATTGCCTTCCCAATATATTGAGTACGTTGCAGGGATCGCATCCCGTACTGGTGTTCGACAGGCGTCAAGCATTTCGCGCCATATACTTCGGTTCGAGATAGATCCCAGCCTACCGTCGTTTTGTGTCAATAAATATATCATCTCATTACATGATTAATTGCGCTCGACGAGTTTTAAAACGCTACATTAAGAACGTAGTATTACTTATACCATGTGTTAGGCGCTTGTTAAAAGGTTAACTTATAGCGGGCAATATTTTAATATCAAGCTACTGTTGTGTTTCTCTCATTATACACATTCCTGTTTATCAACAATGTTATCATAATAAGGTAATTAATATAACAGTGTTTATTTAATTGTTTCCTCGTTGTTATAGAACAGGGGCTTAGGGGCTGGTTCACAGGTTTAAAATAAATTTATTTGACAGTAATCGTATTAAACAGATAGTGTAGATAGTACTCATTTTATTACTATTTATTTGGGATCAGAGATTAGAGTGTAACTTCGGTTTTATTCGGATTATATATTTATGTGACTGCCTCGGTAGCGTAGTTGTATTACAGTACGACTGCAAAGCTGAGGTCTCGGGTTCGATCCCCGGGTCGGGCAAAGTGATATTGAGTTTTTCTATTCTGTATCAGCTCGAAGTCTGGAATTTGTGCCCGATATGGCGATAGGCTCGCCCCCTATCACATAATGGGACGGAATAATGGCGAAAAGTGGGTGCACTAGTTGCGCCTCTGCCTACCCCTTCGGGGATAACAGGCGTGAGTGTATATGTATGTATATTTATGTGAGAAATAGCATTTATCAGCAGACGCTGATATCGGCCCTTAATGTAATAAATGTTTGCTTAGTAACAACTTCCTTAGTCCACACTCTGTATAGTGTTCGGGATGCATGCGTCTGCCAGATCATATTTCTTCGCATAATGCCCAACAAGCCAATGCATCAATGATGTAATCTTAAGCGAACCCTTTGATCGATGAGTGGCTCGTTCAAATTATATGATACAACCATCCGTATGTAGGTTACCCCGTTTACGATGTAAGAGATTATCCATTGGTCATCCAGTGGTCGAAATTTTACGGTGCAATTTAATATACTTTAATACATTTAATTATTTTTTTGCATCTCTATTTGAACTTTAATTATGCCATATATCACACTCCTCCGTGCGCGCTATCGCCTTAAAAAGGGGAACAAAGATTTTTCTTTGCGTTTTAATATTATATACAGACTTTTATGTGCAAAACGGAATCTACGTTTTTCATTGATGTTAACTACCCATGTACTTAATTATGTAAATGAGTAGAGCGAATTAAATGCGCTGCGATGTAAACTTTTGGGTGTACTGTTAGTGCAAATATTTGTTTTTATTCCGAGTGTTTTAGCAACAGAGTCACGTAGTCACTGAAATCCTCAAATCTAATGATTGTCTGTGATTTTACTAAGACTTGCCCAACAATGTGGGTAAATTAATCAATATTAATTTTGGATACATTGGGGACAATGTTTCTTACATTTGAACGTTAGCGGTTTCAATTGAAACACGATGTATTAATGATATAAAAATATCATAAGGATGCTATTAGATATAGGGAAAGATACATTGACCATGTCACATGTGGTAGATCTGAGAAGAAGAAATGTTGAATTTTCCTATATTCACGAATGCGAATGAGAATATTAGATTCTTGAATCAACAGAACATAACTTAAGATGGACAAAGCAATAATAGCAACAGTGGCTGAGGACGAAGGGAATATAAAAAACGCCAACCGAAAGAAATCAGTTCCGAGAAATACTTGAAGACTTTCAAATGATTACTTAAAGGAGTTATTTGGAAGTTGTCTCAATCTGTAAGGCGGTGGTTCGCTTAACGCTGATTGTAACTGTATATTAATGGGACGAGGGTGCTCTGCCCACTTCATTAGGCGAACAAACAAGTGGGGTAGAGAACTGGCGTCCTTTATCTGCTCACCCTTCGGAGGGGCGACCCTAGCCACCCGGTGTCAAGACATGTTCAAAATATTGCTACATTTCGAAGTGTTATTCCGGAAAATAAGGAAAACCGTGTACAAAATGGACGTTAAAAGCCATTTCTAAATAAGGCTTTTACACGGTTTTGAAGGTATTTTTTGCTTCTGTCGGTGAATACGATGCTTCATATTAGAATGATTTTCACACATTGAAAACGTCAATGCATTTTTGTTGTATAAGTGACAATAAAATATAGCTATGAAAGTCTCGGCTTACGAGGCCGGCTACAGTTAAAGGCCATCTGGTTAGAATAAAATGGGCGGAACTAGTTCAAGGGCAATGTTGATAAGTTGTGGAACTTGGTTTGGTCTATTGCTTACGCGAGAAATAGTTCTCTCAAAAGAATAGAATTTGTCAATTTTGGATCAAGGGCTAAAGCCAATTAAGTTTAAAAATACTAAGGTAACACATTTTTAAACTAGATGTTTTTGCATTTAACGCACAACGTAACTATGAATATTAGCCAGTAATTTTCAGCCTACTATATTTTATAGTTAAAAAGTGCAGTAAGAACATTAGACCGATCAATGCGGTATCTCTCCGTATACCTTAAATAAAAATGCAAGCTTAAAACTTAGTATTCAATACATTACCGTAAAATGGCAATGATTTTCTTATGGACGATAGACACTCTATTGAAAAGTATTGGCCAGACAAAATTCTGGGAAGAAATGCTTTTCATTGAATAGAAAATACTTATTTTAATTCTGAACTGTATGAAAGCTTTACGCATTAGCGAATTGCGATATCGAAGACCCTTATACTATGTAAATCAATATTGTCTACAGATACATTCGTTTGGGTATCGTGATTTATAGGCCTCTAAGAATTCATGAATGTTTTAAACTCATGTAAGGTATAAAAATGAATATCAGGCATAGTATTTATCATAATAGAAAAACTAGATCTAGAATTGTTATAAAATGCATCCATTTCAAAATTATAGTAGGTGTTATTAAGGGAAATTATCTTATATCAACATGCATTCTAACATCTATCACAGATCGAGAGAAGAGGAGACATTCAGAATACTTTTTATTATCCGTATAAATAAACGTTCCCGGATAAACGTACACGGCGCGCTTGAAGCAGCGGTAACAATAGCACGTATTTAATAAAAGCTCTTGATGCAAGTCGGCGTGGCACGGCCAAATACTTGTGTGATTGATGACTCGGTAAAGACCGTAGGAAGACTGGATGCTGGCGGTATGGAACTCTTTGATATGCAAATTTAGCACCAAGCATTAATCGAACGCGTAGTTAGAAATGTTTTTGTTCGTTTACAAGATTTAATACAGACTAATACGAGTCTAAATTCTTACAACTGACAAGAAAACCGCCATAAACTGCAAAAAAAACAAAGATTTTCTAAACTAAACTTTCGCGAAGCTTTTCTTCTTGTTTCATCATAAGGCTGATGACACAATTTTCATTAATATAACAAACATATTCAATAAAAGCTTTTGGAAATAGTAATGTAATGTACTAATACGAAGAAAAATTTACGATAATTGATGTTTGTATACGAGTCTGTATATTTTTCATGGTTGCTGCCAAAGTATTAATTCTTGAGTTTAAAGTAACGAAATAAATAAATTTCACACTTTTGCAGGGTGCGAAAAATACACAACACATGAATAACAACAGCGGCCCGGCACCAACACCTGTTTCGATCAAATGTTTGATTAGGGCTGGAGTCCACCCTAAAGGTAGTTCGTTTTAGAATCGATATCTGAGAACGTTGAGACGACAACAAGTTTACCTTTCGTGAATCTCAAGCTTCCAATTATTGATAAACAGCCTCTGGCCACATCGTTACCAAAACCGTTACCGGAAGGGTGAGTTGCTGAGGGTCGAAGAGGTTGTCAGCTCCATAAATGAGTTGTTGAGAGCATCTAATTTGATTACGGGCGCTGCTGTGTGGATCACAACTCCCAAACATAACAAGTATTCGATTAGGTCGGGTTCGCGTCTGGGGGCATCATTTGTATGTCAAACTATCACGAGCGTGGAAGGTTATTTAAAACATATATAATATTGATATCATAGCAATTAAGTAGATATAAAACAACAAATTTCAACGCATATTGGATAAATGTGTATGAAGCGGCGATAGCCTGGTTGAGAGTGGAACGGACCGCCAAGACGAACGTTCGCAAGTTCAAAACCCCCGGGCACGCACCTCTGATTTTTCTAAAGTTATGTTGTGTAAATTCTTTGTGAATTATCGCTTGCTTTAACTATGAAGGTAAAAAACGCGAGGAAACGTGCATACTTGAGAAATTCTCTATAAGAATTTCGAAGGTATGTGAAGTCTGCCAACCCGAACTAGGCCAGCGTGTTGGGCTAAGGCCTAACCTTTCTCAGTAGTAAAGGAAGCCCGTGCCAACAGTGGGCAGTATATAATACAGGGTTGGTAGTAGTGGTAGTGGTGATTTCAATTCACCACGATACATGAGTGGTATTAAGATTAGATGGTCAAGATTATCTTTAAATTGTATTGTCTTTATAATCAAGTTCAGTTTTTACGTAGCAGTTCTATTATAAAAAAATTGGATAATATTCGTTGATATGAAAGATAAATACAATACTTAAAAATATGCTAATAGCATCACCTTCATAAATCTTGAAGGCACTCCTCGAGTTCATTTTGTTTATGTCTATATCTATTGCTATTTTCGCAACCACTGACACTGAAATTTTTGCAACTGGTAAACGACTGTGAGATTTATGCAGTCGTACCTAAATATACCGGCGCTTATTTCTGGTTGAGAATTATGCGAATGAATAGCCGTGCATGGAATTTATTAAAATCCGACATTAGTCTGTGATGGACGATAATACGAGTTAGTCCACGTTTTAAAGTCGTTTAAGAGGAATATACGGCCGTGATTTGGTTCAGTGCGTTGAATTCATCAGCCGGTCGCTTACCGATCCCATGATTTGTTTGACCTACAAGTAATTGTGATGAATTCGTATGATGCGAGTTGCGACTACCATAGAACTCGCTGAATAGTTCTGGTAACCTTGAATACAATAAGATGTGTTATGTAATTTTAAATTATAGCCATAGCTCCAACCTAATGGCTTGACAATCAAAACCTACAATTCATTTTACTACAACTGTTATACTTTTTGATCGATGAATTTACTTGCACTTGAATATGCTATCAAAGTAATTTTAGACTTACGCACAAACACACACACACACACACACACACACACACACACACACACACACACACACACACACACACACACACAGCTTTTTATCCCCGGAGGGGTAGGAAAAGGCGCAACTAGTGCACCCACTTTTCGTTGTGCGTATTTTGTCCCATGATGTGATAGGGGGCAAGCCTAGCGCCATATCGGGCACAAATTCCAGACTCCGTGTTGATACTGAATTTAAAACCCAATATCACTTTCCACGACCCGGGAATAGAACCCAAGATCTCAGCATTGTAGTCATACCGTAATACAACTACGCCACCAAGACAGTTGAGGCTAGCTATGATTTTTCGTTCAAATAGCAAGAAGTTAAAAAGAAGCTCTCTGTTGTCCATACTGAAAAGCCATCCATAATTCCGCTGATATCACTATATCAGAAAATTCGTCATTCTCTGTAGCGCTTTAGCGTCCAATATTTTTTTTATAATCCCTAAAAACAATATTAAAAATACATAATAACATTTTCTCCGACACCTTAAAACGAAGCACTTAAAGCAATTGCTTCCTAAGACTCCATAATTCAAGCATTTCTGCCGGGAGCCGATAATAAGGGTCTGACATTGTAACATAATCTAACTAAATTGAGTGTCCCGAGTCGCACAACCCTTGTTATTTCGTGTTGACAATGAATTATAATAATATTGTATATGGAACTTGGAGGTCAATATTTTTGATTGAAGTTACAATCATGAGTACGTAGGAGTAGGTATCATCAGTAGATATGGAATGTGTTATTTCTTCTTGAGTTAAAGTTATTTGCTTACATCATCCATTATTCCCTTCGATATCATTAAACACGTTCTGAAACACTATGTAGAGTCATAGCAGAGAACGGCTTAGTTGACCGAGTTTTTGGGAAGCACAACTGTTAATGTATTTGCCACAAGGTATCGCAATATCGCGGTTGGACTGCGCCCAAAATAATCTGATGGTCTTCTTTTTAGACATGGTTTCGATATAAAGCTAGCATAGACTTTTCCAAAATAATTAACATAAAACGTAATCAAAGTTGACACAACGGTTTTTATATTTTTAATGATTACTGTATGTTTTTTGATAGTTATAATTAGCTATGGCGTTGAATACATGAAAGTTTTGAAAACATGTTGGTTTTCGAAATTAGTAAACTTTATTAGAGTAAAACGTAGTTTGGTCAGACATTCCACTGCTATTTATTGTTTCAGGTGTGCGCATTATCAGCAAGGGAGAGGGTGTCAGAGTCTCTAGCGCTCACATACGCGGAGGCGCCAGGCAGACCTCTGCCTGACGTCATAGCCCAGCCCGGCCTCTCGTACGACGAGGTGTTGCACGACGACTTCAGGTTCGACCTGAACGCTCATGACGTCATGGTCTTCTTGCATATACAGAAGACCGGTGGCACATCCTTCGGGAGGCATCTGGTTATGGACCTTGATCTTAAGGTTAGTATTTTAGGTTCTTATTCAGCAATAATGTCTAGTAAATTTGTTATTTGTTTTTAATGAAACTTTACACCTAATGTTCATAACAATTATTTGACCATCACGTTTAGCAGACTGGTTTTCTAAGGAGATCATGTTATACAACATCTTTGACAAGTTATTTTCCACTCTAGTGTACAACAAAATCAAATAATATTTTTATTAAACTTACCAGTTGGAAGAACAAGGCTTCGCGACTCTGTATTGGTAAAGCTAGATTTATTCCATTATCTGGAAACAAAACATGTTACGTAAACACTCTGAAATTCTGTGAAAGTATTTAACCGATTTCATCGTCCCTTGCTGTTACTTGCGCGGGGTATGTCTAAGGTATCTTTCGAGGAAAACGATGTAATCTATACTTAATCTATACTAATATTATAAAGCTGAAGAGTTTGTTTGTTTGTTTGTTTGAACGCGCTAATCTCAGGAACTGCTGGTTCGAATTGAAAAATTATTTTTGTGTTGAATAGACCATTTATCGAGGAAAGCCTTAGGCTATATAACATCACGATGCAACTATTAGGAGCGAAGAAATAATGGAAAATGTGAAAAAAAAACGGGGAAAATTATTCATCCTTGAGGGTTTCCATTGCGTGCGCTGCGAAAACGGTTCAAGATACCAAAAATATATGTATGAAAGAATTATTCCTCTTGAAATGATCTAAAAAAATGTCCGCGACAGTATATGTCTATCTTTTAAGATTAACTCACTAGAACCGTTTTTATGGTAATCAAATTTGGTCGAAATTAATGCATTATTTGTTAAGAGTTGTATCAACGTCATAATATTAATCTTTATCCTTAGTCCATATCTTTATGTCATAATATTAATATTAATTTTTATCGGAAATAAATTATTTTTCTTTCTTTCTTTCTTCTTTCTTATCCAAATAAATGTGTTGGATAGAGTGATTCAACGGGAAGGTTTTTATGTACTTTTAGCCCGGACAAACTTATTAACGCGGGCGAAGCCGTGGGCAAAAGCTAGTGTCATAATATAATCCCTCAATTCAAAGAATAAATTAGGTATGTCTTCGATGGAAAAGGAAATTATTCGGTAATCTACGCAAATGTCTACGAAGGTACACATTTAATAAATACCTTATTTGTATAACATGATGCAATAGAACCATTTTTTTTATTAAAAAAATAAGTACGACAGACATTTTTTTATGGTGATTCAATAATCTAATAATTATCTAATAATTTTGACATCGATCGAAAATAAAGATGGCATATGGTATAATGCTATTGAAATATTTTTATTTAATGTATTTGTATATACTTATTTCGTTGAAAATGTCATAAATTCCCTAGACTCACTTTGTGCTACCCACGAAAAGGTGCTACCGGTGCAAAAGATTACTGATGCAAAGTTTTGGTTACCTTTATGACCGACCGCATGCATACCATGTAGTCTGCAGTCAGCCTTTCTTAACGAAGCTTTTATAGTTTAGTAACTTTAAAATAATATCACAGCAGTTTCATCATGCGAATTTATCTCTTATGCCTTTTATTTTGCCTGTACGGAAGTAATTGACGGGATGAAATAAGAGACCGAAACACGTGGAAATCTGAAGGGCTACATGGTGGATGCATTAACACCTCCCAAGCAACCTCTCTTAATTTTAGCTGAGTGGCTGAAGATGTTTGTGGTCTAGCGTTATAGTGATGAAAGACCACACTCTTTCTATTTATTAATTCCGGCCGCTTTCTCTCAACTTCTTGCTTTAATCACATTAGTTGTTGGCAGTAAAGATCCGAATCGCTGGTTCTGCCCGACGATACAAGCTCATAATGAACAATGCCCTTCCAATCCCACCATACACACAGCATCACATTATTGCGAGTTAACCCAGGTTTTGCCACAGTCTGTGAAGCTCGACAAACCTCTTTTGTACGTTCTTGTCGTACGTGATCCACATTTTAAAGCTAAAGAAAGCTAATGAACCGCATTAGCTTTCTTTCAATGAGCTTTTTTCAAATGGGTCAAAATTATTTTGTTGTCAATTCTCAGTTCTTCACCTATGTCGTAACTACTGATATGTCGATCTTGCTCCACTTTTTTAAAAATGGGTCCACTTTATCCGAAATAGAGCGACCAGACCGAGGTGTATCTTTCGACATTAAAATTTCCGGATTCAAACCGCTTAAACCCACTTTGTGCTACTCTTACTGACACTGCATTAGGTCCATAAACATCAAACAAAATTTTCGTGGTTTGCGGTGCATTTTTTCTTTTTTTATAATAAAAGTTTAATCCAGGACATGATCTACCGGTGTGCCAAATTTCATCGAATTCCGTTCAGTAGTTTTTGCGTGAATGAGTAGGTAATAAACAACCATCCATACTCACAAACATTCGCGTTTATAATATTAGTAGGATTTTAAAATGTATCAAAATTCTTCATTAGTTGCACTCATTTTGACCGAAAACAAAAAACGAATGAAAAATAGCTGAAAACATTTTACCAATTTTTCTTTTTTATATTTTAGTAGCACTCGATTAAAACAAATATAAACAGTTTTTTTTTATGATTAATAGTTGCATAGATAATTATCCTCATTTCTAGCTTGACAATATTTAATACAATGTTTTGCAGTTCAAACGATCAATAAATCTTCTGGGTCCGAGAGAGCGGTTTGCGTGAGGGAATGTATACGCGATAACTATAACTTGATCACTTCATAACATCATAACATCGAGTGAGATGTAACTATCGTAGGCGATTTTACTGCTCAATCCTGCAAATCTGTTTAATCGGGGTCGCCGTTGCAGCTACCCAAGTATACGGCCGCCAGTCGCCTACACTTCAAACTTCTGTTTTGCGGCGAACAGAAGTTTGTCGTCACTATCGGCCACCTTAAGAGTTTGCAATTCCATATTTAAAAATTGAGCGTAACGCAGAAATATTTTGGATTGTTTTCAATGGTTTTCAAAGACGGGTTTGGGATTTTGTTGGTTTCAGAACGCTTTGTAAAGGCTTAAAATGTTACTTCAATCGGCGACATTTGTGATATCGAATTGACGGGCTTTATAACAAACTAGTAGTGCTCGCGGCTCCGCCCGCGTGTAAAAGTTTTTCCGGGACAAAAATATTTTCCCGGGATAAAAAGTAGCCTATAGCACTCAGGAGTTATGTAGCTTCCAATTAGTGAAAGAATATTCAAAATCGGTTCAGTAGTTCCTGAGATTAGCGCGTTCAAACAAACAAACTCTTCAGCTTTATAATATTAGTATAGACCAGCTTTTGCCCACGGCTTCGCCCGCGTTAATAAGTTTTTCCGGGCTAAAAGTACATAAAAACCTTCCCGTTGAATCGCTCTATCCAACACATTTATTTGGATAAAGATTAATATTATGACGTTGATACAACTCTTAACAAATAATGCATTAATTTCGACCAAATTTGATTACTATAAAAACGGTTCTAGTGAGTTAATCTTAAAAGATAGACATATACTGTCCCGGACATTTTTTTAGATCATTTCAAGAGGAATAATTCTATCATACATATATTTTTGGTATCTTGAACCGTTTTCACAGCGCGCGCAATGGAAGCCCTTAAGGATGAATAATTTTCCCCGTTTTTTTCACATTTTCCATTATTTCTTCGCTCCTAATACTTGCATCGTGATGTTATATAGCCTAAAGCCTTCCTCGATAAATGGTCTATTCAACACAAAAATAATTTTAATTCGAACCAGTAGTTCCTGAGATTTATTATATTAGTTCCAGCTTTATAATATTAGTATAGATTTATAGTGGTTAATGATTCATTTATAGACACAGTTTTAGTTCCTTTTGGCGGTGATTCTAAAATATCCATTTAATTTTTAAATGTTAAAATAATAATAAATAGAATAAGACACAGAGGGAATAAAAAAATCTTTAAAACAATTTTATTACTACAGTTATTTGATAACTGCTATTTATAACTTAACGATTTGAAGTTATCAATTGTTTGTATTCATTAGACAATTTATGTATCTATTTTGACAAGATAATTACAATTTACAAGCAGTTTAATTTATTAATTGGAATAAGTTAGTGTTAAATTACAGCTTGACCTCTATTATAACTCGTTATTATACAACTAGGGGGTTGACTTTAAATAGTCATTTTTAGAACTCGTACTCGAAAGTATACCTGGATAAGAGCTAGTGAATAAGTTATTTGCAATCAATAGAGCGATAGCTAATACAACCCTGTATCCAAATAAGAGTGAAAATGTTACACCATCCATACCCACAAGCAATATCAATGTGTAGCGCGCCGCCAAAAGAACTTGTAAAGGCCCACGTATAAACCAACAAACGTGTGCAATGGAATTCAGTACGGCGTACTCTGCTCTATCAATTTTGTACTGTGCAAATCGCCATGAAAAATCTGAGTGGTACGTGAGTGACGTGTGAAGCGGTGCGAACTCGCGCCGAGTGGGCTATTAAACGGAGCGCGCGTGCGGTGACGCGGCGGAATTGATGGTAATGGAAGGATTCAAAGAAAATCTCGTGTCACGCTCACACCCTGACTTCCTCGCAGATTTTGCTGACGCAGTGTATACTAGGCCGTTTCCACTACCCTTTCAGTGTCGACCTTTACTAGCGAGGGTGTTACGTTTTGTGACTTTGTGAGGCAAAGGTATGTCAAGACGTGCCTCGATTTCACGCGATGTCTTGTGTGGTTTTGACGTGGGGTAAACGGAATTATTTAGAATGTAAAAAAACGGTGACTTCGTTAACAATATTAGGGGTGCTGAACACACATTAATAATAGGAATATGTTTAAATAACTAGAGTAAATTTTATTTTGTAGTTTTTTTAATAATTTAAACTTTTGCTTAGCTTAGAGCTATGGAAGAAGCAACTGACGTCCAAAAACCTTGTCAAGGTTTTCATTTATAATTACATCCGTTGGTAACAGAATACAAAAAAATATATTATTACTAATAATATACATCTTCATATTATATATAGCACATGGAGTTCATGGCTAAACAATCATGTTATTATACGTTATAAGTAACATTAGGTACATAAAATAAAACAAATCAAAAATAACACATTATAAACACTGTTCATTTTACATTAGCACTAGGTTGACCTTTAAAATAATACTACTCAGACACGCATATTAAAAAATTATATCACATTGACACGCGACTCACGTAATTAATTTCAGCTATTATGCGATAACGCTACTGTATTATATAGGAATACATGAATGTGTACGAACTAGTGTGTTTATACGGAACCGCAAGTTCACGAAGCCTCGTCAAATGTCAGCACATAATGGTGCTTTAATTAGACGCATTGTGGCTGAGTCGTCAAACATTTAGAGCTCTTTGTGAAATTGCCTTACTAGAAATAAATTTGCGCTAACGGTTAACGGCGTGGCGGTTGATTGTTTCATATTACTGTTGGGTATTGTGGGTAATAGATAATAAAATTATTATTTGTTTACCGCCGTTATGTTACTCCATAATAAACCAGTCTGTGAACCACCGCTCGTGTTTTAATACGTAAATCTTACTGGCGACGAGGAAATTTCTTAAATAATTAAAAATCGCAATGCCGTACGGTAAAATCGATCACTTCGATTTATCTTCGCGAAAATGGACAGTGTACATAGATCGTTTAAAACAATACATGCTTTTAAACGACATTAAAGATTCGCTGCACGTGGCAACTTTGATAACGGTCGTTGGGGAGCCTACATACGATCTGATGTGTGATTTATGTGCCCCAGACAAGCCGGAAAGCAAGAAATTCCAGGATTTGGTCACCATCGTCGAACAACATTTAGAACCCAGGCGATCAGATATTGCGGAAAGACACATTTTTCGTTTACGCCGTCAGGGGCAAGGAGAGGAACTTACGTTGTACCTACAACATTTAAAACATCTCGCGAGTACTTGTAATTTTGGAGATAAACTTGAAGAGAACCTCCGCGATCAATTCGTTTCGGGACTCTCGAGCGACGAAATGCGCAGTCGTTTATTTGCCGAGAAAGACCTCGATTACAAACGAGCGGTGGATTTGGCGTTGGCGCTGGAGGCTGCGGAGCGGCATGCAGAAGCGAGCTGCTCGAGTGGCGTTGTTATAACGAGGACGGACGCGGCCGCGGGACCGTCGGCTGTGCACAGGATCGGCGCAGGGGCTGCGTCGGCGGCGGCGGTGGCGGGCTCGGCGGCGCGGAATCATCGACAAGCGTGTTGGAGGTGCGGTCGGCAACATGCACCAGATAAGTGTCGTTATAGGGGATATAATTGTGATGAGTGTGGTGCAAAAGGCCATCTCAAGGTCATGTGTAAAAAAGTGGGTTATTCGGGTCATAGTGACAATAACCGTTCTTCGGGTAAAGTGCAACAGAATCGTCAATTTTATATCGAATCAGATTCCGAATGTGATGATAGTGATTTTTATAATATTGTAGTAGATGGAGGTCATGATAAACCGTATGTAGTAAATATTCTTGTTAATAATATTCCGATGGATTTTGAAATCGACACAGGCAGCAAGATATCGGCTATTAGTCAAAACGATTATGAAATGTATCTCAAAGACTGCCAATTATTCAAGTGTAATTTAAAACTGAAGGCTTATACAGGTGGTAGAATTTTACCCATCGGTTTTGTTAATGTATCTGTTTGTTATATAGGTGCCAAAGGTAAACGTGAGGTATTAGATCTTCCATTGTATGTTATACCGAATGGTGGCCCTCCGTTACTTGGCAGAATGTGGTTACGATCTCTTAAACTAAAACATATAGAAATCCTGAATAAAATAGACACTTGCTTGGCGCAAGGAACAGCTGATAGGGTAATTATGTCATTGAGTAATGATTTTCCCATGGTATTTGCGGATGGTTTAGGTACGTGTACAAAAATGTTTTCATTAGAATTAAAAGATAACGAGCCTATTTTCTATAAAGCGCGCAATTTACCATTAGCGTTAAAAACTCCCGTTGAAAACGAGATTATTGTTAAAGTAGAAAGTTCAGAATACGGGACACCCATAGTGCCCGTTGTAAAAAAATGCGGAAGTATTCGAATATGCGGGGACTACAAGGTTACTATAAATCCTAAATTAAAACGACAACCGTACCCCTTACCGCGTATCGAAGAACTTTATGCGACACTAAAAGGAGCCCAAGTATTTACAAAAATCGATTTGGCACATGCCTACGAACAAGTAATATTATCTCCGGAATCTCGACCTTGCACAACTATTAGTACGCATGTGGGCACATTCCAATACATCCGCACACCTTATGGGTTAAGTAGCGTACCTGAAAAGTTTCAAAAATTAATGGATGAAGTGTTAAGAGGCGTGCCTATGACCGCCACATATTTGGACGACGTTTGTATCGGGGGTTTAACGAAAGAGAACAATATGAACAATGTACGTGAGGTATTGAAACGTTTACAAGGGGTAGAACTAAGGATTAAATTGGAAAAATGTGATTTTTTTAAATTGGCTGTTTGTTATTTAGGGCATGTAATAGACAAGGATGGTTTACATCCTGATAACAGAAAAATTGAGGCTATTTTGGATGCACCGCATCCGACTGATGTATCACAGCTTAAGGCATTTTTAAGATTAGTGAACTACTATGGGAAATTCGTTCCCAGGCTAAGTACAATACTACATCCTTTATACAGCTTATTAAAACATATTACTCATTGGAAGTGGAGTTCCGATTGTGAAGAGGCTTTTATAAAAATTAAAAATATTTTATGCACTAATCAGTGCCTAGCTCATTACGATCCGGCCCTGCCACTCGTGCTAAGCGTAGATAGCAGCGCGTACGGGCTCGGTGCGGTTTTGGCGCATCGGTATCAGGATGGTTCCGAAAAACCTGTTTGCTACGCGTCGCGTTGTCTTAGTGAAACAGAAAAATTATATAGCCAATTAGATAAGGAGGCGCTAGCTATTTTCTTTGGCGTTATAAAAAATCATCACTACTTATTCGGCAGATCATTTATTATTCGCACTGATCATAAACCTTTGTCACATATATTTGGTGACAAAGTTGGTATTCCCCAAACAGCGGCGAGCCGTTTACAACGTTATGCAGCTCGTTTGGCGGCTTACGATTTTTCTGTGGAATGGATCAACTCTGCACGTAACGGCCCAGCTGATTGTTTATCTCGTTTGCCGCTACGCCGCGCAAAGAAAGACAGTGCCTCTCATGATCGGACTTCAGTGTCGTATCTTATGTTTTTAGAGAACGAGTTTCCCATAAACCACAAAGATATATCGGCCGCAACTAAAGTCGATCCCGTATTGCGAATGATATATAAATACATATTGTTTGGTTGGCCTTATACTACGAACGTGGAGTCTGAAAAGGCATATTTCAATCGCAAAAATAACTTATTTGTTGAACACGGATGTATTGTTTATAATTATAGAGTAGTTGTGCCGCCGAAATTTAGACAATATATTTTACGTGAATTACATGAAGGACATCTAGGTGTTGTAAAAATGAAAAGTATAGCACGCAATTATGTGTACTGGCCGGGGTTAGACGCCGAAATCGAACAGCTGTGCAGGCAATGCGACGCATGCCGGCAACAGCGCGACGCGCCGCCGCACGCGCCTCTCACCCCTTGGCAGTTCCCCTCACGTCCATGGCAAAGGTTACACGCAGACTTTGCCGAGTGTAAAGGTAAACATTATCTAATTATTGTCGACGCCCATAGCAAGTGGATAGAGGCTTTTTTAATGAATAGCACAAATGCTAAGAGTGTAATCGATAAGCTAAGAGAATTGTTCGCTCGTTTCGGTTTACCTTTACAAGTTGTCACTGATAATGGCCCGCCATTTACGTCAGAAGAGCTAAAAAAATATTTTGAAAATAATTCTATTGTACATTCTCTGACTAGCCCTTATAGGCCTAAAGGCAATGGGGCTGCAGAAAATGCGGTACGAACTGTAAAAAACTGCATTAAAAAGGCATACATAGAAGGTGCTGACGTGACCCAAGCTATTAGTAAAATGCTTTTTCAGTATCGCAACTGTGAACATGCTACCACTGGAGTGGCACCAGCGGTAGCTCTCTTGGGGCGTAGGTTAAGAGGACGTTTGGATGTACTACGACCTAGTATTGAAGGGCGCGTGTTGACTAAACAACAGCAGCAGGTCGAGTATACAGGCGGTACTGAACGGCATGTACAGGCAGGAGATACGGTTCATGTACGTGACTACAACAAGAATAGGAACAAATGGGTCGAGGGGACGGTTAGGGAACAAGTAGGACCATCTTCTTATTCAATTGGTTTGCCGAACAATAATGTGAGGAGACACATTGATCAGATGTTACTACCCAAAAATCGTTATTCACTGTCTTGTACTTCAAAACCAATGTCTAATACTGAAATAGACTCAAATATTAATGTGAACGATAACCATGTTGCAACGAGTAGCAATGCCAGCGCAAAGTGCACGCCCTTGGATGATTGTAATGATAATTATAATAAAAATGGATACGACTCGATGCTCGAGGAACAAGATACTGCTGTGACTCTTAAAGCTCCAGTTCCTAAACATGCGATGACATTGCGTTCTCGTGTCAACAAACCACGTAACGTTTAAAGGTGTATTAATTATAAGTACCTAGATAATAAGTATAATTTGTATTGTTGTTATTTAGGTAAGGAGGTGTTGGGTATTGTGGGTAATAGATAATAAAATTATTATTTGTTTACCGCCGTTATGTTACTCCATAATAAACCAGTCTGTGAACCACCGCTCGTGTTTTAATACGTAAATCTTACTATTACAAAGTGTAGAGTTACAGAAAAAAAAAATAGGCTTCAGTTATCAACACTAATATTGTAAAGCTGAAGAGTTTGTTTCTTTTGTTGAAAGCGCTAATCTCAAGAATTATTGAACCGATTTTGACAATTCTTTCGCAAATAGGAAGTTACATTACTCCTAAGTGCTACTTTTTGTCCTGAGAAAATTTGTTTATCCCGGAAAAATTTTTCCACGTAGGCTGAGCCGCGGGCAATACTATATTCATAAAAGAGAATTAGAGTAGATGAGAAGGACCGTTGCGCGGATTAGTTGTAACACGGTGAGTATAAATAAACTACATTATAATGCACTTGCCTATTAATGTAAAACATGACGAAGCCTGGCTCGATAAGATTAAGTAGAAAAGGCTTAATGCTGCTGCATCTACTTCTCCCTCGGACTCGCGCTTCACATGCGGCAAGAGATGTCGTGCTGCTATTGGTCTTGAAAGCCACTAGAAGAAACGCGCCATCACCAGATTACGAGTCTTGATTCACGTCCTATGTCCCGTTTAAATATAATCATCTCTAATATTTTCTGCAATCACTACAACAATCATCTGCTAAGATGCTGTGGCCAAT
Organism: Lapara coniferarum; assembly: GCA_949316025.1. Taxonomy (NCBI): domain Eukaryota; kingdom Metazoa; phylum Arthropoda; class Insecta; order Lepidoptera; family Sphingidae; genus Lapara; species Lapara coniferarum. The sequence continues at coordinate 15,217,232 of OX438931.1, read as the reverse complement.
ATAATGTACTCGCCACGTGCGCAAATCGACATGCATTAACCGGCTTTTCCAATATTATTATTATAGTAGTATATCGTTATTAACTTATTACATTATTAATTGCCTACTCCGTTCAGAAAAAAAAGCGTCATATTTTATTGTTATGTTTAGTATTTTTATTGTGGACTATTAAGTCGTAAATTGATTTACAAGTCCCTGACAGATTTTGAGGACGAAATAAGTAATTCATACATCAGTGTAGTCGATGTTGCGGTTTGCAATCGCAATCGGTGTTAGATACCTCTGTTAACGATTGTTTGATAAGTACTGCATCATATTTATTTGACTGCATTTTGTACCTGACGTTGGGTTACTTCACATAATATAGGTGATTTAAGACTTCTCCTTTGGAAGTGCACTGCTACAGAGGACGCCACTAAAGATTTACTGCCTAACTTGTTAGGAGCGACCTGTAGGTACCCAGCGAGATCCTGCGATTTATTTGGAATTACATGACATTAATTAAATTGAATTCGTATAGCGACTCTTGTGTTAAACAAAAGACGCACCTCCGAGGGGCTAAGGCAGATAGTTTCTGGTTCATGTTTATGTCTAGGGAAATATAAGACGCAAATCCGATTCGGTGAATTGCGTATTCTCCGCGATAGCGATCCATACAAAGGCCTGAATGAATTTTGTGGCATTTGCAACTGACAAACAAATAATAAACAAATAGAATCATTGCTAGCGCCCGTGTTTCCATTTATTTCTATATTTTCTATGATTTACAAAAAAAATCGAGTTTGTATTTATGTGAAACGGATAATATTGAGGGAAAGAGGAAATTTATTCCACTCCGTAGTAGTACTACACGAGTATAATGGCGGGTCGTGTTAAAAATGAGCCTGCAACTAACGTAAGCACCCTCGCATCTTAGTGTATCTCATTGATATTCTTCTGTAAAAGAGTCGATTTGAATATAAATTGAGACAAGTGGCTTGTTAGCGTTCCTAGCCTATCGAATATCGCCATGTGTGGATATGTATCGTTTTCGTATATGATTTTACTGTCGTCTTTGTGTTTGTTTTATGGTTCGTCTTAGTACGTTGTCTTTTAATTGAAGACATTATAATAAACTAAGATCACACTGTAAAATAAAATGTGTTTTTAGTCACTCGTAAGTCTGCAAATTATTTAAGTATTATGCTATGACTTGTATTATTTTCTTAAATATCAGTGTAATTACAAATTGATTTAAATCATAAGATGTGTTATATACCTGTATTTATTACTTGTGATATGTTTAAATAAGTATATTTCATAATAAATAACTTTTAATTATAATCATTATGATGCACCTGTATCCAGCTAACGATTTGTACTTACATGTATTAATTTGAAAATTCAAGTCTCATTCATAGTATAGTTTTGTGATAATAAGTGGTTGAATTCTCTAAGAATTATCACTATCATTTATGAATATTGTGCGTTATTTAACTTTTACTTTGGAAAATCAATGAGGCAACGTGTCTCTCAGTAGTTATTTGCCCATCGCATCGCGCTAGTGAGATTATCATTAGTTACACGCGTTTGAACATTACATGTTTTCTAAAGGCAAAAAAGTGTATAAACACAGCAGCAGCACGCGGTAATATATTTACTACACAATGCTAATAACTAGTGAGAGTTTAGTAGATAAAGGCGACAGAAATAAGCTTTACATTTATGGCTTTCTGGATACATAATGAAGGAACAATGTTCCCATTCTGCGAGCGGAAGGAAAACAAAACAATAAAGAATCCTATCATTGTGGAACGTCAGACATAACAAAGCTCTAACTTCCGTGGTGGGTGCTTCGTAAAAAAACGACGACGTACTCGGAACTCCTATTACACGCCTTTTACTATTCTACAATGTAAACCCAACAAGTTTTTGTTGGTTTCGCAGCCAGATACTATGGATACGTTTTTTGTTGTTAATAAGTAAATGTGTTTTGACCGTTTATGATAACTCCGAGAGCGGTCGACGGAAATATAATCGAAATTGTTTTGTTAATTGAATAAACATATACCGCGTGTCGATAGGTCACGAGATAAAGTACAAAGACTTCTTGTTAACGTACTCTCACGTACGCAGCTTGCAACTCGTTCAATGGAATCTCATTCAATAAGCTATAAAGTTCATTCAGTTGTTTTGAATGAAGTGGTTATGTTGCCAGCCCACGTGCCTGAGTAGTTCTCCCCTTCGTTTAGTCTAAAGAGTGTTTAGTAAATGGTATCGCCCATTAAAGTGAATCGCCATGTTGTAGGAATGTTCACGAAATTCGTTACGATCGTATGTGTGAAGGGGGCTATCTGGTGTAAAGGAAGTTTAAACTAATATTAATATAAGTTCATTATGTTTGAAAAACAAAATATTTGACAACAATGTAACAGTTATTAAGATATTAAACACATGTCTCGCACTTCAGTCTCCCACAGTAATATTTTACATTTATAAATTGCTGCTTATGCCACTGTTATTAAGCTACGAGACCCTTTTAAAATTACGATGTCTATTTTTTTAACATTGGTTAAGATTTGACAGTTGTAACATGTGTTACAAATGAATTTTTTAATCCCAGGCCTATATTTTTTGCGAGTATTTGGTATAAAATTCTAACCTTAAAATATTACGAGGCTGGGGCCGTCGTTTCGTGTAATGATTCATTTACTTCTGCACTGTTTTAATGAATTGAAATAATGTTTTATAAATAGTGTGTGTACGTAACGATCTCGTTCGCAGTTTACTAATCCATCAGAAGCCTGTTTCCATACGGCATTGTTGATACAATTTGGTAGTTGGCAACAATACTTATTTGGCGTGTTAACATTTTTGCATGAAATAATTGGATGCACATTGTATGATTACAATTGAATGTTTATTGTTTTTCACTGGAAGTTTCATTCCTTTATTGGTTTCTGGGTTTGAGATGTTTGTTCTTAAGCAGAAGGCTTGTGAACGAGCAAGTGTGTCACGATGGTAGGAGATCACAGCTGCTCCTAAACATCTCAAGTAGTAAGCAAAATTACTAATAATACCGTGAAGGAACGGAATGTGTACACATACGGCATTCTCACAGATCCTACGACACAGTAAATCTAAATATTATTTAACGTATGCTGCTAATGATCAATGATACTCCCTTGGTTAAGTTGCCTGATAGGCTGGGCCTAGTGGTGCTGTAGACAAAATTGGCAAATAGCCGACACAGAGTCGCTCTACCACATTAAATCTAAGATTATTGATATAAGTTTATCTGGGTGATGGATGTCGTAATAATATTATCAAGCCATGTCATTAATAAATTCAGCTTTCATCGTATACATTCAGTAGAAAACTAAGTTTCATTCTGGAATAATCGTCTCCGTATTTGAGTCGGGTGCCTCTCTATCTGCATGTCTGAATAGGAAAAATTCATGCCGATCAACCATCAGCTGGTTTTTAATATGCCATATGTATAATATCATGTAAGTACGTACTGTGAAAGCCATGTGGGCCCAGCGATTATTCTGGAATATATGGTAACTATGGTTAGCAGCGTGCGAGTATATTACACGATACTTGTGTTAGTTTCCAAGGCACAGGGTAGATTCGAAACGAGGCCGCGTGTTTTCAACCGCAATGTAAATATTTTAACGCTCTCCCAGTTTCGGCAGCCATCGTCGGTTCTACAATATTGAGATGCGGTTTCGAACAATGTTAATATGTAAATCCTTTGTAACGGACACCGCATTGTTGATATTTTATGTTTTTTCTTACAATGGAAATGAAGATTGTATTGTGTAATGTAGATATGGAGATATTGTCATTTTATTTATGTGTATTCGTATTGAAGTTTACAATTCCGTTTTAAAAGTAGCTTTTTAAATGAAACCAAATATTAAAACCCGACGAGGCTTACATATACTACTTCAAGATGTATTATCATTGTTATTGTCTTAATGGTCCATATAACGATATATTGAAGCGGCCCATATACGAGTAAAATAACTACCTTACCTGTATTTGAATGGTAAATGATTGAGTATTGTGTTATTATCAATACCTTAACACACGAAGCTGTAATCGACGCTAGAAGTCGAGATTAAAATAACAGCATCCGGTAGCTTAATTTTTTTGTGGCGATGTTAGCCGGGCTGTCGAAGGACCAAACCCTTGACAGTCTTAAGTCCTGATTAACTCAAGTCGAAAATATTTTACCATGTTTGTCTCATGTAAGGACAAGAGGAAGTGAATATCGCATGACCGACCTCGAAACCGAGTTTTATGTTACCTTCTTCAAGGCAGTCATGTGAGAAAGTTTTCCTGCATAAATCAGGCTTAAAAGTCGACATGCCCTCGGGGTACAATGGACTGCTGAACCCAAGGTCACGAATTAGATTTCGAGGCAAGTATTTTTGACTTCGAAGTTACGAATGTTTATTATTGTTGGTCATTAAAGTGAAGAAAAATTTGCGAGGAAACTGCATTCTTGATTTCTTCTATAAGAATTTGAAATATATGTGAAGACTAGCAATCTACGTAGGCCATCTTTATGATAAATCAAAACCAAACTTTCGATACAAGCGAAAACCTGCAGAAGAACTCAAACGACGCGAAAACTGTTGGCGATACTCAATTTAGTAGATGACATCTCTATTTAAGTAATAACTTCACAAATTGATCATTAGGCAGCCGTACGGTTACCGCATTTAGCATATAATCACCGTTGATTAACATTCGCGGGATTTCATAATGTATGGTTGGTGGGTCATGGTACCCGCTTGCCACGTAGGTGAACGTGCTTGCACACAATAATTGATTAATTGAATCCAACGACGTACACGAGCGGCGCGCCGCGCACGTTTAGTTTTCTCATTCCGTGCATTTAGTTTAACGAATTGAGAAAGGAATACGTTTCGAATTCTAAACTTTAGTTTTGTGTTCATTGTTGTTAGGGTTGCTTGTTCTAATGATGATTTATGGATGGATAAAAATACGTAAAGCTGAAGGAAAAAAAAATAATAGTCGAACTGATTTTTGTAATATTTTGATATAAGACGTAATCTACGGAAAATGTAGGATACGTAAAATAGCAACCACAAATGATAGCTTTTTAAATCTGCGAGCATGTAAAAGAAGAAATATTTTAATTTGTACATTCACTAGTAGGGGTAAGTTTATAAAAAAATTTAAATAGAATGACAGAAGGCTACACAGTGGCAACCCTAACAAACGATATAGGTAGCTAGTGTTGCAAAATATCGTGCAACGAAAGTGAAACGGAATTACAAATTACTTACACAAATATGAACACGAGTATTGGCACAATTTTGATTTCAGGGAGGTTTTACATAGTAAGAGGAATGTTCAAATACCTTACGTTATTATTTGCCTTGAATAATTACGTTTACATCTTAATATTATGTTGCATAACTTCGAGTTACTTAGTGTATGTTGTACGAAGTCTGTTTGCCTAATGCTAACTATTAATTGCGACTGTAGACCAGGCATTATTAATTCCATCCACCTACAAACTTGTCGGCCCAGGTTTATATTCTACTAAATACCTACGCAGCTAATATGAACTAAGTTCTGAGACAAGGCTGCGTATAGAATAAACATAGGTATAATCATGTCTATAACTACTGCTGGGATTCTAGACGTTATAGTATTAGGCTTGTAAGTATGTTATTAGTCCCCAAAAATGCCTTGAAATTTTTTGCCGATATAATGAAATGTGTGCAGACATCGACGTCTGCAAACATGGATTGCCCTTGTGGTACAAAAAGGTCTGGAGTAAGTGGTGGAATGGAACAAAAAATATTTGTCTTAACGCTTAATAATAAAATAATGGTTTAGCACAAAGGTGTTTGTTGTAACGGCCCTTTTTCCTCGCAGCTACATAGCCAGGGTTAACTCGTGTAAATTTACTTAAGATTTAATAAAAAAAGATGATTTTATGGATCACCTACGTTAATCTGGGATCATTTCCGCCCCGTTCGAGGTAGGTGGTACACACAATATTTTAAAGACTTTACCTAATTGTGCTTGGATCGTTTAAAGAATATTATTCTAGATCGATATCTTAAGATTCTCAAGGTTGTCCGACAGCGCACTGTTTGGACCGGAGGTTCAAAAAGCATAATTTCAAATGCCGTAATTACTAGTTAAATTTATATAACAAGTATCTTATCATTAAAATACATAGATACAGTCTAAACTGGTACCTAGCATTATGTAATCACTAATCTCGATAAACACAAATGAAAGTGCTAGTTTTAGTTTTGGCACGTCTAGAACCTTGCCAATAATGATTTATCGGCTCCACTGCTCCTAGCACGCGGCCGTCCGTTAGGCCAGGATTTCTCGAACTTTCGGCCCTATGTTAACCCTGTTAAAGTTTCCAGGTGACAGCGAAACCCTTAACTAATTAAATCCCCCTACCAAGAAAATAATAAAATTGACTTTTGAAGAAAATAAGGTTTTTATTTCAATAAAAGGTAACGAATCAAGTGCCAAAAGAAATATATTTTTAATATCTTCTGCCAGTCATCAAGCCACTATTAAGTAAATCTTATCGCGAACCCCCTGCCGTCGAATGGCGAACCCCTAGGGGTTCGCGTACCCCACTTTGAGAAACCCTGCGTTAGGCTATCCATCAGGCCGTCGTTCGTCTCAATAGACGTCTTAAAGCCGACTTCCAACTTTTTTATTGGGCTCTGGAACGTTTCGTCACGAGTTTCCGGACGGCTTCAAATGGCATCGGAAGTTAACTGCCAATGAAAAAGATTTTTAGAAGATCGATTTGTAGTGGATCACACTGAATATCACGCACAAACTATCGGAATTTACGCTTAATATTTCGAATTTGAACTATCGACACGCAGCAATTTATCCTTCATTGCCAAGTGCTATAATTACGGACTTTTAAAAAAATATTTGTACAAATTTGTATTTTGTTGACAAAATAGTTTCAACCCATAGAGTACAATTACCCTTGTCTCTATAATTGACAATGCAGTATTTTTAAACGTTCCACAATCACTTTGTAGTTTAATAATGAATTGTGAAGGGGCGTTAATGCCCCTCGCTCATGAACGAGCAAAATGGAGCCCTAAAACCGGCCGCTGCAAAGGTTTAGATAAAGCCGCTGAAAAAGATAAGTCGGGTCAAGACAAAGGGGAACATGATAAAGTTGGCTTATGAATTTTATCATTGGTAATTGTAGGGACACGATGGTTTTGTGCAAGTGAGCCCCGTGATCACTCTATCTGTATGTCAGAATTGTTTTAGACCAAATCTTATTCACATTAAAATTTATCTACCTATTCGGAAGTGGTTTCTGCTTTCTGTACAGTTTTTAAATATCCACTTGAAAATTCAATTTATGAAATGAAAACATCCTTTAAAAATGTAGCAAAAAAATTAAAATTTTGTAATGTTGCTACTCTTCATTGAATGATGCAAATTAATGGAATGCGGAGAAATGTTGCTGGAAAACCCTAATGCCCAGGAGGCAGTGAACTGTAGGTGAAAATAAAAACGACTGAGCAAAAATTAATTTGTATGCTCGTTCATTCAAATGGTTACACTCGAGCTTTAAAGTGCATATGGAATTCATTTGAGTACCGTATTGCATATATTTTCTATTCACAAACAATGCTTTGTTTTATACGTATTTTTCTTTGCACAAAGGTAATAAACACACGATACGTATTTCGACGGCAGAATAAATAATTGGATGATACTGTAACTGGCTTTAATTTAAAAGTCGAAAATATTTCGCACTAGCTTTTGCCCGCGGCTCCGCCGGGGTATCTTGTTGCCCTAAGATAGCTGCACGAGTCCGTCCCTGCGCGATGCCGTTGCGGACCGTCTCTATACAAGGGGGATAAGATGCTCCCGTACTCTTAATTACGCTTTTGCCGTCTACGACAACGGGAGACCGACCACCCGCATTGTCGTCCACCTCGGAGTCACTTAAATTGGACTGAGCAGCTCCACGCTGCTCGCCCCGTGACTCCATCGAAGCCCCATTTAGTCGCCTCTTACGAAAGGCAGGGGATGCTGTGGTGGAACTCTCTATATGCCCCCGGACCACAGGGCACGTGGCGCCGGTCAGTCGTCCACCCAGCGCCTCCTACATCTCTGGCTGCGGGCGGGATCGTTCTGCTCACGATGTCGCCCGGCGCTCTCTTTCCACGAGATGACGCACTCGCAGAAGGAGACCATCGCTCACCAAGACCTTCAGCCTTCTCCTGACATACAACATAAAAAGAATTATCTAATTTGGTGCAGTTGTTCTAGAGTTATAGGAAGGAGTTCTAGGGTTCTAGAAATAATATTCTAGAACCCGAGGACAGCGCCATCTACCTGATCTAATTGTTAATCGAAACCATTCTCGAAATCACCTGAAGACACAAACCATTTAATTAAAATCGGCACAGCCGGTTCGGAGGAGTTCAGTGACATACACACGCACAGAAGAATTATTTATAATATACATACAAAGATGTTTGATCGTGTATCACAAAAAAACGATATGAATGAACGAAAAGCTACATATTTCTATAGACTACTAAAGTGACTATTTTACTACTTGCAACAACTCATTTATTTCTTAAGCAACTAATCAAATTAAACACAATTGCACAAAAACAAGTATGCTCTGTTCTGTACAGAAAAAAAACCTCAGTTTTAATAATACCTCGGGATTTAAAATAGTCATTATGCAAAATTGCCTTTTCCTTTGTGGAGTAAATTTTAATTTTCTCCGCAGTGACGGCAAAAGGGGTGCCGTACACGTCTTTTATGTATGAACCTACAACTTTAATTATAATAGTGGGTGTAAATGTTTTCTGTGTTGTAAAAGAGACCGTCGCTCACATAGCAATGGTGGTTAGAATTGTAGTATTTAATATTTCATAGACATGAGTAACGTTGTATTTATATTCTATAACTTGCCTTAAAAAACTTCAATGGTTCTTTTTTAGACAGAATTCAATGAAATGGTCGAATAGACATATAAATAAAGTACCCTGGAACAAAAGAATATGCCTCGCGATCTCCAAATACGCGGACATACTAGCTCAATATGATTATAATTAATGACATTCTTTTATTAGAACTGTCGTTAAAGATTATGTTGCTAATATGGTCATTGAGTTTTTGTATACAGAGCTTTTTTGTATGCTTCTTCGTATCGACGTGATCTTGGTTTCTTGCGAAGACTTGTTTGTTTATAAGCAGAAAATTATAATGAATATTTTATGAAACAGTTGCATAGCATCCTTGTATTGATAAAGATCGTTCAAAATATATTTTGTTTATAGTTATTGCTTTTGTATAAGGATTGGTAGACGAAGTTACATAATATTTGAAACAATTTTTTTTTTATCGAAGGCTCGACAAAGTGGCTTCACTGCATCTGATGGTAAATGTAGTGAAGCCCAAAAAGTTATGTCGACCCGCAAGAGATAAACATCCCTCCCTGGTCGGTCGGCACAAAAAAGAAAACAATAATAAATAATAAAACAATAATACATATTTAGAAAACGTAAAAACTTTGTTATTTGCACCACAATTATAGATTGTATTGGTTCGATGAATGGATTAATACATTGTTAACGCGAATCACGAAGAACACAATCAGTGCAGAAATGTTCAATGAGCACATGACTAATCTCATTATAATTAATATATTACTATTGCATTTAGCACGTGCTAGGAATTCTTAGTTTGGAGTCTTCATTTTTATATATGGGGCTTGAAATGGTGACTAAAGCAAGTCATAAATTATGCCAACCAATATTGGAACCACAAAATTACAGTTCATTTGGCAAATATATTTGGTAATGAGTAGGTACCTACATTTGTGGCGCAGCAGATGATTTTGAGTAGTCTGAAATTTGGGATATTATAGAAATACTCCTGTGGTATGAGCGATTTTATTTGTTTTATATTGTTGTTGCCGGCATATTTGTAGAGTATGTCAAGGGACCCGACGCGACATCTTTCGTAGGACATTATACTATGTAAAGATGTTTCAGGTTTTGGATGTTTGTAAATTGTGCGTAAACTAATGAATGCAATTCAGCACTAAGAGACATTTCTTTGATTAAAGCGCTCCTGTGGGATTTTAATTTTTTTCTTAACATAAATTTGATCTATTTTATAATTTTTTTTAACGTGGCCAATTACTGTATGTTATTTCCTAATAAAATCTTACGATAATCGTAATTTGTAGATATCATCTTCATTTATGATATATACCGCAACAACTGGCCCATGATTGTCAATAAAAAATAGTCAGTAGTTCATATCTTGGGCTACGATCAGAAAGAACTCTATTCTATCGAAGTGGCAAACAAAAGCGAAATGCAGTCTGTTTTATATTGTAGTACCGTTATCAACAATTTATGGTAGAGGTGTGGATGAACGGTGAAAAAATATATGAAGCGAACGTGCCCGCGCAAGGTTGACTTATGGAGATCAGATTAAAAAAGGTATTCATTTATGGTGCGGTGAGTGATACTCGGAATCCGTTGTGTCGTAATTTAAAAGTATTGATAGGCATCTTCATATTGTGTCGTTCCTCTTTTACAGTTTTACTAATTATTACGACAGCCAAGAATACCGTTAATATTTTAGGAATGGGAATGGAAACATTATAAATTTATACGTCATACAAAGTAACTAGTCGTTCCTCTTGACAATAAATAGAAACATTTTGTATTGAAATCTAGTTAGTAGTTACAAGTACGTCCAGATTTGTTCGAAACGTCTATACATTTAGACTACATTGAAGGGAAGGACAACTTATAAATCAATTCGGTAACATACGTCCATTTCTGCAACTATTTTCTCTTTGACCTATTTCTATCCTCGTAAGAAATACGATGTAGAATTTACACTTTCTGTTAACTCTATGAGAGCGCCAGCAAGCGCTTTTAGTTTTTTAGTTAAAATAATACAGGCAGCAACTTGCTAGTTCACAAGACGATGTACTTTTTTGGAACCAAGAACCTCGAGGTTTCCATTAAGCGACTTGCATTTATTATGTAAAAACGATTTTTAATTGTTCGGTCAATGGCTGCTATTCTAACATCCTGGTGTTTAACCATTTAAACTCTCTTCGGTCATTACAAGCTATGTTAAAATAGTTAAGACAAGATGGTATAGTTGATTCATATTAGTTGAAGCCCAGGGACTTCACGAGACTCTAGGAGCTTGCTTGCATTCTCACATTTACGACACCAATTGTTCTGTAAGGATAGCAAGTTTAACAACATCTACCTTGTATTTGAGCCAATTATATAGTATGAATGTCGTATATCCGTCCAGTCGGACATATCTCCACACACGCCTAGGGTAAGCTTTACCATAATGGGTTAAGATAGGCTGGTAATGAATGACCCCGAGATATGTCCGACAGTGGAGATAGTCGAAAGTACAGCGGCGCGTTCGCCATTATTTGCGCAATATCTTTTTAGGCGCGCTTATCTATACTAATATTATAAAGCTGAAGAGTTTGTTTGTTTGTTTGTTTGTTTGTTTGAACGCGCTAATCTCAGGAACTACTGATTCGAATTGAAAAAATATTTTTGTGTTGAATAGACCATTTATCGAGGCAGGCTTTAGGCTATATAACATCACGATGCAACTATTAGGAGCGAGGAAATAATGGAAAATGCGAAAAAAGCGGGGAAAATTATTCATCCTTGAGGGCTTCCATTGCGTGCGCTGCGAAAACGGTTCAAGATACCAAAAAAAATATGTATGAAAGAATTATTCGTCTTGAAATGATCTAAAAAAATGTCCGCGACAGTATATATCTATCTTTTAAGATTAACTCACTAGAACCGTTTTTATGGTAATCAAATTTGGTCGAAATTAATGCATTATTTGTTAAGAGTTGTATCAACGTCATAATATTAATCTTTATCCAAATAAATGTGTTGGATAGAGTGATTCAACGGGAAGGTTTTTATGTACTTTTAGCCCGGAAAAACTTATTAACGCGGGCGAAGCCGTGGGCAAAAGCTAGTTTACATATAAAATCCATAGTATTGGAAATTTTATCTCGCCACTTGCGCACCAAGGATGCTCTGTTCATTTGATTCGCGATCCTATCGACTTCCTTTGAAATCTAAGGAATTTATTCAGCTATAATGTGCACAAGTGTTGTTTATTACTGAAGGTTTACTGCGTGCAGCGGAAACGCTGCCATATAAGACTTACAATCATACGTTGCAGCGTTAGTTGGTGTTTCTCGAATGGCATGTCATGTTTAGTCAATGTTTTACTAATTTGTAACGTAAATTAAAAGATAATTACGAACTTGGACTTTTTTGATTATAGAGCTATTTAATAGGGTTTATTAAAATTATCGATATCATCTAGCAATAAGTATTTATAATTGACTAGTAGTGCTCACGGCTCCGCCCGCGTGAAAAATGTTTTTCCGGGACAAAAAAATATTTTCCCGGGATAAAAAGTAGCTTATAGCACTCAGGAGTTATGTAGCTTCCTATTAGTGAAAGAATTTTCAAAATCGGTTCAGTAGTTACTGAGATTAGCGCGTTCAAACAAACAAACTCTTCAGCTTTATATATTAGTATAGATTAGTTCCATATTGCAAAATGAACTACAGATTTTTACAACGACAAAAGAATGATACAATTTTTAATACATAGTGATTTATAGTGAAATTCCTTTATTTGTATTCTTTAATAGAAGGCAACACGGCAGGACGAAGTCAGTTGGGACATGCGGTGGCCTTTGCGGGCGATACAGACTTCACTGATAATTTCCGCACTGACTGCGATCCCCTTCAAAAGACTCATGCCAGCTGGAGGAAATGAAAATCTCTCACGTTTAAATCGCGCGCCAGCATCGCCTCGGCTTTCACAAAACTTTACACAAAATAATAATTTGTAGATACTTTATAAATCGTCGGTGCTATGTGTCGGTAACTTGTAACACATTGATTCCTTTTACAGAGGCCGTGTAACTGTCAACGAGCGAGGAAAAGGTGCCATTGTTTTCGGCCGCACAGCAACGAAATATGGCTCTTTTCGAGATACTCCACCGGCTGGAAGTGAGTACGAATTGTTCAGATATGAACGCCACGTGAATAAAAATATTTGGAATGCATTTGTTGAAATAGTAAAAAAAAACATATTTCAACATTATTGTTTAGACATTCTAGCTGAGAAACAAACAGTGGTGACAAGCTGTGTAAACTGCAACACGTGTCTCATTATAACTGCGTATTGTCGCCGGCGCGTCGACGCCGACCCTCGACCGTCGATGACAAAGAGCTGGTGTCACGCTGTAACGCCATAAATCCATGTCATGTAATTATATCTAGGCACCGAATTAGAATATGAATGACCATCAATATTGTCGGTGTGGCCGTGTAGCGCAACAACATGAACACTTGATTACATCAGCGGCGCCGCCGCCGACGTGTCCTTGGGCCCATCGTCGCCACGTCCCGTTTTGGGCATGCAAATGTGCCGAATGTTCATAAATAAATAGACACTCGGGTGTACTTTGAGTGATGCAAATCGCCTCTCCTGAGTATTGTTCGCCGCCCTTGGGGATTATACGGCCGTTCATCGACACGTGCCTCGAATACTTTATTGGAAACGAATTTCAAATTGATCAGCTAGCTCTACACAGCGTTATAAAACAATTGGATCCGATATCAAAGTGATATTATTCGTTGGATGTTTGAAGCTCGTTGAGACTTGAGATACGTTATTTTGTATGCGGTAACTGGCAAGAAAAATAGTTTTTAAAGAAACGTGGTTAGTTGGAACAGCTTCTGGTAAAGTATTCCACTGATACCTCTTGTGCTGTATTAATTTGGCAACAAAAAAGTAATAATTTTCAACATGCAGTGAATTTTAATAGTTACTTACAATATTAAACTTTATTATCAAATGAAAATAAGTTTCAAGTCACCGCAGCCGCATTAACATTCAACGAAATGTTCAAGCCATCTGAATACTATTATAGTGAACGTGCCGTAAAAACAATTGTTATATTTCAAGTAGTCTGTCGATTAATTCACTTTGTCGCGCCTAAACCGTGTTGTTGTGTTTGCACGCTGTTTGTACGTCGTATATATTTCCGATCACGTGGTCTGTCCATTAAATCGAGTGTAGTGGTGGTCCATCTACTCAATATTAGGCACGCGTTCTATTGATATCATTCGAATAACTACCGGGTTCTTATGAGCACTCTAAAAACATCCTACAATATACGCCGAGCCACTTCACGCCGATCTGGCATTGTCATATGACAAAATATATTATTTGAAAAGTTTCGCTCTCTCATTCAATTTATTTGAACACATCTGGCTCTGAGGCGTGGAATTACGCATTTTAAGAGGCATGTTGTAGTTCTAATTATATTTTACGTTTGAAAAAGTTATGTTTTGTAATATATGCCATATAATAGATATGTAGTCGAGTCTGCGTGTTGTATTTAAATGTGTTCAAAGATTTCAATGTTTTATGAGGATTTATGTGTCTGTTTATTCCAGTTATATAAAATCGGTATCAAGCTGTGTGCGTTGCTAGATGACAAAGCACTAAAAATGTAAGGTCAGAAGGTTAATAAGCTTTGTACGAAATCAGTAGAACACCGTTTAAAATTTACGACTAGTAATTTGTGGAGATTGAAATAATATTGTTTTTGTCTTAACACATTTCATTTCCATTTTTTCAGTCTTGTAATTTATAAGCTCTAACTTCAAAAATAAATTCGTGCGGAAAAACTATCAGTGCAATACATTGTATTCTTTTATTATAATGTATCTATATTGTATTATTGTAGTAATCTTGGCAGAGCGTGCTACGTCAGCTCATATGGGTGACCTGTCCACTGTCAGGGTTCGTGATCCAACTACGAAGTCTTCATCCATCTTTATTGATAGTATTATAAAATACGTTACTTATTCAAGTATCAAAAACCAAAGTAGTCATATTTTATAAATCATTTTATGAAGTACAAAGATGGTGAAAGATTTTTTTACTATTTTACTTAACTACTGGGCACTAACTAACAAAAACAGGTAAAACCAGGTAAAACAGGTAAAACCGTGACATGATGTGATTATTAAAAATTATGATTATTCCAAGTTTTTTAATAAGCCTGAGATTTTCAAGGATAATATCAAAAGTAATTTTTGTAGATTGTGGTGTAGAATCATCCCTCACGTATCTATTATTTATGCGACATGTTGTTAATATATATATAAACTACGTTACCTAAACAGACACAGTCCGCGTGATAAAGTTTATAGGTCAACTTGAGTATTGTCCAGTTCTCGAGAATAAAAAGCACCTTATGTCTTTTACAGGTCGACAAGTTGTCTTACTGCCAGAAAATTGTTTCTTCGTTTTGTCGTAGATTGAAATAGCAAGTTATGCCTAAACTAAACATGATAGAAATAAAATGTATACAACCAAAAATTCTATTAATTGAAAGACTCAGAAATGATGTGGTATATTAAATAATAATTTTATAAAATTACTAGCTTTTGCCCACGGCTTCGCCCGCGTTAATAAGTTTTTCCGGGCTAAAAGTACATAAAAACCTTCCCGTTGAATCACTCTATCCAACACATTTATTTGGATAAAGATTAATATTATGACGTTGATACAACTCTTAACAAATAATGCATTAATTCCGACCAAATTTGATTACCATAAAAACGGTTCTAGTGAGTTAATCTTAAAAGATAGACACATACTATTGCGGACATTTTTTTAGATCATTTCAAGAGGAATAATTCTTTCATACATATATTTTTGGTATCTTGAACCGTTTTCGCAGCGCACGCAATGAAAGCTCTCAAGGATGAATAATTTTCCCCGCTTTTTTCACATTTTCCATTATTTCTTCGCTCCTAATAGTAGCATCGTGATGTTATATAGCCTATAGCCTTCCTCGATAAATGGTCTATTCAACACAAAAAGAATTTTTCAATTCGCACCAGTAGTTCCTGAGATTAGCGCGTTCAAACAAACAAACAAACAAACAAACAAACAAACAAACAAACAAACAAACAAACAAACAAACAAACAAACAAACAAACAAACAAACAAACAAACAAACAAACAAACAAACTCTTCAGCTTTATAATATTAGTATAGATAGGCATTGTACAAGCGTATCTATCGCAGCCACAGTAAACAAAATGTATCATCAACACAAAGTGTAATTTAAATTTACTTGCGTGACGAATATGTCTCGGCTCTCGGCGCACAAACTATTCAAACATACAACATTGAATATTTTAAACATTACGCTTAATCTCTTCTCGTGTAGGCAATAAGAAAACAAAGCCGGAAAGTCATCGTTCCGTAACTGATTTTATGCATAGCTGTGTCAACAACGCTGCAACGACGACCGGAATTATAGACAAGCCACTTAATGCTTGATCTTAATGCTCTTAGAAAGTCGTTAGAATATTCTCACAGGGGCAGAGGTGCTGTTTGTTGGGATGTAAGCTATTAATTCGATAGCCTGTGCCCGCGGACCTCCCACGTGGATAGCGGGGGAGGTAAGGGGTCGCGCTATCCGCTATTTGACAACTTGAATCGTAAGACGACAAAGATTAGCTTCCATTGTTCACGGTGTACTAATGTCCCGCGACACTTGGGCAAACTTGAGCCTTTAAATGGTCCATGTGTTCAAGACAAATGATGTGGAAGCGTTTTTTGACTTAATAAGGAGTGAGCGAGATATTATCTCTCATGGTTCGTATAATTTATGTCTCGTGTGGCCCATAAATAAAGCATGATAATGATAGTCCGTATTTTGTTAGAAATTTGTGGTCTCTGTGTATGAGTGTTTAAAGCTGAACGGAGTTGCCAGTTATGTTGCTGCGTTTAAATTATATACATTAGATTGTTGGACTTTTTCAATTTAGAGCATGGCAAAAATAGATTAAAGTCTGACGTCCTAATTGATTGTGGCGTTAGTTAGATCCCATCAAAAACATAAATGCGAAATATGGAACCCAAGTCCAATATGAAGAATATGCGTGCTTGTCGACTTCACCGATAAAAGAATTGTAATCTAAATAGGTGCCAAGCCCTGTAGATAATATTATTTATAAGAACACATTTCATTCGCAAGCGACGTCCTGCTGGGCGTCATTTGCCGCCATGTGCGGAATCGGTCTCATACAATTTAATAGTGCACAGTAGTGCCGTTTGCCGTCGCGACACATGCCGTCAGCCGTCTGTCGTTGCCGTCTGCCGTCTGCCGCGTCCTGCGGAATCACAGCTTAAATGTTAGGATATTTTTTTATTTGAAAAATTGATTGAATATTGAGTACATTTAACATTGATTCTCCGTCGATATGAAGCCAATGCTAACTCCAATTCTGCTGGCGTTAAAAGTTAATTTACTGTAAAGTACTAGTGTTTGCCGAGTATGGCGATGCATGTTTGGTGCTAGATCAAAATTTCCTCCGAGTGACGCTACGTTAATTTCTCATATGAGCCCTTAATCTGTCTCTTTGCAAAGCCGGCGATCTCGGATCAAATACTTGCGGACTCATTCCGGTTAATAGCTTCATCAGTATTAATCTAAAGTCTGTCACACTCTTCAGTGTCCAATTGTGTTGGCCGAGGCGGCTTTAACGAGTTCGCTCTCATCTCGATTCGCCTATCTTTGGCTACATCTATCTTATGGTCCGTATCTGGCGGTCCGGTAAGCGGTGAGCGGCTATCGCTCCATCGTAAATTAACACAAATTAGCCGACGCGTTTATTCATGTTGGCTAGGACGCACCAAACGATTAGAGGTCTTTGTGTATTGGTGCCTTCCCGATTAGTGGCGGTAATTGGATGAGTTGTCTTATGACTAGATGGGCTAGCGAGATCAAAGTTGTTATGAAGAGCCAATTTTTGTTGTCGTATTTTCTACTGTGATCCAATGATGTATTGGATACTTTGTAAGTTATATTCTAGTTAATATTTCGTCAGTGTTATAAATAATTCAATTAATGTTATGTAAAACTTTTTAAACGCTGTTATAACACTAATTGTTTTCTTAATGCTAATTTCGCTACGTACCAAAAATAATCTCAGCCTTATTTTTGGAGAATCCTGCTTTGTTTGCTACACGTCATTTTGTAATCTCGATCTAAGCTGATACTGATGCCAATGCGTCGCGAGTCTGTGGGTGATTTAATCCATGTGTTATCATACTCGTTATCTTGGACTGTATTATGTTACCAATTACCTGCTTTTATCATTAACAAGCTTGTGATCGGGGCTCAGCTCGCATAACGTTGTGGTATAATAGAGGAATCTTAAGCCCTTAAGGACGATCTATAAGTGAATAAATTTTCAGACGGATAAGCGCGTTCTATCTTTCGTTATATCTTTATATCTTTTTGTATCACATTTATTTATCAAGATTTGGGTAGAGTCACACATACGTAGATAAAACAAAAAAAAAACATGAACGTGAAACTATTGACTCATGCATTTGTACTGCAGTTTCCATAGTTTTACGAGCCACAAACAAACTATAGTATTAACGTACAGAGCGTACGTGAAATTAATATGCATTTTTTATATCTCACGGAAAAGAATGTAGCTTAATTTGTCTGGAAAACACGCTTGTGTTGAGTCCATTAAAAGTAAGTTATTTCGTGTATGTTTAATTCTGTGTACAGTTGGTTACTTATAGTCTACTAAAGTATCTTAGTTTACTATTATTTAATTATTTTAATTTTATGCAAACGTAACATCACCAATATCTAAGTTGAGTTTGCAGAAATGTAATTTTTAACCTACACAAAAGACGAGTGCTAGATTTATTTCTGCGAACGGTCTAGGTAAGTACTTTTCAATTCAAAATATTATATAACTTCCCGCCCTAAGGAATAAATACAGAACCACATCGACTTCGCAGCCAAAGTACAGTACGAGAATAATGTGTTTATAGATAAATATTATAATATATAGATATACATTTCGACTATATTATGTGCATCGTGCAGACTAGTCATGGACGCCTAGATCGATTCGTAAGGCCGCCTGCGTTCAGGGCTCAGGGTAAATGCAGTTCATACATCGTTATTCTTTAGTTCTCATATGTTAATATATTCGTATCGATACAGATCTGCGTTGTTCCCTCGCCGTGAGATATGGAAATAGTATCGGCATTGTGTTTTATAAACAGGCGGGGCATGCGATCGCGTCCTCCACTGCATTTTACAACAGTTCCCCTACGTAACCTGCACGTTTGTTTGTCTTTGTGCCGCGGTTGTGCATTATTTTTCTTTATGTGCTTATAGCAGAGGGTTAGAACTGGTAGGTTTGTGGGAGATCATTATGCTGTGGATTCCTTACATTCTCGTTCTTATGCTAATCTGTTAAATGAATGTGTAATTAACAATTAGTAAACGTTTAAAAGTAGTGAGGATAATCACTGGTGGTAGGACTATCATATGCGAGAGTCCGTCTGGGTGGGTACCACCGCAATGTCTATTTCTACCGCCAAGCTGCGATAGAAATAGACATTGCGGTGCACACTGGTGCATGCATTGTTTTGTTTCGGTTTGAAGGACATTGTAGCCAGTGTAACTACAAGACATAATGAAACTTAACATCTTATGTCTCAGAATGACGAGCGCAGTGGAATGCCACATAGTAATTTTGTAACTCAAGGTGCTGGATGGTGTTTCTACTGTTTATAGGTCGTATCGCTTACCATCAGGCGAACGGCATGCTCGTCTCGTCATTTAACGTCATAAAAAAATCAATATGATTTCACTTTCTTATTACAATAAGTGAGAGTGAGAGTTTATTGGACCATATTTAATTTAAGTTGTCTGTTTCGCTCGAATAAGTCTTTTCAAAGTTCCTCAAGGGCAATTTATTCGTAGGATAAAATATAAGTTAGCAAAAATAATTGAATACTACGTTGATCTATGTTCAGCTGATATAAAACGATTCCTACGCGTTCCGAGAAGTTATGACAATTGTTTTTGAAAATGAATAATACGCAATTTACTATTATTACTCGGAATACTTGACCGGCAATCGTAACTGTTCAATAATTGAAAAGGACAAACCAATCAATTCCCAATAACTAATAGCGAAACTTTTTACTGCCCGACTCAGTTAAATTGGTGTTTCGGGAGAGGTCTTCCAATTGACTTTTCCGTTCTGAATGCGATGATAAATGGTTATTACATCAGCCGAACGAATTCCAGAAATCTCAAGCTGAATTTGAGTAAGTACAAGAAGTTGAGGTTATGGCTTTTGTTAGACGTAAACGAGGCTTACGGCTCAACGACTATTTCGATGCTCGGGACTCTACATTTAATGTGTGTGATACTTATCTGGAATTGGAGATTATTTCATACATAACAACGAGACTATTACGAATAAATACGCACAACAATCCAACGACGCCGCCGACAAAGCTGGGTGATCACAATAATGCACCCAAGCTGCATGATCACAATAATGAACCCAAACTCACATGTTCATTCACAAAAGCGTGTAATGAATACGCAGCATTGAGATATCTCGAGTGAGAAATGAATTTGTCTGCTAATCATAACATGTACAAATGTCAGTCGTCATAACTCACCACTACATGCCAGCAGCAAGACATCAACATATCTTTATTACGTAGAGTGATAAACATAACTAGAACTATCGCGTGAATTAATCGGTCGACGACCTCTAACTGCATAGAATAAACTTTGTATGGAAGTTTTATGGTTGGGTTGCGTGGTTGCAAATGTCTGCAGCAGTGCCGTAAGGTCACCACCATCTTCAAAGCTTTATTTGGATGTAGAATGGGTTAGCGTTATACGTTCTTATTCGTTATATATCTCGATTCTTTGGGAGATAGCATAGGATAAACAGGGGGTACCTGACAAACATCTTTCACTTTATGGTTCTCCATATGTCTAAGATTATACCGATAATTGAGATCAGAGATGACACCAGGATGGACACAAGACCCTGCTGAATGAGTTCCATTCTAGTATGAATTTTCCCTCCCTGTAAAACAGTAGATGTTATACATATATACTGATAATTATAGCTTAAATTATTGGAATAGTAAATGAATTGTCTATGCGCCGGTGGAGTGGCGAGCAATCAACGCCCGGTGCAAATTCATCGAATCACTTCCTGTCCACGCTCGCGGGCGTTTCCTATTTAAACACCAATTGCAGGAGTTGAGATTTTTGGAATATACCAGTTACTAATGATATCGTTTTTGGGTAAAATGACCCAGTAACAGGCTGTAAGCTGGGTAGTCTTGCAATAATTTCGCATATCGGACAACATGGCTGTACTTAAGGTATTTTCCTGTTACGATAGGATGTCAGGCATGCAGCTGGTCCCAAAAGCAGAGCCAAATAGTTTCTGCAGCATGCGTGTTAAAGTATATTACACCGACCACACGTTGGGGTTGAGATAAGATCAGGTAGAGGAAGAAGAGTATGACACTAAATCTCTCGTCGTTTGCTAAAGCATAAATAACATCGATACCGTTTAATGCAGTAAAAATTTCAAACGATCGTATATTTCATAATAGATAAAATATCTTTAAAGTATACAGTTGCTTTTCATAACTAAATGACTATATTTTGCGTTATTTTAATTACAATGCGTTGTCCCAAATATTTCTTCTAGCAAAAGTTTTTGCATCAGCTTACGGTTAACTATTTCTGTTCCACATTGCAATTTAAACAAATTGGTGAGGAAATTATAGCCATAATGAAGTAATGATTGCAGGATACTTGTTAAAGTAATAATTTCATAAACTACGTAACTGATGTGAAAGTAAAAGTATCTCAACAGCAATTTAGTGCATAATTATGTTGAAACAGAGTTCGATTAAATTGATACAGTTTTGTAAATTGATTTATGTAAGCCATCGTAAGTCTTCGTTTTTTGCTTGGCGTTATATCGACTTAATTCTCCTCCATCAACTCCATTCTCCATCACAGTCGTCTCGGCTCATATTAAGAATCGTCTCTAGTGGGATAGGGTAGTTGACTTCTTTTTTTTTAATAAATTTATCAAAAACGTATGCCATCCAAAATCTAAAAGAAAAAGAATTTTCGAAATAGGCGCAATCGTAAGTAGTTATAATACTTTGAAATTTGATACAAAAGATAATAGTCAAATAAAAGTAATATTAGACTGTGACGTCACCGAGTGTCACTGGCCAAAACGTTGCGTGCGTCCGAAAGAGATAGCGCGATATCCCCCCCACGCCCCCACTTTTGCTCACTACAATAATTCAAATATGAATCATTGTTTTATTTTTCAACCAATTTTGTTGCTGATTTTACAGATGAATTTCTTCTTTGTATAGTTTTCTGTTACATATAAAAATAATGTACAAAATAGAACATAGGAAACTACCCTATTATTGTCTCTCACGTTTTTCTATAACGGCAAGCCAGTGCTTATTGCGTCATCGGCTTCCATTACATACATTAAAAAAAACTAGACTAAGTAGAGAGGCTGTGTGTGTGGATTTGATCTAAGTTCACGAACAACATACATTGCCTAACTTTAGAGTAATCGATTGGCCTTAGAGGCACAACGCCCGTTTCTGGTAGTGAGACATTTAACTAATGTTATGGAATATTAAAATTATCTCATGATCTATTTGGATAAATCGGGCAACTAACTCAAATAGCTTCAAGATACATAAGATTGATATCGTTTAAACCTGAACCTATTGGTAGAGATTAAATCTTTAGTTACTACTTTGAAAGGATCATGTGTTACGTGCTTTTAAACCAAAATAATATTATGTCTTTACTCTATTATTGAGTATAATATTTTAATTTGTTATGCCTTTGGGCGCGGTTGAGGATTTATCACGACGTTTTTCTTCGTCACATTTCCGAAATGCGCCATGCATACGCCATGCACAACTATATATGTGTGTGCGTGCCTTCTAAAAACCAAAGGTGCGTGCTTTGGAATCGGCAGCAACTATTTCACCATATTATTTCAAATAACTTCATTAAATGTGCATAATTTAAATCATGTATATTCTCCGTGTAATATATCGTTATAAGGAGCACAATGAAACGCGTGCGTTCTAGTTGACCATTTATTGCGGACTGCCTATTTACCCTCATTAAGACAATGTTGAACTTATACATCTAACTACACTACACTTCGAATTAATATCTTAGCCTTATTATTAATAACAGTTGATGAAGTTATGTATCTAAATAACAACACATTCACACAATTAATTTTAACCCTTCATTTCATATCAAAAGGCATTAAGAAAAACGTGTTGACTGAAACTTAAAGATTTGTTGATCACAGTCCATGTGGTTATGTCTCGTAATAATAAATGATTGCCTCCAAACTGTCGCCGACGCCATCTGGTACGGGCTTCAACCCTACCACAATCTACTGACACGCTAACGAGGGTGAGACACTCGGAAACTTAATTTAAAATCTAATCAATTAATGCGATCTTATCGGCTTTAACCTAATTCAAAATTTTTGTTGAAGCTAATGGTGTGTATTGATTGGAGTGTTTCCGGTTTAAATATCGGTGATAATAGGTCGCGATAGTAATATTTGTACATTTGATTCTGTACGGCAAGTTTTGTACGAGGTGTTAAATCCATATTATATTTAAGTACTGTTGTATTGGATCAACACGGACGGTGAAGCTGTGTCGATATTTATTAGGTTGTAATTTAATGACAGTGTGACTGTGAACCTTGCGATCTCATAATTTATGGTTATCAGGCTGGTAAGATACGAACATATTTTATGATGGAATAATATGTTAAACATGAAACTTCTTTGAATGACGTGTTGTGTTTTACCCATAGAATTCTTCATACCGTCAGTCTTTCCATTTGTTAATTTCAACTATGATGCATGGCTGTGTTTTTAAGCCGTAGTCCACTTGAGAGGCTCGTTGTTGTAACTGCTATTCGTTCTGCTATGTGGTTAATGTAATCTAACTTAACACATTTGCTTCGACCAAACTTATAAGATATGCTTTTACTGGCATTACCATTGTCGTGTAAAGTAATGCATACTCTTTGAAATGTTTGATAATTTCGCCGTATTGTATTCAATTAGATTAATTAACATAAGCTCATTTTAATTATAACAATTTTGAAAAAGTCCTCATAACATGATGGAAAGGGTAAAAATATCTTTTAATTAATAAACATCTAAATTCACGATGGTTTTTTTTTACGAGACTATCCCGCCCTCACACCCACCACTGCAACTCCTGTAAGCCAGGATCAGCAGTGGCACGCATTTTATGACACCGAGCGGTGAAGCTCGGCGAGTCTCAGGGAACACTAATTAGTCTTAACCCGCAACGAAGTTAATCAAACAGAAGAATAGGGAGGAGTTAGAAATATATTTTCCACTTCCCTCCATAGCAAAGCGGGAGACAAAATAATGAACTAAAAAAAGGTAATTTAACCTTAATTATTTAGAGTTTCACAACTGGAAAAGCCAGATGTAAAGCACCACGGATAAAATTAAAGGGGTCCTACTTGAGCTGTTAAACTTGATTCCAATAGTAGGTATGGCAAAAACGCCGGAAAGCACGGAAATTCTGCCTAGTGTCCACAAAGTCCATGTAGTATACAACTCCAGATGTTATTTGCATACTATCAAACATAATCTTTTTATTTCACGATGGTTTCTCAGCCTAAACGTTAATATACCTTTCTCTTATCCACAGCTTAGTAATACGATCTTCATTTAACATCTTCTAGGTATCGTCTCGATCCGCCCTGTGGATTGGTGTCGTTTGGAGAATTCCAATTCCAAATCCACCACGGTATCCCCGGCCTGTCGTAAAAGGCGACTAATAGGGGCCACCGGGGGTCGCGGGCGGACGGGAGGGGGCTGTCCATCATAAGTTTTGTGCGTGTTTTAGCACATTGTTGCGACTCCCGTGATGGACGGTAGCGTGGCAGGCAGGCCTCACGCTGCCGTTGACGCCGAGGGCGTCCTTCGGTGCGCGGGGGCTTGTGAGCTCCATCCAAAACAGGAGACGGGCTGCACCAGGCGGCACCGCGCAGGGGCGGCTGCGGACGACAACTTAGACACCCCCGTCAGAGGAACCCCGCAGCCGTCCCTAATGCGCCGAAGATGGCCACCGCAGAGTTTTAGTTGGTATGTCATGCGTTGTACATAGGTTAGAGACTACGCCCGGCGGTTGCCCAATGGCGGCACAACGCCGGGTCGTAAGGCACGGTGAACCCAACATAATCGCTCAGTCGCCTCCCTTGAAAGCTGGGCGGTAGTAATAAGTCATTTTCTCCGCGAAAGCAAAAAACACGTATCATTTCGATGGTTAATTTAGAACATTCAACAGTATTACATATATTCCATTCCGTCAATATATTATACTGTGGCAGCATTGATATGTAAAAACAACCCTGTGGCAGCGTGTTTCATGAGTCAAAACTCTTGGTACATACACAATTACCCTGTAATTATACACATGCGCGTATAATCGTGTACATTGTTTACGTGTTCAAAGTCGATCTAATGAGAATTTATGTGCGCACTGTAATTTAACTCCCGTCAGCTCCCTGACAAATTATTTGCTGCGTAGGCTCCTGCGGGCCCGTGTTTTATAATGAAGCCGATAAATAGCAACATTTAATTATATGTTTCTATGTACGGTGCCTTTATCCACGGAGCCTTTACCGCTACACTCGGAGACGTCACTTAACTAAAGTATTACTCGGCGTATATTATTGCCCCTCTCTTCGCGTTAACTTCTTTTCAACATTTGAGAAACTTTTAGAAGATTTATGTCCCTTATATAAACACACCATCATAATGGGTGATTTTAACACGTGCCTTCTTAAGCAGGACTCTCGTTCATCTACATTTAAGTCTATAGCCAGAGCTAGTAACCTGACCATCCTCCCATTAAATGCTACGCATAATTTTCCTAATTCTTTACCTTCTCTTCTCGACTTAATTCTTGTATCTTGTTCTTCTAATGTCGCTAAGCACGGCCAGTGTGCGGCGGACGCATTCTCATTTCATGACTTAATCTTTCTCTCTTAT
Organism: Lapara coniferarum; assembly: GCA_949316025.1. NCBI lineage: Eukaryota > Metazoa > Arthropoda > Insecta > Lepidoptera > Sphingidae > Lapara > Lapara coniferarum. The sequence continues at coordinate 15,191,125 of OX438931.1, read as the reverse complement.
AAGATTCGTCCTCCTAAATCTAAGGTCAAAGTTCTTTGGCAGCGCAATTTTGGTGGTATTAATATGGAGAAACTTCGGAGGGATGCTCTCGACCTTGATTGGTCTAATATTTTTAATGCGCCATCACTTGACGACAAGGTTAACCTCTTCAACCACGTTATTACCCAGCTATATGATGTGCATGCACCGTTACGACCAGTCAAAATGAAACATTTACCGGCGCCTTGGCTTACAACTAATATTAGGGAAATGAGAAATAGAAAGCTCTCTGCCAAAGCGAGGTACAAATGTAAGCCAAATGAGGACAACAAACGTGTGTATATGGAGCTCCGAAACCAATGCAATAAGGCGTGTAGGGACGCACAACGACGACATATCCACAATTCTCTAGAAAATGAGGAACCTTCCAAAGTATGGAAGTTTCTTAAGACACTGGGAATTGGGAAATGTCGCCAAGATAAACTCCCTAATGAATTTGATATCGACAAGCTAAATGAGCATTTCTCCTCTTCTGCCAACTTTGATGGCCCTATTAAATCTGCTACATTACAATGCCTTTCACTGATCCCTAAAACTGACCATCCTACTTTCGCAATTAATCTGTTTTCCGCTCGTGATATTAGGAAGAACATCGAAGCCATATCATCGAACGCAGTCGGCAGTGACAATATTAACCGTAAAATGATCCTCCTTTTAATTGATGAAATTATGCCTTATCTTCAACACATCCTCAATACCTCTATCATTAGTAGCACGTTTCCTTCTATTTGGAAAGAAGCACAAATAACTCCTCTTCCTAAAAAAACAAACCCTTCTGCTGTCTCTGATTTCCGTCCTATCTCTATTCTTCCTTTCCTTTCAAAACTTCTTGAACGTCTCGTTCATCAGCAACTCTCCACCTACCTTATCCGTAATAACCTGTTTAATACCTTTCAGTCTGGTTTCCGCCCTGGTCACAGTACGGTTACAGCACTTGTGAATATAACAGAGGACATTCGATTTGGGATGGAACACGGCAAGGTGACTGTATTGACACTGCTTGACTTTAGTAATGCTTTCAATAACGTGGATTTTGATATCCTGATTGGGCTTCTGAGTTCTCTTAGTATATCTCCGTCGGTAATTAATTGGTTCCGTAGTTACCTGTATGGTCGCCGTCAGCGTGTCCGTATTGACGAGAAATTCTCATCATGGTGTGTTACAACTGCTGGTGTACCTCAGGGTGGCGTTTTATCTCCTCTACTATTTTCACTTTTCATTAATTCTATCTCTCAACAACTTACTTCTTCTTACCACCTTTATGCTGACGACTTACAGATTTATACACAGTCCTCGATTGACCACCTATCTGAGGCCATAAAACTAACAAATGTTGACTTATGTAAAATTGCTGACTGGAGTAAATCGTTCGGTCTGAGAATCAACCCGGTGAAAACCCAAACCATCATAATGGGTAGCTCAAGGATGATATCAAGAATCGACTGGTCGCAATTGCCATTAGTAATTTTTGACGGTACTCATATTCCAATTAGTGAAACAGTCAAGAACCTTGGTATCATTTTTGACCGAAAAATGTCTTGGGCTCCGCAAGTAGCCGAAATGAGCCGTAAATTATATGCATCCGCTCACTCCATTAAAAGGCTGCAAAATTTTCTACCTACTTCCACCAAAATTGCTCTCGCTCAATCCCTTTTACTTCCAATATTAGACTATGCTGACGCCTCTTATTCAGATTTAACCGAAGATCAGCTCAATAAACTAGAACGTACTCAAAATTTCTGTATTAGATTCATCTTCGGTTTTCGCAAATATGATCATGTTTCCGAATATCGAAAAAAGCTGAAATGGTTACCCATCCGCCTTCGCCGAAATACTCATATTCTTTCCCTTTTGTACAATATTCTCTTTAATCCCGTTACTCCTAGTTACCTAAAAAATCGCTTTGAGTTTTTACACCTCACACACTCCCGTTCCTTGCGCTCCTCTCAGACTCTCCAACTCAAAACTCCTTCCCACTCTTCACAGTTTTATGATTTATCTTTTACGGTACAAGCTGTCCGGCTCTGGAATGCACTACCTTTATCGATCAGACGAGCTAAATCGCTACCAACATTCAAAAAAATGGTAAAAAATCTTTTTCTTTCGCTGTAACACAACCATATTATAATTATGTATCAATTTTAGGTATATGTATTATTGTTTTTTTTTTTTTTAGATAATATGTATTAGTATGTTATATTTTGTGTATTATATGTGTATTTTATGATAGTATTATGATGTTATGTCCTATTTCTTAGCTATCTCTTTATTGTACACCGCCGTCAATTTTTTTACATCTGTTTCTGTCCATCCAAAGGTTGTCTGGAAGAGATCGCTTTTAGCGATAAGACCGCCCATTGTAAAACCATGATATTATATTGTATTTCGTTTCTGTTATGTAAAATCCTGTGTTTTTGGTTATACAATAAAGAGTTATATTATTATTATTATTATTAACTTTAATGATTATTTAGACTGTTTTTTTGTCTATATCCCTGTTCTGTGGTTTTTGTTATTCGGTTATTTTCACACCCAGAGCGAACTAACGCCAAATACTTTTACTAAATACAGATATAAAATATAAAAAAATATGGCTTCTGTTTTTTTTTAATTCAATTACCATGTTTTAGATATTAATCAAAGTTTAAAAAATGGCTAATCATCATGAAAATTATGTGATGTCTGCAATAAAATAATACCTGTACCACAAATACATTTTCATATATCAATGGGGCCATATACAAAGTTTTTTTTATACTCGACGGCGCAAAACATAGAGACTAAACATAATTGCCTTCATTACTATTGCTTTTTTTAAGTACAACTGTGCCTTAAAATGTATTAAGTCAATTAAAAACTTTTAACAACTTGACTTGGTAGTTCAACTTCATTATCGTTGAGATGTTCCGAATAAATATAAAAAAAACTCATCTAGGACCCTGTAAAGTAATAAATCATCTAGAACTGTTTTTCATTTAGCATTAGACTCCAAGACACTGTGAGCTCATTCTGCGTAGATTGGACTGTCAACGACTAATAATTTTTATAATATTTTATAATTGTTATATGTAGGTAGATATGTTACCTTTGTTGTTGTTACCTTTACCTTTCGGACAACTAACACCTCAGTCCGCCCTGTGACCATATAGGCTGCAAAGCCGTCGAAACGTCGGGAGAAAATATAAATTAAAGAACTGCGGAAAAATCCGTAAAATAGTTTTATTTCAGTAGCATACGAAGTGAAAATACGATAAAGACTCATGGACCGCACGCGTTGTCTATTAAATAAGCTACAACGCCTTCAAATAACTTGCGCATAATGTTAATTAGTCGTAACTTATGCCACCCATAACGTATCTCTACTAATTAGGAATCCACAGAACGAATATAAAGCTTAAGTTACATACGAAGTGGAAACATGTTTTTGAGTCTCTCTCGTGGGAAAATCTACCATAAACATAATACATTCAAATGAATTTAGTACTGTGTAGGTAAATTATGGCAGTTGTGGGGTTAGTTTTATCGTAAGTCATACCAGTTACAACATAGTATAAATATTTGTGTGGATGTGTATTTTGAGTCTTATGAGCCAACGACCTGCGTAGCGTGAATATGTCACTCAAGTACGAGGAACTTAGTTGCAGACGTACTAGCTTAGTTGAATTAGTGCCGTACGTGGAGCATGTACTGATAAAAATAAGGACTACTATAAACGGAATAAACATTAAAGTAAATTTAACCGTGGACTTTTTGGTACAGCAAGGTTTACAAATTTAGTGCGACTTTTTATCATTCCATGATGTTTAATGTTAAAATATATGAAAGCGTAAAGAACGTTGGTTGTTAACTTGATACATTTAAAAAAAACTAATTTTCAGTGAACAATTGGAGAGGCTCAGCGACATATACGTTGGCAAATAATGACGCGACCATTTCGCCGGTTCGTTCGTCGCGCCGGCCAATGCCATTCAGTGGTGTTGACATGCCCGACAATAAATTAACAACAATTGCATTAATTGTGCGGCTAATGGCACCGCTTACGCATTGTCTAGCTTTGCTGTTCGAACATTAATTACTCCGCCGCGCCATTCGGAAATATTTGGTACGTGGGAACGCATATAACACTCCCTTTAGGTAATCCGCCAATTCGTTTTATTGCGTAACGTGATGAGAATGTCCGCTGGTGTAACTTATGTGCCAGCGAGGTCCGTGAACAAATCAAATCAATAATAAATTGAACAACGCTGTTGGAAAAACAAAAAAAACCGACAATATGATTCGGCTGTCTGGAGTCGCATGGCATGTGGCCGATACCGAAATTGCTTTTAGCGTATGGAGTTCGCGTGAGCCGCGCCGCCAATCTTCCTGTGATATAAATCTACAAGTTTGCTGGGCTTCGTATAAATTGCAAATTGTGAGGATTCGTGCAATTTACTCTGCGATCCTACGCCGTCGGTCGGCGACTTCTGGCCCCGCGTTTCCTATGATTTCTCATGTCTACTTGTCGCGCTGAGTCGATGTTTTTTGAGTGATTCGGCATCGGCGTTTCGTCCGTCCACTTCCTAGTAGTTCTGTACATTTCGGGTGTCAAATCAATCACCGTCGCTCCGCCTTTGGTGGATGTGATTTGAGTCGGTTGAGTTTTTCATCGCTGTCGTTTTGAACTCGTTTCACGTTGGTAGCACGATTACTAAACGACGATACTGACTGATATTGTTGTGACGAGAAGGGATAATAGTCTCTAGCACATATTTAGCTTTACAAATTACAATTTCGTGTTTAATTAGTGTCGTTTCTTTAATGGAGTTAATAAAACTTCTGCCGGAAATTTAAGTGAAATAAACTGTCTTGAAACTGAATCACAGTAATACTTTTATTAGATGTATTCGTTTATAACGACAATTTATGTAAGTCGCAACACATTGTCTTGCAAAAATAATTTGTCAGTACATAAAGTGACTTTACACAAAAATATAAACCTAAGCAAAAAAATTTAATAAAAACACAAACTGTCTTGAGCAAAATGAAACCAATTACATAAAATATTTAATTGTTTTAATTTTGTTTCATTTTTATTCATCTTTATTCATTATGTTTATGTATACGGTTGAATATCTACGTAATCATACATTATACATCGGCGTTCGTGTCACAATACGATTTTACTCTGTCCACTTCCACGAACGTTGAAAACGTGGACACGGTCCACTGCATCTGAATCACTCCACATTAAATTACTCCACACAATGGCAGGTGAATATTAAAGCTACGGTTGACAATTAATTATTGCTTTTATACCGCTAATAATAGAAGAAATGAGACTCATGCGACCTTCGCCAAGTTCAAGTCACAATCGCGTGAGGATAATTACTATTTCGTCGATTACGAGGAAAAACAAAGAGTGTAAAATATGCAAAAAATTAATTGTTTCTGTTTGTTTAGTTGTAGTTAAATTGAATATACGTAGCTCATGGGGTTTTAAACGCTTATATAAAGAATTTTAAAAAGTTTATTCGTGAATTTCTTTGTGTTCGGTTACATTTAAAACGAAAAAAGCGTTCTTGATGCTGTCAGTAGTCTGATTTGTTCTCCGTGAAATACGATGTAACGAACGAATTCCTTTTGCTCCACTGATAAATTTATAGAATCTTACTCAATCCTAGTTTATTTAAAACCCGTAGCCCAATAGTGAGAAAAACAGTTCCAGAGACGGATGAATGGAGGCAAAGTAAAATATTGCATATAATATCAGATAATACAATAGCGAATGAAATTTGCGTTTACTGTTTACATGATGTATGGAGAGTTAAATAATACGTTATTGTGAAGTTTTTTATATCTCAAATATAAAAGTATTTCGCGGAAAGAACGTAAAAATTATTTGTGGCGGTTAAAAACTATATTTTAGAAATAATAATAATAATTAAGGTTTAATTCTGTGTGGAATTGACGTTGCGACTAATCAGGGAGTCTAAAATATAATTTAAATAACATGATAATTCAGTTAAATACAATATATGTTTCAACGTGTATACCAAGACCAGTAATGTTTGATGTCCGTGCAAATAATTTATGAAATAGAAAGCTTTATAGTGTCATTAAAACTCGCAAATTTTACGAGCCGGCTTGAATTGCGAATACATTGTGTGTTTAATGGCCCAGTGTAGTATCGTTAGGGCCCTCCTCGCCACTGATGTATCACAGTGTACACTGTACGATATATCGTATACAATCGGCTATTGGACTGCTTTCAATTACGTTGGAAATTTGCATTTGATACGTATTTAGTGATGACTTTTGAATTTGTATGCGATATTACGTGTTTGGTGTTGCTTGTTACCAATAAAGTAGTGATGTTGTAATTATGTCTTGTGCCTTTGAAGTAAGTAGTCATAATCGCTTGTGCTTTACGAACATATAAATACCAAACATAATATATTATATATATGCCGCTGACTTTAAAAGTGATGTAACTCTACATTGTTGAAAATTGATTGGACTTACAACTAAATAAGATTAATTACCATGTTTTATAGTAGCCTCAAAAATGACTGAATTCAATATAATATATTCGATTGATAATATTGTTATACGGTGGACATGCCCATGGACATGCTCGTATTCTTTTATAAAGGCAGAATAATAAAATATGTATGCAATTTCATCAAGATACTTCAATTATATAACTTCGAACAACTTTAAAATGAAATTTCAATTCAATTGTGCATTCACAATTTAAAAGATAATAATACAGTGCACTGAAATACATTGAAATACTCATGTTCATTTGTTTGAATATCTTACCATAAAATATAAATTATGATGGACTCGGCGGCCCTGCGATATTATTTATAGTTTTCATTCCCTTTCATCGTATATTTCCGTACGAGTGATTTATACAAACTTTGATTTTAATTTATTTTCAAATTGCATTTAATTATGTGTCTGAATACAAATTTGATGCGGCGTTCCGATGTACATTGTTCGCTCCTTGCGTTTGCAATTACAGTTTAATTATTCTCGGCGCCACCAAGGATGTAAGTAAGTGATCTTGAGTTATTCACTTGGCGCTAAACACCGATATTTATGCCGGATCTGCCTTGTATAATGTAATCCTGTATTACGCGATGCCTACTCGGCTCGCGTGTCTAATCGATCGGTCGCACTGTTTATTTCCTAAGTTACATTGCCTGATAATAATCAAGAGTTATTCTCGAAGCACTCAAGCCAGTTTACGTCACGTTGGTTCCGGCCGTGGAGATTTATCGATCGTTACCCTTTATAAAAAGTTTCATTGACATATTTGATCACTTTCGGCTGAACGAAGCTAAGTTTTATATAGAGGATGTGTTAAAAGACATTGGACTGCAGTGATCTAATTGTTTTGGTTCGGCCGAGCACATGGTCCCGCCGCGCCCCTCGCCGCCGCCCTAACAAATAGGGCTGTCCGCAGATACTGAATATGAACTCGTTAGTTTAATGTTTCGCGAAATGACGGCCCGTATTTGTGTAGCCGGGATTTCTGTCGGTGGCGTTTTCGTGGCGTTGAAGCTCTTTATTTTTTTTGTGCAATAGTATTTTTAAGACGTATAAAAAGCTCAATTTAAGCAGTGATAAATTAGCTAGGTTTTAATACTCACAGTTTTGACTGTGAATGATTCTGTGTTTTTAGATGTAGTGGATTGAATGGTCGAATAGTATAATACGTGTTTAAAACATGAATAATTTGACATAATTAAATGGACTAATTTGACTAAAATCTCCTGCCAACCCTTTTGAATGTTTGCTTTTTTAGGGCAAAAGTTTGTTGGAATGTATTTTTTTAAGTGTGCACGCGCACGCCCGGTAGCCGAGTGGCCGTCAGAGTTCCCTCCTGTCAAGAATATAATTTTAGCCTTTATAAAAGTTACAAGACATGTCCCATAAATATTTTTGTTTGTTTATTCCATCCACCCGGACCATTTTGAAGCAATAGGGGTGCTGATTGTGAAAAATATTTTGATAAGACTATTGGAATTGACGTTGGAATTGTTTTGTTGATAATTGTGAGTATTTCGCTGGATTTATTTAAATCTAACTACATAGATTTTGTAAAAACTATAACATGCGACCGTGAACTTATATGGAAATTTCATCACTCTAACAGAAATCTACTCTTTATCCTAAATATATGTTTTGTAGAACTTATACCAAGTTCGTAGTCTGTTTGTAGTCAGTCCCAGCGCCATTATCTTATGTCATTAAGTTTCCGTGTCTGGAGATTCATTCAAACAGTCTAATACTGTGCGTTCATTTTAATCACATAACAACCCCCATCAGAATAGTTTACAGAAAGACACTATTGCGACGGGGTAGGTATGTATCCATATCAGGAGTCAGGACCAATGAATGAGAAGCACATGTAGAGTCCCAAGAGAGTTGTCCCCGAACTGCGATTTAAGTGAATTTATGTTTCCTTTTTGGATATCACATCAATCATGGCGCTGTGATGACCTTTACTATAACGAACTGTATGCATAATTTTTCTCCATAAATATAAAGGTTAACACGATAAACTCATTAATTTCATGCGCTGTCACAACATACCTTCCGTAAGTTCTAAAGTATTTTTTTAACCTTCCATGTACTGAACGCGTCGCTGGACGTGCCATTCAACAGTAATATGTGGAAGTTTTGCACATCCGTTGACACAATTCAAAAGTGTTTCAAATAATTCAAAATGTTTTTATTCATTTAAAATGTGCCGACCGTAATTCGCACGCCCGAAATGCCATTTTTTCCACAAGCATTTTTACAATGCTGTCAACTTAAAACACATAATTTGTGCGTAACGTTTCCGGCCCCTGCGAACGGAACTTATTACGACAGGTCTGGAAAATTCGTTCCGGACCGTACTTAGCGAGGGTGCCATTGTGCCGGCCACCGCGCCGCGTCGGAGCAAGCAGCGCACCCGCGGTATTAACTGTACCATATTTGTTTAATTACACTTATGCGCCGACGTTGCCGGCACGCGTTTACTTAATGACACGTCCTAATCTCACCACCTTTTGTGATTTTGAAGAATATTGCTCCATTCCTTTCGTGTTCTCGTCACCTATTCATTTGCTAAAAGGTACTTTCTAGCGTACAATAGCTCCAGCAATACTTCAAGCGTTATGCTTTCTGTGCTCATGAAATCGCGTAGGGTACTATATACCGCAAAAGCAAAAGGCTCAAGCATAAATAAATATATTTTTCATATAAAAATTTCCTATCGCAAAACTCATGTCAGCAATAAATATTGGGGCACAGTCGCGTTTGAGGCAGCATATTGGCTTGGCGTCGACAAATATAAAACGAGGAGGTCAGACGATGCTCCGGGGCCTTTGGGACCGACTATACTCAGCTGAAGATGTCCACTGGATAGATAGAAACATTCCACTTGATTAATTTAAATCTAGAACAAAAGATCGGGATGGATCGCGAGAGCTCCGTTTGACATAAAGCGGTTTGAAATATTGAATCCGGCGCTTGCAGATGCCAAAGGTCATCTGCGACAGATATTGTAAATGTCAGATAACTTTAATTGGGCCTTTCTGATTCGATGAGTCAACGGGCGCGTTGTATTCATAAGGGCTACATGTTTCCGGGTATTATGTGGGGTAATGGCTGCGTTTTGATTAATTGTGCTTTATCAGTAGCTCGTCTCCTAGTTGTTAGATAAAGAAAATGTAAGCGAACAGTAGTATCATGTGCGACAGTAAAATTGACAATGTAGCCTCTACGTAGAGCTACTAATTAGCATACAAATTTTCTTTTTTACATGGAAAGTTTATTGGTTTTCTTTATACAAAATATAAAATAAGAATTCATTTATATAAAATAAGTTTTCAAGCGGCTGCAGCGAATCAATAATAATATGGAAGCTTTAACACACAATATTTAGGACGCAAAAATTATTTAAATTTAAATGAATCAACCGGAGTCCGAAACAATGGCAATAATTATTTTACTAGATTTTAATTAGGCGCTTCAAATATGCATTTTAATGAAAGGGGTATTTTACTTTCAAACTAAATTACCGTTCGCTTATAACACACGCCAGTGGTTTATGAATGAAATTGTGTTTATTGAGTCTCTCCACATGCTATGATAATGTGGTGATCAATCAAGCGGGACACACAAATTTACCCGGGAACATCTCCCGGCAACGTTTCGGATACAGGATGCAAAGCAATTCACTTTATTGCTTTACATAACATTTTTTTCTCTTTTACGGCCTCATATTATTAAGGCTAGGATATCTGAGCGCTGTTTGCATTTACAGCTGTCTAATGTACCGGCGCGTCAGGTGCCGCGATGTTGAATTTCAAATGAACTCGCTTGACACCAATCAGCCGCGACTACGTCACAATAAACGATTAAACAATACTGAAGCAGTTTATTTTACGACAAAAGATGTCCGCTTTTTTATGGGTGCTGGGCCTCAAAATCTAACACGGCTCAAACTTTACGAATATTAAAAGGACAAAAATATGGATCTTGAATCCATAAAAAAAAATTAGACGCCTCCATCGATAGCTAATATATTTTAAACTAGACTTCTGCTCACGGCTTCGTCCGCGTGAATGAATTTTTCTGGGATAAAAGTCCCGCTTTATAATCCCTGGGATAATGGACCTATATATTGATGAAAGAGTTTTTCAAATCGGTCCAGCAGTTTTGGATAAGTGTAGATGTAGTTTTTAAGCAAAATAAAATTACATACATCTCAAAATTGGAGGACTTTAAAATTATACGATTTATTGCGAAGGTCTAACTTTTGGGAGTACTATCCAAACATATGTATGTCGCAGACAGCGGCAGCTGAAATAGGTATACGTAGGCATACATAATAAAAGTTACCTATGAATTATGTCTTGATATCACGATTTATTGTTCGTTGATCAATGATTACGTAATCAAATGTTCACAGAGTACAATACCACGTCAAGATTCATTATTATCTTTAGTTATTGTGACATAATATTGGTGATTGAGACAATTACTTAACCAATATTACTATAATAATCGACTAGCCTAGTAACCTGAATATGACCTCAAGTTTAAACCCGAAACCCTTTCAGTATTCCGAGTTTGACAGGTGTCATTTCAGATTTTTTAATTAGAACCCTATGGGTAAGCGCGTAAAGACGATTTCCACTGAATGAAAAGTGACGTCTTGTTCGCCGGGGAAGACGCGAATATGGAATGGTTAACATAGTAACCGCTCAACTAAGCGCTGACCGATATGAAAACCGCAATAGTTACTACTTAGTATTGAACTGCACCGGAGTAGTTGCTTCATATGATTTGGCAGCCTTATTATATACCCAACTCTTGCGACTACTACTAGTCTGACAACTCAAATGGATTTTTCACGGTTATTATTTTATCTTACGCGACGTTATATATTCAGACACCCTCAATGAGATCAATAAAAAGGAATTACCCGACATACAAAAAAACTTGGTAAGACATTGAAATAAAACCATTTTTTTTATTTTATCGCGATTTTTTAAATGATATTTTCGTATTTGTTTACTACCTACTTTAAAGTTTGAACTGTAGTTCATAATAGAAAATATTGACTGCTGTCCCATCTGAAAAATTTACTCTATATACCTATAAATATGTCGGACAGTATTTTTTCAAATCATAATAGTATGGTCTTCATATAAATTGTAGTCAAGTCCAAATTGCCGTAAAATCCTGAAAATAACTTATTATTTTGTATTAGTATGTACTATTGTCACTCATACTATTTTATTGTTGTTTCCTGGCAGCGTCGCCCGCATAAAAGATTTTTTATAGGTTAAAAAGTATACCTATGCTCTACCCAGGGGCTCAAGTTATCTCCATACCATTTCATAGATATCCGTTTAGTAGTGTCGGAGATGTGCGCTAACAAATAAACAGAAAAACAGATACGCAGACAAACAACGAGAAAAGAATGAAACAAAAAAACGGTGATTTGTGTTCTATTACTCTCATTTAGTCGTCCCTTTATTTTTTTTTCTTTCTATGTACATACACACCAGGTTCTAGTACTGCTTTATAGATGTTACACAAAGAAGCCTATACCGATACCTCCAGGGTCTGTAGAGCTCGTATGCATATTTATAAGCAGATACTTAATTTAGGGGACCCAAACCGGGATTTTTTCAAGAAAATGTGGGCTACTGGACCAAATGAAGAACTTAAAAATACCGATATTGATATCGCAATAATTGGGATTTACTTGTATCAATAATAAGGTAGCTGGCTTTGTGTTATTCTGTACTATGATATTCTATCCATAATATTAAATAGCAAATAAAAAAACAAGCCTTATAGAAAATCCAACTAAAAAAGAGAAAATAAATTTAAATTAAGCTATGTAACGTACATTTAAATCTATACTAATATTATAAAGCTGAAGAGTTTGTTTGTTTGTTTGAACGCGCTAATCTCAGGAACTACTGGTGCGAATTGAAAAATTCTTTTTGTGTTGAATAGACCATTTATCGAGGAAGGCTATAGGCTATATAACATCACGATGCAACTATTAGGAGCGAAGAAATAGTGGAAAATGTGAAAAATGCGGGGAAAATTATTCATCCTTGAGGGCTTCCATTGCGTGCGCTGCGAAAACCGTTCAAGATACCAAAAATATATGTATGAAAGAATTATTCCTCTGGAAATGATCTAAAAAAAAGTCCGCGACAGTATATGTCTATCTTTTAAAATTAACTCTCTAGAACCGTTTTTATGGTAATCAAATTTGGTCGAAATTAATGCATTATTTGTTAAGAGTTGTATCAACGTCATAATATTAATCTTTATCCAAATAAATGTGTTGGATAGAGTGATTCAACGGGAAGGTTTTTATGTATGTACTTTTAGCCCGGAAAAACTTATTAACGCGGGCGAAGCCGTGGGCAAAAGCTAGTGTATCTATGTAACGGAAACTTTGAACATGATTTTGACCGCCTTCAAAACGTCGGATGAAAATTTGGCATATTTATCAAGAACCGAAGACAATTCATTATTTTAACAAAAAACACTATTTTATAGAAAATCCAACTAATAATGAATAAATATTCAAAATGAATGAGTAAATGATAGCCTATGGTGGAGCCGGGAGATCGACCGAAGAGGAGAGGAGGTGTCCGGTTGGCTGGATGAGGCCGGCCTCCACGTGTTGAACGAAGGCAATACGCCAACGTTCTTCACCGTGAGAGGCGATAGGGCCTACTCCAGCCAGGTGGATATCACCGCCTGTTCGGTCGATCTCCTGGATCGAGTCTGCGACTGGAAGGTCGAAGAGGACCTGACGAGCTCCGACCATAACACAATCACCTTCAATATCACTCTACAGAAGGGCCAAGGAATCGCTATTAAAAGGACCACTAGAATTTACAATACAAAAAAAGCGAACTGGAATGAATTTGGACAACATTTTAAAAAGTACATTAGTGAGAATAAAATCAACATAGATGAGATAAATAAAATAGACAAGATAGAAGAACTTGAAAAACTTATTGAAAAATACTCAAATTTGGCTATTAAATCTAGTGAAGAAACCATACCTAAACAAAAACAAAACACAAAATATGCGATTCCTTGGTGGTCGAAGGAGCTCGACGGGTCCAAACGCGACATGATGCGCAAGAAACGCCGCATCAGATGGGCGGCACCTGTGCGGAAGGCACGAGTCATCCGCGAATATAAGGAGGCAAAAGATAGATATGAGCGGGAGACAAAGGAAGCCCAGACCAAAAGTTGGATGGAATTCTGTGGTAGACAGAGCAAAGAAGGGCTGTGGAATGGGATTTATCGGGTAATGGGCAGGCTGACCAAGCGGCACGAAGACGCGCCACTCGTGAGGGACGGACAAATTCTGGGTCAGGAGGAGTCAGCAAGATTTCTTGCTGAAACCTTCTACCCAGACGACCCTCACGAGGAGGATAATGAGGATCACCGGCGCACCAGAGAGCTCGCTTCACACGTGAACGACTGGGTCCATGGTGAGGTACATGACCCACCGTTCACGCTGGGGGAGCTCACGGCGGCGCTGGTGACCTTCAATCCAAAGAAGGCGCCTGGATCGGATGGCCTGACCTCCGATATCTGTTCGCAGGCGATCACCCAAGATCCGGAGTCTTTCTTAGCACTGGCTAACAAGTGCCTGCAGATGGCCTATTTTCCAAGGATTTGGAAAGAGGCCACGGTCGTTGTGCTGAGGAAGCCGGGTAAGAAAGATTACTCGGTTCCCAAGGCACATCGGCCGATAGGACTGTTGCCAGTGCTGGGAAAGATTCTGGAGAAGATGCTGGTGGGTAGGCTAAAATGGCACATCCTTCCGAGGATGAGCCACCGCCAATACGGATTTATGCCACAGAGGGGCACCGAGGACTCCCTCTATGATCTAATGAGTCATATCAGGACTAAACTTCAAGAGAAGAAAGTCCTGATTATGATATCGTTGGACATAGAGGGGGCCTTCGATAGCGCCTGGTGGCCAGCTATAAAAGTCCGGTTGGCGGAAGAACGCTGCCCACCAAACATCAGAAGGATGGTCGCCAGCTATCTGGATGATCGGATGGTCAGGGTCCGATATGCGGGCGCCGAGTCAGCTCGCAGGACCGTTAAAGGTTGTGTTCAAGGTTCTATAGGAGGGCCAATCCTGTGGAACCTCCTTCTCGACCCTCTTTTACAAGGGCTCGAGCGCCGGGGCGACTATTGCCAAGCTTTTGCTGACGATGTCGTCCTGGTGTTTGATGGGGGTTCTACAGGAGAAGCGCAGAAGCAGGCCAATGCGGCACTAGCCTATGTGCGGGACTGGGGTGTCAGAAATAAGCTTAAATTCGCGCCTCACAAAACCCAGGCAATGCTCATCACAAATAAGTTAAAGTATGACACCCCGATCCTGCACATGGGCGGAGTCGACATTGGTCTCTCAAACGAGATAAAGCTGCTTGGCCTAACGATAGACCGAAAACTGACCTTTAACGGTCACGTGACGCAGGCGTGCGCGAAGGCAATAAGCCTATTCAAAGTGCTCGCAAGGTCGGCCAAGGTCCAGTGGGGGTTGGGACCTGATGTGATCCGGACGATCTACACGGCTGCGGTGGAGCCCGTGATCTTGTACGCCGCAAGCGCATGGGCTCCAGCCAGCCGTAAGCTGGGTGTAAGGAAGCAGCTCGGAGCCATCCAGCGCAGCTTCGCGCAGAAGATGACGAAGGCCTACAGGACTGTCTCCCTCAACTCGGCCCTGCTGCTGGCGGGGGTGCTCCCACTTGACATAAGGGTGCGGGAAACCGCACTCCTTTATGAGGTCAAGAGGGGGCACTCTCGCGAGGTAGTGGGAGACCGGGAGGTGGAGGCTCCTGTGGCTTTCGTCAACTTGGACCACCCGGCGGAACGGGGGAACGGGACGTTCCAATGCCTGGTTGACGGAGCGGAACTGGCCCAGCACGTCGGTGAA
Source organism: Lapara coniferarum (assembly GCA_949316025.1). Taxonomy (NCBI): domain Eukaryota; kingdom Metazoa; phylum Arthropoda; class Insecta; order Lepidoptera; family Sphingidae; genus Lapara; species Lapara coniferarum. Next base: position 15,175,599 of record OX438931.1, on the reverse strand, counting down.
GGTCTTAGCATCTTCACCGACGGAAGCAAGATTGACGGGAAAGTCGGAGCGGCGCTGTCCATATGGAACGGTGCCGCCGAGACGAGTACCCGAAAATTGCGGCTGGAGCCGTACTGCTCCGTCTACCAGGCAGAGCTTCTCGCCCTCCGCGAAGCCGTGGTGGAGGTGCTCCGTAGCGGGCTTCCTGCGTGCGGCATCTTCAGCGATGCCAGGTCCGCACTTGAAGTAGTCACCAGAGGTGATTACATTATTTTCCATTGGAGGTATTATGCCAAAATATTATCCACAAATAATGCAAATATATTATTTTACAATTTTACAAAAACAAACAACAGTTGAAACAAGTATGACAACGTGTTTAAAGAAGAAAGAAAAAGAATAGGAAAGATTCATAGAAAAATCCATCTATTACAAATAAGAATCCATAATTGTTGTTCAAAAGTAGTTGGTTCCTTTTCTACATAACGCGGTCCAACTATAAACAAAAGCTGTCAAATACTTCGATAAATTAGTGACAGCAAGCGCGAAAAATTGACGTAGGTCCGACCTCCACGGCGCCTCGGGCGCATCTGAAACGAGACGCGTTGTGCAGAATTGTTAAAAAATTCGTGTTTTTTTGAATTTTGAAAAGTACGAATTACTTTTGTGAAAATTTTTTTGCATAGCAATCTGCTAAATGTTATTACCCTTTTATTGACTTATATTTTTAAAGTAATTGTTTAATATACTATAATTAATTTTTGAAAATAAAATCCGAATTTTCTCTGTTTTCGTGATTTTTTATGATCGAGCGAAGTTGTAAGTATCGTGTTTTGGAATCCACACCAATGTAGAATGATTATTTAACTATAACATATATTTTTCTCGGACCGAAATGTTGATTATTTCTTGGTTTAAAATTGAATAGAAAAGAAGGTGTTTTGGGATATGGCAGCCTTAAGTTACCGATGGTTTATTACGACATTAAATTGTATTAGAGTTACGGTATTGCTCGTGCCTTTTTGGACATGATGGGAATAAAAACGTTGTATTAAAAATTTACCTTTGAATTTATGATAGCGCGATCAGTTATTTGGGATGGGCTTTGTTACTGAGGGCTTCGCGCGTGATTCCCGACGTCCCGAGGGAAATTTTCATTTGCCTGCGAAGGTTGCTGTTGCACGATGAATAGCTGACAAACAAATGATTTTAGAATAGTTTTTACTGTTTTTTCTACAACTTAGATGTGGAATTTACAGAAAAATACTAAAATAACGTACTTAATAGCTTGGCAACAAGTTTCAAGATTATACCCCTGGGATTTTGTATTCGTCATTATCGATGTTATCTAGAAAGATGAGCTTTTTAATATCTTTATTGATTTAAACATTTTCTTAGTTGTCTATTATTAACTGCCCCTCATAGTGACATTTCATCAGACCTTGGGCTCTAAGTTTAAGTACTGGCGCGAGATGTCAAGGTTTGCTTAGATCGACAGCTATTTAAGTGCACTCATTCCGGCTAGATTTAAAATCCATTATTAATAGGTCGAGGTTATACTAACCCGTTAGGAAATCTCGCTTTTATCGAATATGGAGCATGTCGGCTGATTATGTTCTAGAGAATGTATTATGTTCAAACTTATTCCATTACCTGTATTGCATATTGCAAAATTATATAATGAACGAGTCATCGTTTATAATGATCAGTAAATTCCTTCCAGTACGTATAAAAAGCATGTGATATATTTGCGTGGAATACTTGGGCAGAAAGAAAAGTTGATTATTGAATAAGTTATAGTTGATTTAATTCACTGCTCAATGTATTTAATGTAGAAACGTAACTTTCATACGGTGTGATAGATCACTTCAATAAACAAACGATAAATTATATCGATACTCGAACAGAATAAAGACGTATACCAGCTCCGTTTTCGTACATTGTTTTCAAAATGTGTGTAAACATCCGATGGTGGAGCCGGTTAATTTTCTATTAGCATCTTTTTGTTTTGGTACGGGCCTATCTATAAGCGTGTACGTACCACAGACGTGTACTGGGTTCAAGTGTGTTTATCTTATATTAGTTGTTATAGCAACATCAAACGAATGGGTTTTTTATACATCAATCGATAGCATGAATGTTAGCGTATTCAGTACCTACACAACAAAATGGTGAAAAAGTTATCTAAAACATCGGACGGTCATGAAATACCTACGGTCGTGACATATGAGGCGTCAGTACTGACGAGAGTACTGTCATATTTAAAAAAATTGCAAAGTACTATGGAAAACTTAGTTAATTTTTCTTACTAGAGACGTATATGGTGTTAAATTTTTGATTTTCTGTTTATAATTTCTTTTGTATTTTTTTTTTAAATACTGGTGGTATCCCTGTATGCACGTATCGGGTCAGACAGGGTTTTTATTTACATATTTTATGTAATATAGTGTAGCTTTTTTGTGTTAATGGATAGCGCGAATAAACATAATTTACCCACAATTAAGGGCGCTTTACACACATCGAAGGATTTCCCTTCCGCATTTCATGAGTTTTAATTATTCGTTGGACCGGTTTACTCTACGTTTACAAATTAACTTCTTGTGCAGCAGATGTGTTCGGCACGCATGTGGGCGGCGGCGTGCGACATTACTTTCCCACGGATTATTGAAAACAACCGGTATTTTGACTATCAGCACATTTCATAGTACTCGATGACTGCGATAACAATGTTTAGTGTTTATTTAGAATCGGAGACGGTTTCAGTTTTTATCGGAATTGGAATTATAAATGTAGTTGCTTCAACTTTCTTCAATTTCCCTGGGGTCTGGGCTTAGTTCTTAACGAAGTGTTTACGACCAAGTTATGGGCAATAAACCGTTTTATTTTATATTACATTTTTGAAAGTCAACGTTAGTGTTTAGTCGATTAGGTTTTGGGATGTTTGCATTTCTACGTTATAAATATTTTTCGTTTATTTACGTTCTGAAAAATGAAAAGTGGGCACCCTTCAAAGACTTTGTTATATTCGTCAGTAAAATTATTTTATTTGCAGCAAATATTTTAATATTTTCACAATATGATCATATTTAAATAGGCTGAAAAGTACCACAATAAATTGTTTAATTATGGTAAAGATATTATTTCAGTTAACAATTAAGTTCCCGTTCTGAATACGATATAAAATGTCCACATAATAACGAATAACTAATGTAAATAGCAACTAATTGGGTCCGCGTGCCGGTCAATTTGTCGGTCTTCGAAACGTTTAATCATAGATTTGTATATAGTATTGGATTTAATTTTTAATTAACAGTGCTATTTAAGATACAGATATTTCTTTTAAGTTAATTTACAATAACATTTAAGGTATTTTTTATGTATTATGTCATTTTATGATTGTTTACTTTTGCCTTTAAAGTTTCGTAAATCAGATTACATATTTTATGCTCTCAGGGCTGCTCGGCAGCAGAAAATCTAAGCAGTTGTATTTGCCTTGACGGATTCTAGCGTACAAGACTTATTACACAGCTTAAGTATTTTCCGTAGTATATATGTCTCAAAAGAGAGGACTAACCGTTATCATAAATAACCCGTTATCACAATAAATCTCGTCATAATATTCCTACACTCGTGAACATTGAAACAACAGTTAGAAACTTAATATACAAACATTGTTCATGTAATAGCATAGAGTCTGCCGGCATTTCAAAAACTTTCAAGACGTAATAACGGACCGGCACCAAGCACTTTGATTCTAGACAATGCCTCCATTACCAAACCACTCATGACTATTATAATTTGCGAATAAATTATTTACACCACGCACTGTGCCATTGCGTGGCGCGGCGATCGTAAATCTTGCGCCGACCGACACGTTATGAAATTTTTCTACCGACCGGCAATATCGGCTGTATCTTCGTATCGATCATTATCGGGTAGGTATCAACACTCAACGTTAGATTTATGTCATCCGCTTTAACTAACGAGCGTTGAATCCATAATGAAATCCTATTTTATGTACCGGCTCTCGTGACTCCACTCCCAAAGGCGGTGTTGGCATTGTCAGATTTGCGACAATATTAATATGCAAAACTGTGTTATCGTTTAACGGATTTTGTAAAGATTTGCTACTTCAGTACTTATAAGTACCAGATCAGACGTGTGAAGTTTTCACATAATAGTTATAAGTTGTGTTATTTAAAAAATAACTAATTTTTGAAAAAACTCATAACGTCCAGTCTTGATTAGGTTAAGTTATATTATACAACTTATGTCGTTCCAAATCATTATTAACTGTCAAAATTCAAACAAGGGATTTCAATGGAGCTGTCCGAACTGACAAGACGCACTACGTCACATTTGTTTTGTTCCTGTCAGGCAAGCAACCAAATTATCAATCAGGAGCATTGATGTATTAAAAACCCTAATACATCAATGATCAGGAGTCATAAAAAATACACTTCGAATTGTGAACCTCCTCTTTTTAAGTCGGTAAAAAATGCGAGCACGTGCCTACCCCCAGGTAAGGTCTTCTACGATCCGTCACACCGTTAAGTCGTTTATGATGTTTCCATCACAGTTTGAAATGATTCCTGTGTCCGCTTCGTAAATATTTGTGTGTATAATTTGTGTTGAGATCGATTTGTGTGCACAGTCGCCTTGGTTTTATTGTCGTGTTAATGATGCGACGTGTTTTTGTTGATTGAAATCAAATATAACTCCTTTGTATACGAAATTGAAGTGTTTTTTTGTTTGGCTTTCCTAACTTAACACAAAATTGAGCCGTCATAGTGAGTAATGAGAATCGTTTGGTCTGCATCGGTTTGTACTTTGTACACAGTCATCGTTTCTTATATTATTGTCACCCATTTATTTAAGTAACTTTTAGAGGTTACATAAATCATTGTTGTAAAAAATGGCAATACTGGCTGAATATTAATTGTTTTTCATATTATTAAGGGCGTATCTATACTAATATTATAAGGCTGCAGAGTTTGTTTGGTTGAACGCACTAATCTCAGGAACTGCTGGACCGACTTAAAAATTCCTTCACTGATAGGAAGCTACATTACTTCTGACGGCTATAGGCTACTTTTTATCAGCGGAAAATATTTTTATCCCGGAAAACCTTTTTACGGCGAGCGGAGCTGTGAGCATCACCTCCTAAGTTATAAATCCTACTAATATTATAAAGGCGAAAGTTTGTAAGAATGTATGGATGTTTGGATGTAAGGATGTTTGTTCCTCTTTCACGCAAAAACTACTGAACGGATTTCGATGAAATTTGGCACACGGGTAGATCATGTCCTGGATTAACACATAGGCTACTTTTTATCCCGGGAAAATATAAAGCGGGACTTTTATCCCGGAAAAACTTTTTAATGCGGGCGGAGCCGCGGGCAAAAGCTAGTTATTAATATAGCTAATTTCTAAAGACGTTTAATGTTTATAGAATTTGATGACATTTGCCAACTATATACAAGAAGCCCTTCATCGTATCAGTGACCATTCCACAGCGATAATATAATTTTAACCTTTTGGTGTGACTGTTTGTTACTTCTGTACGTGATGTATGGGTTTCTCAAATTTTCGGCTCCACGAACCCCTGTTAAAGTTTCCAGGTGACAGCGAACCCTTTAACTAGTTAAATCCTCCCCGCCCCTTGAAGAAAATATGGCAATAAAAGGTAACAAATAAAGAAATATATTTTTAATATTAAAATGATTGGTTTGCTTGTATTTGTGCCTTTGCCTGCCAGTAATCAAGCCACCATTACTTAAGTCTTATCGCGAACCACCTGCAGTCGAATGGCGAACTCCTTGGCGTTCGCGTACCCCACTTTGAGAAACCCTGGGTTAAACTTGGCAAGATATACATTTCACTTGATTCCTTCAGGTAGTGTATTTGTGTTATTGGACAACCTTACACAGTTGTTACATTATGCGCAACATGCACAGTTTGATTCCAAGGTAGCAGTGTTTGGTGTTTGAATTTGTAACCAGCTAGAGAGCAATTATCAAATCAAGGCAGGTCAGGATAATTTGACGCATGTCTCTGTTTGGCAATATTATTGCAATCTGCGTTAAACTTCCGTTGACCTGTAGTCAGATTATTATTGTCGGTATAAAAAAAATTGCACTGCTGTAAAATTCGAACCCGCCATCTTTCATCGTGTCTTGTGACAAAGAGGTAGTATAAGACAAAGACCCCCGACGATGCCTTTGTCTGCTCCGCCCCTGTCTGCGCCAAGCTAATCTCGATAATAAGTCATAGGATTTGTTCAGTAAAGGTAGGGTTCCGTCCACTGCGGCAGTTGCGCAATTGCCTTCCGAAGACTAGGTACTATGTCTTAAGACATAAATTGTCGAGTAATAAGGGTTTTTGCTGTCCCCTGTTTCACCACTTAACCTATCTGTCACACAGTCTTTGTCATTGCAATGCAATCAGTCCTGTATTATATATTGCCCACTGCTGAGCACGGGCCTCCTCTATTACTGAGAGGGTTCAGGCCTTCAGTCCACCACGCTGGCCTAATGCGGGTTGGCAGACTTCACATACATATATGTAGGTTTCCTCACGATGTTTTCCTTCACCGTTAAAGCGAACGATAATTGATAAACAATAAACACATAACTTCGAAAAGTCAGAGGTGTGTGCCTTGGGTTTGAACCTCCGGACAATGTCTCGGTAGACCGTTCCATTCCCAACTAGGCTATCGTCGCTGTCTTTGTCATTACTTTGTCTTAATTATATTTGATATTTTTTAAATACAGTTTGTCTCGCCTCAATGGTAATGATATTATGGGAAATCTGAAATATTCTTAGACGGCTATTAGCGTGTTGTAATGTTAAAATGCTTTTACTATTTGCGGATATTAATGTTATCAATAACATTTTGTATTCCACACAGAATTTATTCATGAAATAGGAATTTTCCCATAAAAATTCCGCGGCACAATAATAAAATATGTCGATTTTATTAAGGTTGACCCTATCAAAATATGAATTATTTCCATATAAATTCAAGATGATCGCCGCGACAGCGAAATGGGACGCAATGTATGTAATGTACTAATGTGGACAAATATTGTATTTTTTATTTACCGTAGTCATATTTAGTGTCTTAGGCACGGTAAATGGCTACATCCGCTACACCGTGTCACACCATCATTGTAAGTAACCGTATCAGGTAATGCAAACATTTATGTGTGGATGAATGTGAGAATTTTCTCAATTCCCTCCACACGCGCCTTCAGTGATCTGACTTTATCAAATCTGAGGTAATAAAGTTGAATTTTCTATGATCATCCTCCATAGCTTTTGGTTAAACGTTACGTGATTTTGATGAGAAATATGTCTAGCGTCTCTTCCCAAGTGTAAGTGAGCATAGAGGAGTGACAATAGTGCATTATACGCTACCGTCACGTCGCACAAGCGCAGACACGAGGCGACGTCACGCGTGTCCCTTCCGGCGCGAGCGGCCACTAATCACATGTGCGCCGCGAGCACACTGAATGTTAAACCAACAAACATGCAAATGATTTTGTAACGTTTACATATTTGCTTAGATATGTTACATATCCGCCAATTAACATATATTTCACCGTAATATTTGTCGCGGCAGTGTGTTTTGGTAGGTTTGACGCGTGTCTTGTAATTGATGGATAGTGTTACTAGGGGCAATGCCCGCATGGAATTTGAGGCGGGACTTCAGTTGTATTATCCTACATGTTTTGTGCAAAAAATATGATATGTTAGTTTAAATTCAATTAATTCAACAATTATCAAGTATTGTTGAATAAAAGTTTAATTTAGCTTGATTAAATAAACGTATTTTACACACACACACACACACACACACACACACATACACTCACGCTCGAAGGGGTAGGCAGAGGTGCAACTAGTGCACCCACTTTTCACCGTTATTCCGTCCCATGATGTGATAGGGGGCGAGCCTATCACCATATCGGGCACAAATTCCAGACTCCGGGCTGATACTGAATAGAAAAACTCAATATCACTTTGCCCGACCCGGGAATCGAACCCGAGACCTCAGCTTTGCAATCGTACTGTAATACAACTACGCCACCGTAAAATAAAAATAAAGCCACCGACAATAAAATAAAAATAAAAACGTATTTTATTTTTATTTTATTGTCTATTGATCATCATAAGTGGACGATAGCCTAGTAGTAGTTGGGAATCGAACAGTTTGACGAGACGGATGTCCGCAGGTTCAAAACCCAAGGCACACACCTTTGACTTTTTTGAAGTTATGTGTGTATTATTTATCAATTATCGTTCGCTTCAAAGGTGTAGGAAAACACAATGAGGAAATCTACATGCCTTAGAATTCTCCAAAAATGATTTCAAAAGTATGTGAGTCTAACCCGCATTAGGCCAGTTTGGTGTAAGATGTGGACTAAGGCCTAAACCCTCTCGGAAGTATATAATACAGGGCTGGTATGGATTATCAATATCTTAGCTGTATTAGTTTCCCCCCATTGACTATTATATTAAGTAGCATTGCTCTACTACGTACCCTGATATCTATACTAATATTATGAAGAGGAAATATTTGATTGTTTGTTTGTTTGTATTGAATAGGCTCTGAAACTAATGGACAAATTTGAAAAATTCTTTCACCAATATAAAGCTACAGTATCAGCGAATAACATAGATTACTTTTTATCCCGGGGAAATATAAAGCGGGACTTTTATCCCGGAAAAACGCATTCACGTGGGCGGAGCCGCGAACGGAAGTCTATCCTATATAAACCCATTTCATAGAGTATATCGTCAAACACTTTCTCTAAGCTTTTACGATATTGTTCTAAATGTATCTTGTTCTAAAGCTGAGGTCCCGGGTTCGATCCCCGGGTCGGGCAGTGATATTGAGTTTTTCTATTCAGTACCAGCCCGGAGTCTGGAATTTGTGCCCGATATGGCGATAAGCTCGCCCCCTATCACATCATGGGACGGAATAACGGCGAAAAATGGGTGCACTAGTTGCGCCTCTGCCTACTCCCTCGGGGATAACAGGCGTGAGTGTATGTGTGTGTGTGTGTGTGTGTGTGTGTGTGTGTGTTCTAAATATATGAAAAATATTTTACGAGGCATAAAACCGCTGCATTACACGCATCGTGTGAGGGTCGCCTGGCACTCGGAAGTGATGCTTTACCGCGGGGACGAACATCTGGACTTTTTGATGTCCTCGCATGCTTAATTAAACCTGTGTGAATGGAACTGGATGAGGAAGGATCCTCTCTCTTCACGGACGATTACTGTTAGTCTTTGATACCGTCATATATACGTTTGTAAGAAATATAAAGCCGTGTTGTAATAAGTAAACTGATTTGACGTTAGCGAAGCTTAGTTAATTATCGAAGTGGTGTTTGTTAATGTGTGAAGGTTATTTTGTTAATTGTTTTGTATAATATGTTTTGTATAAATGCGGGCCGCTTTTGACAGGTCCGTCTGGAAATCTTAGTGGAGACTTATGTTCAGCAGTGGACGAGTTGTGGCTAATAATGTGATGATAATGAAGTTTACAGTGTTGAGTTTGTGACTAGAAAAAGTTATATTAAAGCTATACAGTAACCAAGGGTCACAAACAAGCATAGCGATTTTTTTATAATCATAATTTATCTGACTTTTATAAAACCTTTTTTTGTTTAGCACAGTGCGTCATTATCACAATCATAATGTTAGGTCAGGCGCGCAGTTTTCGCGAGTTTTCGCGGCACATGTCCTAAAATCACATGATAGGTATGTTGGTAACAACTTTTAATATCGATAATATTATTCGTAAATATCGCAGTACGAATAATAACACTATCGTAATTCCATCGGTCAACGTATTTCTAATATATAAGCTTCCTTTAGGATACACAAATAGATTCGTCATCCTTAATATCCGGCACCCAAAGTAATCAACAAACAAAAAATGGGTCAACATTACCATTTTCATCTCTATTCAGTTCCACTCGCGATAAAGGGTGTGGAAATACCATAACTAATATAAAAAATACTTAGGATTGTGTATAAAAACTATTTAATAGGAATTCCATCGAAAGTGGTAACAGTAGAGCAGTATGCAGATGCCAGACAGGAGCGTAACTAATGGACAAAAGGATTCCGAGGAGTCCTCGACAACATGCAATAATGAACCACGCTCCGGGCCCGCTGTACCCTCGGTTACACGTTTCACTTTGATGTTAACTCCTCATCAGGCCTGTTTGCCAGATATCAAAAGGCTCTTGTCCGTGACAACCCTAGTTAGTTCTTTTAACAAGATTTTTTCAGCAAACAGTGTTGCTGATGCTTGTTCAACGAGCAGAAAATTATAAATTACAAACAACCCGAAGCTACTTTTGTTTTGGAAATTAATTTCTGCTTTTACCACTTTTTTAAATGAATTTACAATGTTGGTTTATTTATTTACGCTGATATTGGTGGTTTCAGTCTACAAGGGGGCGGGGGGAGGCAAGGTTCCGCTAGATAGCTTGGTTTAACGTATTTAATTGTCACGGGTTAACAATAATACATAATTGATTCGAATTCTGTGGAACGAATTCTAACGGAGTGGGATAACGGTTTCGTCGTATCAGCAAAGGCTGTCGTGTTAGGGAAAAATGATTACAATTTTGTATATAGTTGTTTTGTTTAAGGCATGTGTACTCACATCGCATATTAATGGCTCTAAATGTGTTTGCTGTCACCTGCAGCGACTTCATAGTAAAATTATTTTTTTATAAACTATGCTTACACGAAACAATGTACTAACACACAAGGATCAACAGGAAAACGATGTGTGTATATGTTAAAACGTGTAGTGGTCATGATAGGATTCCTTTGTTATTTCTCAACATCGATCACTTCACTGGCAGTGCATTCAAACTCGCAGACAGTCTCAGCGAAGTATGCAAAATAGTAAAAAAGTATTGTTCTAAGTAAGTTCAATACCGGACATGAATCGCGAACGTTCCGAGTTACAAGAACAATTTTTTTCTCTATAACTAATTTCGCATTCTGTTGATATCGGGTCGTCCGCGGCGCCAACTGTTGTTACAATAATGTGTTTTCGGTTCTTGATTATTAATGACATTCGGCTTATTGTACATTGCAAATAGTGTATCAGGGAGTTGACTATTTCTAGGAAGAGTAGACTATGCGGCTGCAATACTTATGATGTGTTCTTTGCTCGGTCTCGCCGACCGGGACAGGCGACCCATCAAAATTCAATACGCACACATGAACTGCCGTCTACATTTTTTTCCCATCTCCTTTATTCGTCAAGTTAACACGTTGTATCGAGGATGTAAAAAAATTATACTCTGTTCTCGGTAGCTGTGGATCCGGGCTTCAATCGCATATAAATGTTTTCTCAGAACATCCAACAAATTATCGACGCCGTGTTACATCTTTAACATGCTTCACGCATATTCTTTCTCTTGTAAGAAATTAGTAATGCCATGATCACGTTGGTCTTGACTCTTGAGCAACAATAAGTAATAATAAACCGTCGTCACCGGGGCAGCGGGCGCGGGCGTTGCGTGCTCAATTATCATTCACAATAAATCGATTTAATTTTATTATCGGATAGTATATTTGTATGTTCGCTGTATGCTATGCATTAAAGTGCAAATTAAATGATTACAAAAAGGAAACGAGAGCCATGCTGTTGTGTAACTAAAGTCCATTGTGTTGAGACAGATCTGGTCACGCAACGCTAAACTTAGAGCGACGAGGCTCAGCTGTGTGGGGTAAGTCGGGAAATGTGTGTTTTTTCCAGGCTAGTCAAGGTGACTAAATTTAACTATACTGATGATCCAAAAAGGCAACGATTAACCAAAGAGTCCTGATTATTCGTCCCAACACTCCAGGCTTTTTTTTCCAGGCTGATGCTGAATATAAATATTTATTAGCTTACGTAATGACACATCAGTAAGGTTTGGTCAAACGCCATCACCTTTTGCTCACACTGAATCCACAATTATTTTTAAAATCGATCTGAACATTACACCTGTGTATTGTCATTAACCATAAATTTATTTCATACATATTAGCATATAGATTGCTAGATAATATTAGTTGCGTGCGGAGATTAATGATTACTTAGTTGTATTAATTAACACTAAGCGGGACAACAAAGGAATTTAGTACATATGTACATTGTGTTATTGACTCGTAGCTACATCATCTAGAAACCGGCGCAAAATAAACACCACGAGCGCTAATGTGCTACGTACTGAAAGCTACAATTACTCCACTTAATGAATGGGTGATTGCTTTAAGTTTCAACGGTGTACGGTGTATGTAATAATTCATCCATATTAAGCGTCGCTCGCATCGTAGAGACGCGAACGCCTAACAGGGGCGGTACACGCTCGAAAATATTACATTTATATTGCATCATTGTGTATGGTACAAAAGGACAAAATATAAATTGATATCGTGTCGCGTGTATAAAATATTAAACCTCATTTTAGTTGATCATTAACGTGCATTGTTCGTTAATTGTATTTCAGTTGTTTATTTCAAAATAAGTGTTGGTTTCTATCATCCGCAAAAAGCTTGAATATTATTCCGTAGAGTTGTTTTTATTGAATCTCTTTCTTATTATGCTCCCATTGACACCACCGATACCTTGATATATGAGACTGTCAATTATTGACGAGGGGTATTATTTCCCGCGCCTCGCGAGTGTAGTGGTCGCGTGAGAGGCGCCGCGCGGCGAACATTAGCCACGTGCTGTGCGGTGGGTACAGCCCGAAATACACCGCGCGCACCTACCAGATATTTCCGTCCACCTCCATCGACAGATATGCATAATAGTAGTAGACAATAGCGGCTAATGTTGGAATATTTGTTAGGAGTTTGGGTTCTGTACATAACGATTTAGTGTTAAAGATTTATAGCGATTTTTTTCTTTGAGTGTTGTATTGATTCTTTTTATTATGTACATATTTTTTTTACATTTAATTAAGTTTAAAAATTAGTTGCTTTTTTAAATACATGTGGAACTATCTGATATTAACTGTATAATATGTTACATGATAACAGTCCATAAAATTACTGTAGCACATACGCATGACAGGTGTATATTTTCAAGCCGAGAGATATTTTGGCCGCTCCTAAGTTGTTTATCTTTCAACGGCAACGTAAACTTGCGACCGCTGTCCGATGTAGATACGTACATAACACTTCTTTACCGCCGAGTAGAAAATATTCCGCTATTTTTATGCGCTGTAAAAGTATCAGCAGTTATCGGTTTCATATAATATGATGAAGCAGCGTATATTAACGTTGGTTTAACATTTTGGAGGATTTGAAATGGCGACTTCTTAAGTATCTGTTTAAGTATCTGTTTATTATCTCTAAGTATCTGTTTTTACAAGTTGAAAGCGTCTGCGCGCCGCCTAATGGAAAGCTGTAACGTTAGACTACAAATACTTATCAGGAACGCAGAGAACAATGTGTCGCATGCTCTTGAAATTAGTTTAATTCATCTCAAGTTGCTCTACATCTTACAATGTAGATACATGTACATTATTTTTATCAACATGTCTAAATATTTTAAGTCACTCCACCTTCCAAAATAAACCTTGACATTTCAATTCGCTGCATTGTTTCCGCAATCCTTTAATTTTTACTTATTCTACGCTTGGATAACTTAGAATTGATGATTGCAATTGTTTTGTTTTTGGAACGAAGTTCCTTATTCTTTATTCGCTAGGTACACATAATTATGACGAATTTAATAAATTCATGTTACAATTTTGGTTCAAGTTTGGAAATGTTGACGTGACGGGTCAAAACTCAAAGTATTATAAATGTTTTTTTTACCTAGAATTACTTATTAGTCCTTAACGATGATGCAGCTACATGATTTAGTATGTATATTTTTAGAGGGGATTACTTTAATGTAGGTTTAAAGAAGCTGTGATTTCTGTGATTATAAAAATATTGTTATGATCTGGTTTATGGTTGTATGGTTTAGGTTATGTTATGGTTTTTTTATAATATATATACGCCAAAGTCTAAATCTACTGAGATTTACCATGTTCATTGTTCATAGTTGTTATTGTTGCCCTTCTGAATATATAACGGTTCACAAACACGATCAAAACTCCCACATAATATAAAAACTGTAACTTGATACAGTTCCTTACTTCCAGTATTAAGAAAAATCGTTACTGGTGTCATGGCAAATTCTATATTTGATATTTTGTTTTGTGCCGCATGGTGAACTCAATCCTATTTGGTGGGGTATTTGTCGGAGGCTGAACTCCACAAAAGTGTTAGCGCTTCGGCAATGTCGGCAACTTGTCCGGATTGTCCGGATTATCCGGATAATACCCCGGCGTTTCCGCCTGATACTGCTTATCGGCGCTGCGAGAAAGGCGCCTTCGCTCTGTAAATAATATCCTTTCAATATCATAGCTTTGTATGTTATTGAAATAAATATTCTACGATATTATTCCGTTCTTCATTGAATGGCGCGGTTGATCCGCTCTCGGTTTACTGTTTCAATTAACCTTTTCTATTCTTTGCGATAAATATGTTTTGTTTTTTGTTTGGTAGTATCGTATAAATTCGTAATTAGTCGCACTGTGGGACGTTAGAACATCTTTTTTATCGAACAAAAACAATGGTGGTATAAGTTAAAGAGCTGCAATTTTATAATGGCCAAAATCAAATCTCAAGAATTCGGTTAACACTAGATAATTCGAAATGAGTTTCTTGCGTTTAACTCTTTTAACAATAGCGTTCATTATTCCGTCAAAAAACTAAAAAGGTTTCCATTAGTTATGTTTACTTTTTCCTTCCCGAAACGAGGAGTTGCTTACTAATTGCGCTATAGAGGTCTAACTATTTTGACTAAGGAAGTGACTCGTTCGGAAAAATTTAAACTGGTCGCATATATTTGTACAGGCTTCAAGTGTTATTCATATTCCAATCGCAACACCTGTAGTCTCGTGTATACGTCTTGCATTTAAAGTCGCCATAGTAATTAGCATATTCAACAGAAGTCAATAATTTATTTCTGTTATGTTTTATAGTATGAAACTCGTTTGTGCTAACGATGTTGATACGACAATTGCGTTGTTTGCACTGGGTGGAAAATTACATCGCATAAGCAATTTTTTAGATTGCACGTGAGACCTTAATAGTATAAATGGCGTAGAACATTTGTATGAATGCAAAATATGCACCAAAATTAATATTGCTTATGACTTTGATGCTAGTACGTATACCATTTCCCTTGCTACCTAATGGAAGTACAAAATAATTTTACTACCCAACATGGGCGTAGATATAGCTTTTGAATAGGGGGATCCGAGGACACCAAAATGTACCACCTGGGACGGATCCATAGGTAACGTAGGTATACACCCCCCAAACCAAATTTAGTGATGTTTTTGGGTTAGGTTTTGTTGGGTCATCTTATTATAAATGTGAAAGTTTGTGAAAATCACACACGCATTGTAATGTATACATGTTTTGTGGCACGGATTATTTTTGTTGTAAGCTAGGGGGACCTCCCTTATATACGCCCATGCTACCCAAATTTCGGTTCTATAAAAGCTTTGAAGCACGTAACAAAATAAAGAAGTACATAAATGTTGGTATGTCCGTATAACTTTTGTCCATATCTATCAAAGGCACAGCAATTAGAGACTTGAACGAGGATAATCCGTGTATTAAGCGAGGATTACCGCAACGAAGGCTCTCATTGCCGAAAGGGGTTCAAATAAAAAAAGATGTAATTTGTGCTCATGTCGGAAACACGTTAATACGGTGGTCGGTCGGCTAAATCCTTTTCGCCCTTCAAATTAGTCTTTGACGTTTTTCTCTTTCCCGTCAATATTTAGGAAAAGGGAAAATGTTGAGTCTATACACACTTGGGTTAGTAAATATCAATAGTAAATATTTAGTACTTACTTGTATTTTGTATTATGGATATTTTTTGTAATATTGTTAATTATTTTAACAATGTGAAATATCTTAAACGATTACTCTACTTATATAGAGTTGACAATAGAGAATTTTTATGGTTTTTCAAAACCAATCAAATCAATGGTAGGTAGGTACTTATTCCGTGCCCACCTTGCAATATAATCAAATACCTCCTTGTTCCAGAACATGCATTCTGTAAATAAACCAAAGAGATGATATGTGGAAAGTTATGGAAGCAAATAAAAATAACGTAGTAGTTCATTCACTGAAATTGCGTGCAGAACAAATTGTTGTACGCCGTTTGCCGCAACTGCAAGCCGAATAGATGAGAATAGTTTCAACCCTTCTCCATCGGAAAGTTTACGAAAACAACGGCACAACAAGCGTGGAAACTAGCCCGGTTTAGATCACTCACCGCTAGGGATGTGGAAATGTATCGATACTACGTACTGATTATTCATGGCTATAGTGCCGTAATCGATAATTTGTGATCAATATTAGTGTGTGATAGAAAGCATCGAATAATTTTTACAGACATTTTCTTAATGTAGAGTCATCATATTTTATTTCTACCATGAACATTATGAAGGTAGATAACATTATTTTAATTTAATTAAACATATTTTGATTTGTATCGTAGACTAGATACAATATCTCTTTTACTTTTATGAAACAATCATTATCCTCGAACCATAACACAAACAATCTATTGACAGCAAACTTTTCGTATCGATAGTTAGTTTCTTCGAATGTTTACGATACTGTCACAAGAATAAAGTATCGGGACATGCCCGATTTGCACGGTGCAAGGAAGAAATTGATAACAAAGTTTGTGACTCGTTCCGCAATAGAACACGCGTTGGAAAATAGAAAAACAAGCAACCGCTTGTTTGTGTCTGTGTGCAGAGAGCCAGGGAGCCAGGGAAGCCTGCTTTTTAACCGTATTGTCTCTTGCGCTGTCGGAAGTAAATCTCATTTGTCTCTGTCGCCGGGCGCCTGCACCGCCGCATTTACAATTTAACAACGATCATTATAAACTGCTTCTATTTATATTTATGAAATGTTTGCTTATTTATAGCTCAAGTATTATTGGCTTCCTCGTGACTTGCATTGTTAATTACCCACGGTTATATAATTACAGCGAGCTACTGTTATACGTGATTTTTTGCATATTTTAAATTTTGTTCATAATATGTTTCATTATTTTCATTGTAGTGATCGAAGCTGCAGGCGTCGTGCAATCGTTGTCATAATTTTGAATAAAAAGCCGCAGGCTATGTTTAGAACCTATAATTTTCGGATTTTTGATAGAGACATTAAAGCATAATGAGATCCATTATCATATTTGGAGTTTTATGGAGGGCAGCGATTTCCAGAGTATTATTTTGTAACAATCGTGTTAATATAACATTATTAAGATGATGATTTCAACTTTAAATACTAATCAATATCCGCAACTCGCAAACAGCAAAGTAGGACTACAGAAATCACAATCCATTCTTCATTAAAATCTATAACAACGTCTTATAATCATTGATATTTGATATAGTATAATCGTATTAATATCTTAAATAATTAATTTATTCGCTTTTCTTTTGCATAGTATCGATGCCTTGCCTTTAGTAGACGCCTCACGAGAAATAATCGCCCACTTGAACAAACAAAATTAATATGCATGGGTTGCAAGGAATGGATACATTTTACGGCATCAGTGTACGCTAGATACCTGTGCGGTAGAGATAAGACAGGTACACGGGTTTAAAACAATGACAGACCGAAATATTTCAGCGGAACCTCTTAGAGCAATCTCTAAGATATATTACTGTCCTCGCTCAAGCTTGACGTCTCGTATTGATCGATCCAAGGGTTGATCACCTTTTTTGCTGATAATGATCACATTTAATTTCCTGTAATGTGGGGCATGCTCCAATGCGTCACTAATGATTAGTTTGTTTATAAAAAGCGTATTCGGACTCCCGCCTATTAGATAAAGTGTGGGCACTCGGCAGGGCGCTGACAGTAATCCGGTTTCCAGGATCGGCGCTGATTGCGTCTATTGTCTCTTTGGGTCGTACGATATTTAAGCCATTCAAAATGTTTTATTTATTTGTTTGCTGACCTAATTTTTGATATAATTTTCCTTTTTGTAAAGACTTATTAAATTGGTACTTTCAGATACGGATTTCGTCCGTGTTGCGTTTTCGGGAGTTGTATCTCATGAAAGCCTTCATAGCACTAGTTACTTTCATCAACAGTATTTCTAAATACAGCAGTAGTCTGCATAAACGAAAATCGATTAGCGAGATTTCTGAAACTGTTCAGACGCAATCGCGATGCCCGTTAATGTAGTTATTAGATAGTTTAATTGATTTTAAATAGTATTCGTATCGCCACTCAAATACGCTCAGGGCGAATCCAAACTTTTAGCTCGTTAATGGACCATATCCCCTCAGTCTGCAACTTATTGCGTTTGATATACATATCCGACAGGCCATGTTACATACGTAAGCTAATTTTAATATGACGCTATGTAGTATGTGGGTGTTGGGTTGCAAAGTGTTCTGCCGGTGAATGAACCACACTCCCGACTCCCGACCCGACTGGGATGTGGCCGTGTGCCAATGCGCGTTCGAATACCCTATGGGAACAGTTATCGTCATACTCTGCTTGTACTCCCGTCTAATAGACAATAATATTTGACAGCTAATGGCATCGCGTACGAGCCAAATGCAAATACGAGCTTTGTTCAGGTCCTGTGAAAATGTTAAATATGTATTTACGAAACCTCCGTCGTGCGGTTGGATACCGAAGCAAGAATATTATGAATCATTCCAGACTACGTTCCTGGATTCTGTCAATCGGCGATCCGTTCAGATTTTACAATGATGGATTATGATGCTTTAATCCACCTGGATTATGCCGTAGTGATTCATTTCTACATTTGTCCTTCTGAAGGTTATTGATGGTAATAGATGTATCCAATGTGTGACTGTCGATTAATATACGTATATATAAAAAAGAAAACGGCATTCCGTAAAATAATTGCCAAAAAAGTGTTGTGCTTTCAACATAATGGAAATAACGACGTAGCTGTGCAGGTCTGGTGCTGGTTAACTAGGCTGGACTCTTCATACATATACATATACACTCACGCCTTTTATCCCCGAAGGGGTAGGCAGAGGCGCAACTATTGCACCCACTTTTCGCCGTTATTCCGTCCCATGATGTGATAGGGGGCGAGCCTATCGCCATATCGGGCACAAATTCCAGACTCCGAGCTGATACTGAATAGAAAAACTCAATATCACTTTGCCCGACCCGGGAATCGAACCCGACACCTCAGCATTGCAGTCGTACCATAATACAACTACGCCACCGAGGCAAGCTGGACTCTTCACTATTATTAAAATACTTTGTTTGCAGTAGCAAGTTCGACAAACTTTATAATAGAGCATTTACATCACCTAATTTTGTTGAATATTTCAGCGGATAGCGTAACGCTCAATTTAGTTACTCGCGTGGCACAACCCAGTGTTACATTCTATATACATAGTCTAGTACCACGTAGTTATGTAGTTTATCGTGATCATCGTTCACACCATTGTAGTCCTTGGTATAGTAGCAGAGTATATGGGGTGTATAGATTACAAACAATTTGACCCAGTAGGCGTGTTCAGAGTGGAGTTCGGGAGGCGAAAGTTATCCGATCTACCAAGCATTCGGTCGATAAGTCGTGGTCAAGCGATGGGTCTAGTTATTTGACGACAGCTATAAACTGGTAAGTCCTGGTGGATATTAAAATAAAGCCCCATTTCACTGTATTGCCTCAGCGGATAGTAGACAATATGCACCGGCAAGACACCCAAAACTATTGTTTGCTGTCGCTTAAATACAATTAATTAACTAACAATGTTATTTAGAATTTGAGTACATGTTACTTAATAGAAAATTACTTTGGCATTCTGGATTTCGAAAGTATTATTTGTGAGTGATTGTGCAATATGCCTTTTACGATAATATGCGATAAAAAAAAATAAAAATAAAGGAAAAGCGCAGTCAAAGCTGCACTCTACAACTGCATTTGAGTAATGAAATATGTCAAATGAAGTTGCAACGTGTTCCACAGTCGAGTTTTATTTTCCTGTTATTTCTATTTCAAACCACAAAAACGATAAAAATTGTAAAAATAGATCAAGTGAGGCGTGTTATGGCTTTCCGCCAGCGAAGAAATGAATTTATGTGAAATGACAACACTGGTACAAAAGCATTTTTACTAATCGTTTGTTTTCATTAATTTACTATTTGATATAAGCCATTCCGATGCGTAATTTAGTATCGTTCGAGTAGGCAATAATCAACTCATTGCAGTATGTGTTTTCATGGTGCGATTGTAATGATCGTTTCCGCTCCTCATTAGGATTTTAACTGATATGGCTCGATATGAAGCCATCATTTCTCGATTACAGTTTTAGATTAGCAATTAGACAGCATTGTTGGCGCGTTTATAGAACGTGAATTAGACTGATAACGTAATGGTGGCTGTTAAATATAATTTGCTTCGATATCGTCGAGCGCGTCCGTATGCCAGACCGGCGCGGCGGCGATTTTGAGTGCGGGCGATTACATGCGCGCGGAACGATCGCGCCCGGCGCGCCGCGCCTCGCCACGCAGAACCGCGCCGCCAAGCCGTCTGAAGGTAAACCACCAGCGTCGCGTATTTATGGAGAATAAATGCAAATCGTTGTTTTTCTACCGCTCGCAATGTCTGATACGGTGATAGATAAACATAATCTGTTCAATCGGAATGACATTGGCCGCGTGATCTGTAATCTGTATACGTGCCGATCGTTAAGCACCAGCTAAATACCCACAATGATTATCGGATTTTGTGGCAAATGGCGATACAAAGCTGATGTGACATGACCTCGCGCAGTCAGCTGCCGCCCGCCACCGTTCGCCACCGCTGTTGATGTTATTAATCCGAGTGGTTTATATCTTGATATAACAGTTGTTAATCTCGTTTGCGATGCGACCGGTAATTTGTAGTTTGTACGGCCTCGCGCTGCAGGTCCCGCCGTCAACGCGTGAAATCCTGTTTGAGGTACAAAACAAGATTTCGACTGTGCAAAATTATTATTGAGTTTCGCGTAGAGTCCGGACGTGTGGATTTTGTAAGAGCGTGTTCGCCGAGCACCACTATCTGCAAGTTTCCGCTTCGCCACACGGCGCATTATGTCTTTGCTAGCTTAGTGTTTTCTTTGGCTATTTTCGCGAATTTAATTTCTACGTAAAATACGTTCCAGGGACTTTTTATTTCTTTTCTGTTACGAAATAACACACACACACACTCACTCACACCTTTTATCTCCGAAGGGGTAGGCAGAGGCGCAACTAGTGCACCGACTTATCGCCGTTATTCCGTCCCATGATGTGATAGGAGGGCGAGCCTATCGCCATATCGGGCACAAATTCCAGACTCCGGGCTGATACTGAATAGAAAAACTCGATATCACTTTGCCCGACCCGAGGATCGAACCCGAGACCTCAGCATTGCAGTCGTACCATAATACAACTACGCCACCGAGGCAGTCACTTACTAAATAAATAAATACTTATCTATAAGAAGTTATACATTGGCTGATAAAACTTATGTAGAATAATTCCGAACATTTTATACAAATTTGATGTACTTACATTATGATATTGCGAAGCATTAAAAAAGACATTGTTGTTTCGGATTTGTAAATTAAATTTTTAACAAAGTTATCTTAAGTAATATTATTACTATACATATAGGTTACGGACTACAGTACCGACGTGGTTAATTATAGAATCTGGTAAGGCATAAAATGTAGGAAAAATTGATAAAGAAAAGCTTTCCAATGACCTATTTACCTAATTAAGTGGCTTGGCAGAAAACTGCTTTAGAGCCACCGGCGAGCTGCTTAAATGAGGTGACCTGTAACCTCAAAATAACTTTGTTGCCGTTGGTTAAATTTAACTATATATTTTATAGCTATGCAACTACATACTGTTTGCACCTTTTTAAACGTAGAAAGGCTGCAGCGTGCGATTAAAAATGTGTTTTTTCTGCTTTCCTATGTTTTAGTATTTTAATAACAGTTTTATTATCCAAACTTAGTATTATTTAGATTATTAAAACTTACGCGAGACATATTATATTACTCGAAAAAAACGGTTTCACTCACGTATTATTGGAAGTTGAAACTGGTCGGCGATTCAGACCAAATAATACGTGAGTGAAACCGTTTTTTCTTTCGAGTAATATTATTTAGATTACCGAGGTTACGAAAGAGATTGGCTTCCACCGATAAATAGACAATGTAAACTAAATTCTTGGTATATACAATTGAATATAAAGGTTTTGATTTCATCTTCATAGTAAATTACAATGGACAGATGCACCGATATCATTCCGGTGGTAAATCATGATGGATGGCGGATCCGATAACTGTGTGTGTGTGTATGTATCGACTTGGTATTCCGTGGCTAATAAGGATGTGAGGATGGTTTCTAATACCATGATTGCGAAAATTTGTGAAATTGGATGTTTGACGTTTACGCACCATCGAAAATATACTTAGTTATTTCTGTCACGTATAAAAAAATTGTTCGTTTTCAAAAATGTAGCCTGTGTAGGTAATTATTAGGAGATTCCATCGAATCGATAATGCTATAACATTAATAAAATAATCTCCCTTTGTCACCAGATGCGGTCTTCATGCAGACTTCACGGAGCTGACGGCGTGTGTGGGAGGGGAACTGGACAGACACGAGGGTTCGGCGGTGCATCGCCGGTACTTCTATATCACGCTGCTGCGGGAACCTGTGGCAAGGTATATGCAGTTTTATTTCAATATGTTTATAACATATTCTTCCAGTCAGTGTTTGAGGCCAAAGAATCTGCTTCATAAATTTGGTCTACTAAAGTCATATACTTGCAATTTGCTTCTAATAACTTCTGTAGAAACTCGATGATGGCTACGATAACTTCATAAATCTAGTAGCGGGGCCGGGCTGTGCAATTTGAGGTTCGATTTCCAGGTTTGAAACAGTACACCTGTGTTTCAATATGATTTCTCGCATCATAGTTTTAGCTCTGCCTATTATCTTATCAAGGAAGGCATTATGTAAACTCGAAGTGTAAATGTAACAGTTCTGTGAAATTATTAATCAATATTTACTGCATCATAACATTATTAACAATAACACGCAGTCGTGTTAAAGCCAAAACTGGACATTTAAATATTTGAGAAGTAAGAATTTTGTAGCTAAAATCTTACCAGTATGCTCAATCATAACATAATATTACGTGCAATTATTCATAGATACACTCATGATACTCAGATAAACTTAGTCGAAATAAACACACGTTAATTAGTCTATGCTAATATGAGCAGACCGCACCGTACTTTACCGTACTAAAACAACTCCAACGAATATCCTCCTAACGATCCATTTAAACATAACCGACACTTCACCAATCTTACACCAAGATATTAACACCGACATGATTTAAAGGTTACAATGAGATTAAGATGCGAATAAAGTGTCCCCCGCACCAATTCCACGATCCACTTTCAAAACGTTAAGTAGACGGATACAAAATGTGACGTTCGGTGACAGTGAATTAGGGGCACAATAATGGGGTTGGACCGTTCCCTTTGTCTCACTCCACAATGGCACCGACGAGAAAATTGTACTCGCTTTAAAAGATCTCTCTGTACGCGACGACTATTATTACACTTAGCTTCCCTGAGGAAGGGTGGAATGCTTGAGAGGATTCAGCGGAATACCCGCTATGTTGAGTGTGGAAAGTGTCGTAAAACGCACGGTTTTCTCAATCCGTACAATTTTGTTGTGTAAAGCGCGCTTTAAACTTGGCAAAAGCAGCAACAGCAGGCTTGAGCAAGATCAGGCTAAAAGGAAAATATGTTGTTACGTACCTAAATACGGTTTCTTTTTCTTTCCCGTTTTATTCCACGTCTAGCTAATGGAGTCTTGGAAAACTTTATGCCGGGATAAACGTTGATGGAATTATTAAAATTAACTATAGATTTTTATGGCCCCTGTCGCCAAGTACCCAATTGAGCTGATAGTAGGTACACAGCGAATATCTGGTCTGATACAGTACAAGTAGTACAACATAACATGAAGCAGACTCATGTTCACTTTACCAACTGGTTTTGGTAACACTGATCTGTTTGCATCCTGTGGGAGGGATTACCTCCGTGTGTGGCCTCCAATACCTCCCCTTTAGCCACCCCTTACCTCATCACCGGTCTGATCCGGTCTGATAACTGATCCCTGAGTTTTGGACACCGCGGATCCAAACTATACTGATAACCTTAACTCTATTTGTTCACTGGTAAACACTGATAGCATTACTGATTATTATGCTTAACACTTGTATAACCATAAATTGACTTACATTATTTTATCGGGCCATGTTATTTGATCACCGCCTCTCAGCCATTCGCCCCGCGTCCGCGCGTCGCCGTTAAGTTGCTTACAGAACCGTTTTTTCAGCTAACTTCACTCCCCGCGCTGGTGTTGCCAGTTCGGTACAACAAAAAGGCGTCTAGAATGTACAATATTTCGGATTCGCGACACTCCCACCAGAGGGAAGACAAACAAGAAAGTTATTGTCTACTAATCACTATTTATTGGTTAATCAAATAATTTTACAAGTAACTGAGACGTCCACTCTCGGACTCTTTCTTTGGCTCTCATCGCTGACAATCTGCTCGGTCTGGTTCTGATAGTGGAAGTTGTCTGCGCTAAGTCCTTCGATCCGTCGCTCACCGCCGCCTCATCTACCCGTAACCCCTTTACGTCTTCAGGACCACCGGTTTGTAGATTATCGCTTTGGGTTTCATTAAGTGATTCTGCTATCGGTGCTGAATTAAAATCATCTATTTCAAGTGGATAAAGATGCCCAATTGACCGTGTTAATATTTCTCCTGAAGGTAACTTCACTCGTGCTACCCTGATCTGATCATCTGATCCCTTAATTACCTCTGCTATTCTTCCAACCTTCCAGTGTGCTCTATTTCCATCTGATCTTATTTGGACTATCTCATTTCTCCTTGGTGCTCTATTGATTACAACTCTCGATTGTTTGTGTCTGTCATTCCGTTCTCGTAGGCTAGTCAAATATTGATTTTTAAACATCATTGCGAATTCTTTGAGGATGGTTTGTCCACGTTTCCAGTTGTCAATTAAATTGGTTTTGGTTACTGTTGAACATTCTAAAAATTCACGGTCTGAAGTAAGTGTTGTTACTGGTCCACCTACACGTAGAAAATCCACGGGACTCAGTACATGTTCTAACTCGGCGCCTACTGTTGTTAAAGGCCGAGTGTTTATAACAGCCTCAAGTTCCTTAATTATTGTATGTAACTGATTGTTGGATAAGGAATGTTTATCGAGTGTTCTCTTCATACTGTGTTTTACTAAACCTATCAAACGTTCATAAAAACCTCCAAACCAAGGTGCCAATTCTGGTATAAACTTCCATCGTAAGTCATTCTGTATACAATAATCGGAGGTTATTGTATCTGCTGTAAGTTTGAACTGTGTGGCATTGTCTGATATTATCAGCTGAGGAAAACCTCTCACTGCTATGAATCTTCTAATCGCTAGTAAACACTCTTCAGCCGTCAAATCTTTTACTACTTCCATATGTATGGCCCTAATTGTTAAGCATGTAAAGAGACAAACCCAGCGTTTCTCTTTTCGGCCTTCATCAACGAAGAGTGGTCCAAAATAATCTAGACCGGTAAAAGTGAATGGCAAACTGAGTTTCACTCTTTCCGCTGGTAAGTCGGGCATCGGTGGTAGTTTAAATGGACCCCCGCCATATTTTATGCACTGTGGACACTTCCTGATCACACTTTGAACTATTGATCTTCCTTGTGGGATCCAAAATCTTTGTCTTAATAGTGCTAAAGTATGTGAAACACCGACATGGTAGTTTTTCTGATGCAATTCTGATATAATCTCCTTTGTGAATATTGAATTCTTGGGTAGTAATATTGGTTCTTTTTGATCAATTGTTAAATCTGTGTGCCTAAATCTACCCCGACACCTAATTACTCCATCTTGATCTTTAAATAGTCCAAGTGATCTTGACAGATCAGTCACTTTGTCATTAACCTCATTAGGGAAGTATTCTGCCTGAAGGTCTAATATTTTTTTTGTCTTTTCTTGTTCACATTTGTTTGAGTTATCTGTTATTTGCTGTGTTTTATCGGAAACCTGTATGTCTGTATTATTTAGAGATATTATGTTATTCGTAAGACCCTCCCCGGCCACTAAATTTTGAGTTGGTAGTATATTAATATTTGTGGGATATACAGGCCAAAGTTTTGAATCGTCTCTTAAAAAATCAGGACCTTTAAGCCAGATTTTATATGAATCTACACGGTCTGCCCTAGTACCTACATCAGAAGGATTTAGTTTAGTTGGCACATACCTAAGTGTTAAAACTTTATTTTGTTTTATTTCATTGATTCTGCGTGAAACAAATGGAGGAAGGAGTTTGTCTGATTGATGCCAATTTAAAACTACTTGACTGTCTGTCCACAGGAACTGTTTTCCTATGTTAAGTCGCACAAATTTCACTACATAATTTAATAGCCTACATCCAATTAGTACTCCCAACAATTCTAATTTTGGGATCTGTAAGTTATTTTGATCCTTTAAAGGCACTAGTCTGCTCTTGCCAATAACAAAATTGACAGTACTGTTATTGTTTAAAGAACTTCTCAAGTAAATTACTGCAGCATAAGCTTCTTTAGACGAATCTGTAAAGCAATGTAACTCGTACTCGATTTTATTCGAAAACTTATCTTTGTCTAAACTACGTGAATAATAGCGCTCAATGAAAATGCCCTTGAGATGAGCAAATTTAGAAGCTATATGTTGCCATTCAGCAGTTAAAGTCTCATTAAATTTTACATCCCATTTTATCTTTTCCTTCCATAATTTTTGAAAGAAAAGTTTGGCTGGAAGCATAACTGGTACTGCTAGACCACAAGGGTCGTAAATAAAAGCAATAGTTTTCAACACATCTCTTTTTGATTGGACTCTATTCAAATCGTCAGTAGTAAATTTAGTATTCAAGTATAAACAATCATTGCGTATATCCCATATCAATCCGAGTACCTTAACTTGATCATCAACGTTAGCTCGGAATTTATCTGGTATGAATGCGACAAACTCTTTTAAATTTGAGTTCCAATCTCGTAAATTCATAGACAAATTACCGAATGTCTCTTTGGATACTTTGTATAAGGTTTGTGCTTCTGAAATAGTCTGAGCGCCTGTTACTACATTATCAACATATATATCCTCCGCCATTTGTTGCATCAGATTGTTGTTTGATTTCATTAAATGGTATCGAATAGTAGCATTCAGCAGAAATGGACTTGATATAACCCCGAACGGAACACGACAAAAACGTAAGTGTAAAATGTTATCTGCAGAAACATCACGGTTAACATCTTTGAGCCAAAGAAAACGAGTTACATCTCTATCTTGGCTTTGGAGGCCTAATTGTAAGAAAGCCTTTTCTACGTCTGCTACTATGCCAATAGGGTGTTCCCTAAATTTAATTAATAATCCTGTAAGATCTTCTAACATTAACGGTCCCCGATATAAACATTCGTTCAGACTAAGGTTATCTCCCGTTTTAGCTGAGGCGTCATAAACTATTCTAAGCTTTTCTGGTTTGTCTCGATGTCGAACGCAATGGTGCGGCAGATAGTGAATTGGGTGTGTTTGGGAGGCATTAGGGTTCGATACTATTTCTATAATTCCCTCGCGTAGCTGCTCCTGCATTACGGTGTCATATGCCTTTAATTCTGTGTTATCTAAGCGCCTTGTTAAACTTTTAAGACGACCCCACACTAACCCTAAATTATTAGAAAGACTAGGAGCTAGCTCAGTCCACGGCCATCGGACATGATATCTATTGTCTTCGTGTACAATGGTTTTATTAAACTGCTTAACAGCTTCTTCGTCACGAGAAGAAGTTGGCGAATCTGTTATTCCTATTGATTCTAAATCCCATAGTCTTTTGACTTCGTTTAATTTTAGCGGCAGGTCAGGTTTGGTCAATTTATCTTCAAACACACTGTTTGATTGAAAATATGTCAATATCGTTAACTTATCTGGACTATCAACAGATCCGTTTAATTTCCCTGACCACACCCAACCAAAATCGGAATTAACCAAGTACAGTTCCGGGGTAACCAAGATCTTTTCTTGGTTCATAAATGAATGGTAATAGTCATTTCCTATTAATATATCTATTTTACCGCCGTATGAGCCATCGTCTGCCATTATAAGATTTTTAAACTGCATATTATTGAATATTTTTGGTTGGTAATTGTAATGGGGTGTTTGTATATCATGGGTGATATGCTGTACTACATTTGCATATATAATTCGTGTAACACCAGTTCGAGTGGTTAATTTAAATTTAACTGTTGGACTTTCAATCTGATGAGGTGACTTTGTTCCAAAGGTAAATATAGATAGATTAATTTTATCAATAGCATGTAAACTTAATTTTTGACTTGTGGATTCAGTGATGTATGAACGCTGACTACCACAGTCAAGTAACACCCTACACTGTGCTTGTTTTGTTTCTTCCTTTGGATTAGTCACATCAACTAAACAAGTCTGTAGTAATGTGGTGTTTAATTCTGTTGTAGTGTGTAAGCTATTAGTTTGAATACATTTAATAAGTTGTGATAACTTAGTGGGGCACAATGCTCGGTTGTGTGTACCAAATTTGTTACAGTGCCTACATTTTCTTTTGGACCGACAGTGTTCGGCTCTGTGCCCTAGAGTAAAACAATTGTAACAGCGGTTTCCTAATTGGGCCTTTCGTTCCTGTATGGTTTTAAAAACTGTACATTCGTCATTAAAATGATCATGCGTACAGAATACACACTTGTTAGGTTTCTTTACAGGTGGCTCATCATTGCGGTCAGTGTAATCTAATGGCCGTTTTCGAGAACGCGTTTTAGGCTTAACAAATTGCTTTGAAAATAATTTGGGCTTATCTCCTTTGAAATTTGTGTGTCTGTGTATTTGTGTGTGTCTGCTGTGTTTATTACTACGCATTTCTTCAGATTTGACATGTAGAGCACCTACTGTAATATTTTCGGAAATAAGTCGGCCTTCATCAGTTATCTCCCTGTCTGTGTTATCCATATTCACTGATTTTCTTTTAAGTCTGTTAGATGTCTCTCTGGCTGATATAATATATTCTAAGTATTTCCTTATGTTGTCAATTGTTTCTTCTTCATCTGCCATTTTCATTTTTACTTCATAAATGAGATCCTCTGGAAATTTCTCCATAATCATAACTCTAAGATGGTTATGGTTTACATCTTCTCCTAAAGAACTCAAAACTCTAAGATGTCTTTCAATTTCATTAAGCACGCGTCTGCAGTCCTTAATTTGATTGCTTTGTGCTGTTTTAGTTCTGTATAATGCCACATAATGAGCATCTATGATTGTTCCTGGTTTCCCGAACCTCTCCTTCAAAGTATTCACAGCTATTTGGTAATTTTTATTTGTTGTGTCCAATCCTTCAATAGCTTGTTTTGCATCATCTACTAGGGCAGATTGTAAATATAATAATTTATCAACATCACTAATATTTCTGTTATCTACATTAGATGAAAACTGATCCCAAAATTGGTACCACTTGAGAACGTCACCATCAAATTTTGCTAATTCCATCTTCGGCAGCTTGTTAGTTATATTTATGTTTTTATTACTGGCTAAACCTGTTTGGTTCTCTTGGTTGTTTTGTTTGATAGTCACATTTATTTCAGATATTAAATCCTCAGCATGTATTTGTCCCAGTGTATAATGACTTATTTTTTCATTATCAGGTTTCTCAACAGTTTTAGAATAGTTGCATACTTCAGACGCAAGCCTTTCTGTAGCTCCTTTCAATTTAGACTCAACCATCCTCAATTTACTGATATATTCACTATCTGATCTCTCCACAAGCACACTTTGAGCAGTTGTTATGTATGACTGTACCGAATCATACATTAAGGTTAGGCGAGTATGAAAAGCGTTCTCCATTTTTTTTTCAGAATACTTAAATGACCCAAAGCGATATTTCAGGGGGGTTGGGTGACTGCTCATCTGAATCAAATTAATTGCAATATGAGCCATATATTAGATATGTGGAGCATAATGTTTAACAATACCAATGAAATTTTATTAAAATTAAATTCATTATATATTTGTAACTGTAGGTAAACTATACTATTTTATGGTATTGAAAATATTAGTACAATGTTCTATTGTTAAAATCCTGTCAGATGCCATAATATTAATTAGTACTTAGTAGTGACCATGAATTAATTTATACCTATCCCATAGTTCACCTTTTCATTCAAAGTTTTATTGTGAGTACTCATAAGAAGTGTAGAGTAAGTATATTCAATGATAACAATTAGTATGAAGGAACTGTGTCTTTAAATATTTAAATACTGAGTGAAAGAATATTAATCACATTACTCTCCTGGTCAATCAACCAGGTACTACTACTTAGTATATCAATCACAGTACTATATTACTCTGGCAACTACAACTTGATAAACATAATATGTTAAGTCATTATGAGTTAATTATTAACACTTTCTGGATATGTTTTTATCTCCATGTCATGAGTATCTTCAGAATAATCCATAGATGGTGATAAACTAAAAATAAACTAGGTATTTTAGAATTTAAAAATAAATTATATTATCACCGACTATCTAGCAGATAAAACAATGATTTACACATTTAATAGGAGTCTCACTAAATTATAGGTATGCTTTCTTTGGTCCTATAATCAGGATATTGCAACCACCATGCAGCAAAATTGTTGACTTAGTAACATTTTGTAAGCAATGATTTTTCTGCTGCCACAATACATATAGGTATTATTGAAATGTGTAAACACGCATACTTACCTACGTAATATCTTCGCATCAAGTAGTTTGTTTTATGACAGTAGTTCAAGGCTGCAATTCTGATAATAATGTGACGGCGGGAATTTGGTTAAAAGGCACCGTAAGCAACTGTCAACAACAATAATATAATTATTTCAACTGAATATGGCTGTTTGCTTTGCTTTATTTTGTGTAATGGATCCACCAAACATTGTTGTTTGCAAAAAAAAACAACATCATAACGGAAGCCATATTTGTTTAGTTGAGCCCGCCATAAATGTATATGCGTACCTACCGATACTTTACGTGTACTGGGTTACATTATTCGATCCCAGCACCTCCACCATGTCGCCAAGTACCCAATTGAGCTGATAGTAGGTACACAGCGAATATCTGGTCTGATACAGTACAAGTAGTACAACATAACATGAAGCAGACTCATGTTCACTTTACCAACTGGTTTTGGTAACACTGATCTGTTTGCATCCTGTGGGAGGGATTACCTCCGTGTGTGGCCTCCAATACCTCCCCTTTAGCCACCCCTTACCTCATCACCGGTCTGATCCGGTCTGATAACTGATCCCTGAGCTTTGGACACCGCGGCTCACCGCCGCCTCATGACCGGTCTGATCCGGTCTGATAACTGATTTCTGAGCTTCGGGCACAGCGGCTCACCGCCGCCGCATCACCGGTCTGATTACTGATTTCTGAGTTTTGGACACCGCGGATCCAAACTATACTGATAACCTTAACTCTATTTGTTCACTGGTAAACACTGATAGCATTACTGATTATTATGCTTAACACTTGTATAACCATAAATTGACTTACATTATTTTATCGGGCCATGTTATTTGATCACCGCCTCTCAGCCATTCGCCCCGCGTCCGCGCGTCGCCGTTAAGTTGCTTACAGAACCGTTTTTTCAGCTAACTTCACTCCCCGCGCTGGTGTTGCCAGTTCGGTACAACAAAAAGGCGTCTAGAATGTACAATATTTCGGATTCGCGACAGCCCCTGATAGCCTTTCAGCTGTAGTTAATGGACTAACATTGCAGCTGCCTTTTAAAGAATTTTCAATTATGTAATTAGGTACGTGATGAACCGGATTTTCAGAGGGTAGAATTGTCTCTTTTGTGTGTGATTCATATGGCGCCCGTGTTGTGGGTAATTTTTTAGTAATATTTGGATTCTAACCGATCTTGCGGCAATATATTAGGATGCAAATGGTCTGGGAGCAAGCCAATATGTGCTGCGTCAAATGGGAATGGGAATCTGTTTCCTCTTTGAAATGGGAATTTAATTAAATAATTAATGGCTACACTTGGCAGACTTCAACAGAGTTTAAAAGCAAACGGTTCTCATACAGGGAACTATTACCGAATCACAATATTATTCTCTAAGAACTCGTAATCATTTTAACTGGTTCATCATTCTGAATTGTAAAATCTCTTAGAGTTAACATCGTGATGCTAAAGATCTACTTGTAGCAAAGGAAAATTTATATTTGCCGGTGTTGATTGCGGGTTCCACAGCTATAGTTTTGCTGAATATATTCAGTTGTATACTTAGTTCGGGAATCTGGTCAGGTTATTTTTTTAGTCTTTGGATTTTCTCAATTATATATTCATTAGTATAGGTTTATTACTTTTTCCTTCCTTGGAAAGACTTGTTTTAATAAGTATTGATTTCTTCTGTAATCAAAATATTTGTTACTAGACGTCTGCTCGCGGTTTCGCCCGCGTGAATGAGTTTTTCCGGGATCAAACTACCGCTTTATGTTTCCCCGGAATAAAATGTTTCCTATGTTACTCGCTTTATATTGGCGAAAGAATTTTTCAAAGTGGTCCATTAGTTTCAGAGCCTATTTAATATAAACAAACAAACGATCAAATCTTTCCTCTTTACAATATTAGTATAAATAATATGAATCTTAGATTAAATACCGTTACTATACATGTAATATCTATTCACACACAATCAACCTCACAATGGTACAGTTATTGAAACAATCCAAAATCATGACAGGTACTTGTCGGAGTATCGACATGTGAAACGAGGCGCCACGTGGAAGGGTTCCCGCCACTGGTGTCAGGGACGCACTGCGAACTGTGAGTATCAATTATATTACTTCTTTAATGATCTATGTCTATGAAGAGCGAACAACTATGATTTATGAATAAAAGTAAGCAGTAGATTCATGTATTATGTGGCATAATTTTTCTACCATGAATATTTTTTATACATTTTGTTTATTCTTGAAATTTACCTGAGGATATGAGTGTCTTAGCATGTCAGGTGTTTTTGTAAAAGTACTATGGACCTTTGTCCATAGTATTTCGATCAATGTAAGATAGAAATAAGGCAACTTTGTCTCACAGTGTAATTTTCAGTGGCAAGAAAGGGTCGAGTTATCATTATTGGTGGTATTTATAGTATACTAAACGAATATATGTTGCATATTTATGAACACTTATTAATTTATTTCGGTGTTTAATTTAAATATAAAGAAAAATATTGACGCTAGTTTTTGTGCCTGATAAACTTAATTAGATCAGGTCTACTTCGTTCTTTTAATACTAATTGAAACTGGATCAGTGCATAATTATTTCATACCGCCATGCCGCCAAGTAATATTTAACAGGTAACTTAAATGGGATACTAGGAACTATCATTATAATATATACTTACAAGTTTATTCAACATTAGTTGTAACAACAAATTATGAGTGCTGCTTATTATGTGCCCATCAATGGCTATAATTAAAGGCCTTGTCACGTTTACCAACTGCCTCGGTGGCGTAGCTGTATTGAGTGTGTGGTACACCGCTCTGTAGACCTGGATTCAAATGGGCGGATGATACGATATTGGATTTTTCTGGTCATTATCAGACCGGAGTCTGGAATTTTTGCCCGAAATGGCGATAGGTTCGGTCCCTTTCACATCATGGGATACTTGGTGAGAAGTGGATTGCCTGGTTGCACCTTTATTTACCCCTACGTGGATAAAGGCGTGTGTTTCGTTTGTTATTTTGTCACGATTATAATAAATATCTCTATTAAGATAAGGTCTTGATTCCATATTTTTGGTCGGTCTCTTTGATCTCCAATACCTTGGTTTATTGGATTACTTTGGTCGTAGTTATTTGTGAGAGACTCAGGAATGTAGATCGAACGTAATTCAAAATAATTGTAGTTTGGCATTTCTTAGAGCCACAATATACACCATGAAAATAGTTTAAGTGCATTGTGTATTCATAGTTCTATGAAGTATATAATAAGTGCTTTGTTCGATGAAACCATTTATAACGGCTGTTATTTTCATATGAATAATGAAGAAGAAAATAAAGAACGTCTTGGCTAACCTAGTTTCCTTGCAGCACTAATCATACCTTTATAACGCGATTGATAGAAAAAACAATACCACTAAAGTGCTAAACTGTATAGGGTCATTTTTATTTATTTATTTATTTACACTTTATACATGGAGTAAAGGCGGACTTAATGCCATAGGCATTCTCTACCAGTCAACCTAAAGTGGTGCAGAGATACAAGAAGGCAGGTGCGTAAATAAGGGAGAATTAAGTAAAGAATAATATGTCTTCAAAGTATATATGCTACTGAATAAACCTATGAATAATAATGAAAAATACTAATAAAACAATACAACAAAATACTAATAAATATACGTATTACCTAATAGATAATAAATAACATATTAATAAATATTATACAATATATATTAAATAATATTAAATAAGTGATGATAATCACGCCAATTTTGCCGAAAATAGTTCTCGGACCTTTCTTACATTGCGAAGAATTTTTACATTGCGTTACTAAATGAAACCACATATTAGTCTATACTTCTACTAACATCGTGCTAAAAATGATCCATGAATAAGGAATACTTTCACCATAGATCCCAGTTGTAGTATTCCATTTTTTTATCATTTTGTAGTTTAGTGCGAATATGGTGTGTGCGTAAGTGTATTTCTGACTGAAAGTGTAATATTGCTGCTGCGAGGACTTCTCCTAGAGCAGTCATAGTGGCATAAGGGCGTGTAAACTTAAAGTTACATTTTATTGATATTTATTTTGTTCGAAACTTACACTTTTTTATTAAACACCTATGGTTAAAAAAACTTAACGGAAAGTGTTATTTTCAACGAGATAAGTATGTGGTTTCATTTATTAACGCAATGTCAAAATAACCCTGTATAGCCGGTTAACCGTAAATGAATTTAAAATTTTTAATACACGATATTTTCAAGAACTGATTGCGTGTTGGTGTGTTAATCTACCTACCTCATGCCAGTGTTTTAAGCCCCTTCGATAAAAGTCAAGGTCACGGCCACTAGGGACCACGGTTTGCGATGCCTGATTTAGTTGTATTAATAAAAAACACGAAATACGTGCTATGTAATAATTTAACGTCTATCAACGGTGTAATGTTATTAATTTATGACCAGAATTACAGATTTTGTTGATTCGATTTAATTTACTTTTTTTAACAGAGCATTTATATTTGTTAATTGTGGCCTGTAGTATAAAATCGTCCATTTTGTTATACGAGTACTGATAGGATTCCTAAACATTGTAACGGCTTTCACCAGAGCCGCCGGCTTCTGAGACACGGAAGTATTTACGTTTTAGGCATAGAGTATACCATTCGATTAGAAAACCATAAACGATGGTTCAAACAACAAACAAATAAGATTTTTAACATAAAGCTACAACGAATTTCGTTAGCAGACAAGCTCTACAATACGAACATCATTCTAAAGACATCAAAATTACATTACAGTAACTATTTGCGTCAATTGTGAGGTTCTTGAGAATTCATTAAATCACTTCATGGCTCAATCAAATTAGATTTCATTGAGAAAATATTCTTTGTTAACTTTTGTGATTTGGCAAATTGCGACGGCGCCATGACAATCACGGACTATCATTAGTCCGGTCTCCAGTGGTTCGAAGCAAAAAATCTCGACACTTATTGTGTTTCATCAAGACGTAGTTTCTGGTTATTAGCAATGGTAGCGTTAAATGATGATAGATTACTTGAACATGAGAATCTGTCATTAGCCTGTCATTAGCCTGTCATTAGAGGACGGTTTGTTTTGTTAATAGAAGTGTAGCTTCTAACTACCAGTGCGTTGGTGTTATCATTCAACCATTCTCAGCTGTAAGTGTTGTACAGCAAGGGCATTCATAATTGTTGCGTGTGATTACTGACAATTTTGTTAGATTTGGACAACGCCTAAAATTTTTTAATCTTAATTATTTTTCTTTATGCTTTGAATGACGAGACGAGCATGCCGTTCGCCTGATGGTAAGCAATACGACCACCCATAAACAGTAGCAACACCATTCAGCACCTTGAGCTACATAGTACTGTGTGGCATTCCACTGCGCTCGTCATCCTGAGACATAAGATGTTAAGTCTCATTATGTCCAGTAGTTACACTGGCTACAATGTCCTTCAAACCGAAACACAACAGTGAATGCACACTGCTGCTTGGCTGTTGAAATAGACATTGCGGTGGTACCCACCCAGGCGGACTCTTACATATGAGAGACCTACCACCAGTACTACTACTACTATTACTGACGTTTAACTTTGATTGGAGCTTTAAAATTAACTCTTTGTGCTCGAAGGATAGTTTTATATAATGCTTATTCAGAACTTAATGTATTTTGAAGTACCACACTCGAAAACATTATTTTACAAGCAAACTCATACTAAGTCCTTTCTTCAGCGTACGAGGTGCCGCCGTGCTACACCGGCGACTCCTGGCGTGGCGTGACCCTTGAAGAGTTCATGACGTGCCCGTGGAACTTGGCCAACAACCGGCAGACTCGGATGTTGGCGGACCTGGCGCTCGTAGGCTGCTACAACGGCACCCTGCGGCATCGGACGGCAGACTCTGATCGGGTGCTGCTCGCGTCTGCCAAGAGAAACTTGGCGGCCATGGCGTATTTTGGACTCACAGAGTACCAGAAGGTGAGTCGATAGGAGTCGACACCTCACTTTTTTAATGGTAAAAAATAGACAGTAGGTATAAAAACCTAATATTTTTTACATCCTTAATTAAGTATAAGAAAAGTATTTTTTAATTAATTCCCTAAGAGCCTTTAATCCTATTGCGCACACCGCATATGAAAAAAATAATTGTACCAATATTTTTATTCTCCATCGATTTATTTGTTGGGATCATGCAAAATATATTTATATTTCCTGTCCCAAGATCCAGTCGGACAGGAAACAACAACAAAGCATTATTTTATTGGCATCACAACGTAATTATTGACAAATGTTTCGTTCGGAATCCTCTTTCACAAGCTGCAATTGATTTTTCTTTGGTCACTATCGTAGATTTGATGAGGGATGATGGAGTTTTCGAATAAACTGCTTCAATTTTACGATATTGCGTGGTAAAAGCATGTGGAATACCGGGAACACAAACAATCGTCGTATCGTACAATCCGGCGGGAATCAATAGCCTCGTTGGATCGTTCGAATGGATGGGATGTCAATTTTGATGTTTGTTGAGGCGTTCTTGATCGCATTGTTTGAATGAGCATCAATCGTCCCATAATTATTAAAGGCTTTAAATTATAGTAGTTGATTTAAATGTATACCTATTATTTATAGTTATAGTATACAACATCTCTGAAGCATAATAAGGTTAACCTGGTTATTAATATCAAAATATTTAGAATATTTTTCAAATAATATATAGGTTGCGTCGTGTTTAGACTTATTAGCAAACGTTTTATCAAAACATATACGGGGACATAAATCGCATTATTGCTTTATCCGTTAGAAATGTCAGCTAAGGATGCGCGGGTTCGATTATTTTGCATACAATTTGCGGTTTGGAACAAACATGACATGGAACAACGCTAGCAAAATGCAAGTGCATCTGTGCCAGCATGTCGGCATAACTGTAAAACAGCATGACTCCTAACGTTTACGCGAATGTTAGATATTGAAATTAAACTATCATTACGGATTTTATTGTGGTTTTTTATTTTATTTTCTCCGCACGCGACGTTTCGAAGGCTTTGCAGCACTTCGAGGTTACGGAGCGGACTGAGATGTAGGTGGTCCGAAAAGTTAGTGTTACAAATCTACCATCAATTTATAATTTAAATTAAGTAAAGGCAAAACATGAGACACTGTATGTATTGGACGAATTAATTTTAAAATTAAATACTTAGATATTAAAGCACCAATATCATATTTTGACTTTAACACAACTGTGTTAAGGTACCACTGGAGTGTTGGGGTCGGGTTTGATCCCCGGGTCGGCCAAAGTGATATTGGGTTTTTCTTTTCTTTTCTAGTCAGTATCAGCTCGGAGTCTGGACTTTGTGCCCGACATGGCCATAGGCTCGCCCCTATCACATCATGGGACGGAATACGCACGGAGAAAAATGGGTGCACCAGTTGCGTCTCTGCCTATCTTTTCGGAGATGAAAGGCGTGATATGTGTGTGTATCATCTTTGACCATGGTCAAATATTAGGTGAGGTAGAAGCTCTCGATAGCTAATTAACTCCCAAAAGTAATTCCCAAATCGTCACCCCACACATGATAGTCGATAAGGGTGCCAGATAAGTGGTGCCATTATTTGATCTTGAATCATTCGGGTATCTGCGACGCCATTTCTCTGTCCGGCGATGGCTTTGTTGCCTTGTGTCTTGATGAACATTGCTCTTCTATGTATGCGATTTTGGTGATGTTGAAATAAATTGGGCTAGAGATTCTGCAACGATTGTCGACCTATAGACGCTAGATTTTCTCTAAGATTTGGTAGGTCTTGATCGGTTGAGCGACTTTACCAGTTATTTAGTTGTTATATTTTTGCAACAGTATGGGAAGTTTCACAGTTAAGAAAATTATAAGTAATTGTCGTTTTGTATTTTTCTAAATAATATTTTAATCTTTGAAATAAAAATTAATGTTTAGCTGCCGTCGATTGGTGGTCATGCAATGGTTTCTGGAACGTCCTTTATTTCACGTCATCGATTAGGAAATGATCGGTAGCCCCTCACACCATACCTCCGCCGTACACACCGCGTACGTCTCCCCTAGTTGAGGACCTTAAATTGAGATTTCCGCACGAAAGAGTCCCCTTATTTGGATGGTATGATACAATGTCACCATGGCAGTATCTGTTTACGCACCGTCGCATGAGAAATTTCTCGAGATGGAAACATAACTAGTGCGTGAACAGGTAGTTTTATATTAATACTGGTAGCTGGTATTTGATACTGAAAGTCTGATGTCCCCAACACAGTGGTTAAGAGTGCATCAAATATTGTATCCCATTAAAACAGTTATTTTTTTGCATTGGTTAGGTATTTCAATTTTATTTAAAATTTTATGAAAAATTATTTGACCTGTGTGTCTATAGTATTTATATTCTTTCCTAGTCTATCCTAATATTATAAAGAGGAAAAGTTTATGAGTTTGTTTGTAGCTTTTTAGGGGCTAATCTTCAGAGATCGAAATCGGTCCAATAGTTCGAGAACTATTAACCGATTTTGAAAATACGTTCACTAATAGGAAGGTACACATTACTCCTAAATTTTATAGGCTCTTATCCCGGGAAAACTTTTTCACGCGGCTGGAGCCGCGGGCAAAAGCTAGTACTTTATATAACCAAGGGACCAATTATATGAAATTCTACGTGGAAACAACTTGAGTAATACAATACTCAACTATATATTTTACTGTTTTATAAACGTCGCACTGCGGATAGAAGATTTACTTATTTATTTACTTCTAAGTTTTCTTGATAAACGGAGTATCTTCATCATACTGGACGCGGTCTAGACGTTGGAAATACCTCATTTATAACTCAACATTTTTTATTAATAACAAATAAAAATACCAATCCGTTGAAACATATCGTTTCATTCGTCAGATTAATATCTTTGGCTTGGGTTTCAATGTTGGTAAGTTCAGAAAGTCATTTCTACAGAACTAAGTTCGAACAGTCGTATTTTATCAGAGCTTAGGTCTAATTCCTTATAACAGATTGTTTGTTTGTGCCTATCTGGTAAAATGACATAGCGGTAGCAATTGACGGTATTTAAGCCTAATTTAGACGCATTAATTATTGCTAGCAATTATTGGTAGCAATAATCTTTTTTGAACATCTGTCAAATCGTATAGGTCAACGCGGGCAAGAATTGCCTTGCCATTACGTATGTTCTAACAAAGTAACTTTTTTAATCAATAATTTCGTACGATTGTTGATAGCAATTCGTCTGAATGAGGTTTAATACTTTTTGATTGATAGTCGTTATATTTTCTTGGATTTTAAAAGTTGCCACACCTCGGCGGGAGCAATTTATCAGCACACGTGCTTCCCCTTTCTATTATTTTCTTTCGTTTTTGTGAAACGTGATAAAGTAGGTAATTATGCAGGCCCGCATAATTGTGGTAAAGAGAGCTAAAAGGTCTCTTCCAACCGCAAATATTTGGACTTAACGTCAATTACAGTGGTTACACTATTGGAAGTATTTAAAAAGTCATACTGTCAAGTCAAGATATTAATTAAGGACAAGTAATTTACCTAAGGTTAAGCATTTATAATTTTTAGCTTTGTATATTTTATGAAAATTAAATTTATAAACTGTAAGTCTAATGTGCATACTATATTTACTTCTAGAAGGGCACACATAACTGTGTGATCTATTTTTTTCTATATTTGTTTTCACTTCTAATAATCTTAAAGGTTATGAACCAAAAAAATACAAAATATAAACAAGATGTTACTTCCTCGTTCAGCTTACGAAATCTAAAACTAATGTCTATGCATGTTCAGGGCAAACGTCGCAGACACTGATTCTGATCAGATAAATCTCAGACAATTTGTATCAACGGTTCGGATGGGTGGGCTTTTCGCTTTCCGACACGCGTCACTCACAGCAGGATATTTATGGGATAATTGTTGCATTACCAGGCGATTTGTAAAAGGATTTTACGTTAATATCGCCGTTTTACAAACTGAAAGTCCGTGTTTCGGCAATATATAATTTTATTTTTTGACTAATCACGGGCTGTAATGATATGTATTTGTGTATCTGATTGATTTCAATCCTGCTAATATTATAAAGGCGAAAGTTTGTAAGTATGTATGGAGCCTGGATGTATGGATGTTTGTTACTTTTACACGCAAAAGCTACTGAACGGATTTCAATGAAATTTCGCACAAGGTAGGTCATGTCCTGGATTAACACATAGGCTCCATTTTATACTGGAAAAACTATTTAATGCGGGCGGAGCCGCGGGTAAAATCTAGTAAAACATATAATAAACCAAATGTTTTAAGATTAGGAAGTATAAAAAACAAACAGACAGACGGGCAACAAAGTGATTCTCTCAGGGTTCCTTTTTTCCTTTTGAGGTACGGAAAACAAAATATTACAAAACTTGCTCGACAACATCGAGTTATCCTGAACATTGAATATTCAAAATGTATTTTTCGCATTGGTGTAGATATCGCAGTACGTGTTCGAGGAGACGTTCAACCTCCTGTTCGCGGTGCCGTTCACTCAACACAACGCGACCGTGTCGGGCGCGACGCTCGCCGCGCTGTCGCCCGCGCAGGTCGCGCACATCAAGCGGCTCAACTCGCTCGACCTAGAGCTGTACGAGTTCGCCAAGAACTTGATGTTCAAAAGGTAAGGTATTGACTGTTAAAGGCGAGGGATGATCACCTCTCGTCAAGCAATACTCTATTTATGCTCTACTTACAATTTAATGCAATGGAAAAAAAGAGCTACGAGTAAACTCAAAGTATACATTTTTTAAAAGGATAATAGTCTTTTAAACATTTAAAATATTTTTACTTACCAAACTCACTGTAAAGTATCCACACTCTCAGATAGTCTAGGTTTTATATTAGGGTCAGGAAATCCGAGGTCAATCCTACTAATATTATAAAGGCGAAAGTATGTAAGAATGTATGGATGTTTGGATGTATGGATGTAAGGATGTTTGTTCCTCTTTCACGCAAAAACTACTGAACGGATTTCGATGAAATTTGGCACACGGGTAGAGCATGTCCTGGATTAACACATAGGCTACTTTTTATCCTGGGAAAATATAAACCGGGACTTTTATCCCGAAAAAACTTTTTAATGCGGGCGGAGCCGCGGGCAAAAGCTAGTAGGATATATTATGACTGAAAATGAGAAAGAATTACCTCGCTGGCGTAGTTGTATTACAGTACGACTGCAAAGTTGGGACCCGGATCGTGCAAAGTGTTGTTGGATTTTTCATTCAGTATCAGGCCCGAGTCTGGAATTTGTGCCCGATATGGCGATAGGCTCGCCCCCTATCACATTATGGGACGGAATATGCACGGCGAAAAGTGGGTGTACTAGTTGCGCCTCTGCCTATCCCTTCTGGGATAAAAGGCGTGAGTATGCGTATGCGTAAATGAGAAAGAGTTAACAAAATAAAAACAATAAATATTTGGAGATAGTGTTTCAAACACATATTAAGTTGACATATATAAAGGTAATCATTCCATTAGAAGAAATAACGCAATGATATAGAATTTAACATTCAAATCATGAGCACCAACTCTTCTACTAAAATAAAAAGGAACTCCATATAAATGAGTGAAGCGTATAAGCTAGGGAGTAGTGCCCGATACTAACACATTCGGGAATTGGAACTTTCCCAAACATGGAAATAGGTTCCACGCGTACATTCAAAGCAGCTCAATCGGATCAGCCGTCGCAATCGGATCGGAGCGGGGATGGCCTCATTGCCGTAACGCCGCTCTCCCATTGCATTTGTTTAACTCCACGATAAGCCGCCGCTGTCCCGTCTTATTCCACCATTTAGCCCCGGGGCTTATTTAAAAATGTTTCCTCGCCGAAAATACTTTCGTTGATGCGTGACCGACGAAATTTATTCAACGCAAAGGGATGTTATCAGCATCAGCTCTCACGATCCCTAATAAGGCTGCTTAACAGCTAGAGGTTTCATTTTTACTTAATTTTGACCTCGATGTTTCTGACTCGCTACTTTGGCTTGCACGTTTTCTTATCTACGCTAATATCAGCCAAGGTTATACGTATTTGCGGAAACTGGAAAGGTCAGTTAGGTGGAAATTGACTTCCTATAGCGTGCTGCAATCCGCGTCACGTGAAGA
The DNA here is from genome assembly GCA_949316025.1 of Lapara coniferarum. NCBI lineage: Eukaryota > Metazoa > Arthropoda > Insecta > Lepidoptera > Sphingidae > Lapara > Lapara coniferarum. Next base: position 15,132,473 of record OX438931.1, on the reverse strand, counting down.
TCATAATTATGTTACATTAAAGTTGATCGAGTTTTATGATACACTAAATGTTGTTAGTCCTATAAAATGGGTGTGACCGGAAAATTTTGGATGCTGATCAACCATTAATCCACGAATTTGGAAATTCAGGCATTATCGGTAATTTAGGTTTAATGTAATGGAAGTAGCACCGGGTCCCTACAATTAATGTTTCTATCATGAAATTATAATTTATCATCAAGTACCAGCCATTTACTGGTTCCTATGTAAGCAGCACTTTTCCTTGGTCACTATGATCTAGAAATCCCGAAATGAATCCTAGAAATCATTATAATGTTATGTTAAAAAAGTATTATTTTCTACTTCATATTGGCTAAAATAAAAAAAAACTACCACCAGATTCGAAGCGTTAAAGAAACGCGACGCCGACTTCGAGTACCGGTGGCGACACCTCGGCGAGGTGTCCCGCAACGGTGTAACCGAGTTCGACTGGGACAGCAACCTCGAGGACGCCACCACCGAGAAGTTCAGGGGCAAGTAACCGCGTGGGACACTCACCGACCTAGTGCGACCACTAGTCATATTATTACCAGGCATGTCCCGCAGGAGTTGGCGATACCGATAGATGGACAACATGCATATCGCTAAAACTTTCGAAATACGATATACCGCTTTTGTTAAACCGTTGGAAATGTAACACTAATTATAACCAACCTTTCATATGAATAGCTCAATAAGCTATGAAATCGGGAATTTACAGAGGTGTCCAGGGATGCCAGACGCACCAATTTCCTGGTATCCGTACAAGTTTTCAGGGTCTTGTACCAACTAAAAGTTGTGTTGGTACCAACTTTTCACATCAACCACTGAATTGTAGTTTTGGGACCTAATAAATAAAAAGGTCGCCGGAAAATTTTGTACAGATTCTTTATGTTATAGTTGCAATTTATGTATATTATTGTGTGTTTAACATCTTTTTTGGTCAAATACCAACTTTCAGTGACATCTGTACCAATATTAGTGAGACACTATCTGGCATCCCTGGAGGTGTCATACAGTAAGCAACTGTTCGTATCGATGTGTATTGTATCCGATTATCATGTAAGTATTCGAATACTCGCCTTCAATCTATCGATATCGTTGGGAATGTCTATTTCTAATGTACATATTATAAATAGGATATTTGAAAACGTTGCATATATAGATGTTTTACTGTACAAGTAACGAACAATCCTTGATGCATTTAAATAGTATTTTGTTGTAAAAACTGTGCAGCTCTTTTGTAGATATAAGTTGATGCGGTTTGGCTAATGCCAACTGTATGCACGGGTTTTTGAATCCATCCGATATAATATAATTATTTGTTGGTGTTTATCACGCAGGGTGCGCAGAGCATATTTAAGATCGAATATAATAACGACAAAATTTATAAAAAATACATCGTCTAAAATTAGCCGGATGACGTTCATTTCTGTTTCTATTTATTGCGTTGTGGAATTACTAGTAATTTTGTTTATTTTAGAACTTAGTACAGACAATACCAACGTATTATCTCATAAAATGAACACAATACCACGCAAAATCCGATTTTTATAAATATCTGTGCAACAATACTTTTATATCGAATTAGTTGCGTCGTCACATGTATAACATACCTACGTTAAAATAGATTTGGTATGCTATAAACGGGGAGGAAAGAACTAAATTAAACCAAATAATTATTATCTGAAGATTCATTTAAGGCAACGTTTTAACGTGAGTCTCAGGAAAAAATACGTGAGTCTCAGGAAAAAGTACGTGAGTCTCAGGAAAAAGTACGTGAGTCTCAGGAAAAAGTACGTCAGTCCTGTAAAAATGGCGTTAAAATTCCTAATGTCTTTGGCTCGTAGGTATCTTTTATACCAATATTGAAATTTACATAAGCAGTTTACATTTTTACTTCTTCCTTCCCCGATTATAGTAGTTACTTACTTTTACATGTATCCAATATGTTTTGTAAAACACTTAACAATTCCTGCATTTTGATATTAATTGTAACTGAGCTTTACAATAGCCGGGTTTATCTTATCAACTTTAGTAACTCGAGTGGTTTTAAAATAAATGTACAACCGTGATAAGAGACGCATAACGTTATTTTTTATGCGAAATAAACTGTAGATATAGGTGTCCTAATCGGTAAATTACCGAGAATGTATTTTGTTAAAAAGTATCAAAACGTGGCAGCCATAAAAATAATGTTAAATGGCTCGAGATATCTCAAAATGGCGGTTGCTCTAAGAAAAAATCAAATAATATTTTATGTGCGTTTAGTCACGAGTCGCTGATCAAACGATAATTTATTTCTTTTATACGTAACCGTTTAACAGTATAAATGGCTGCACGTACATTGTGTAGCTAAAGTTTCCCATTTCTTTTTACGATACTTTATCGGCTGAATTATTTCGACTCATTGTAGTTCGATAATCGTAAAATAGCTATTTGTTTTCTCAAACGAAACATTTTTTATCTCTTCGTTCAAAAATATTTATATATGCACACTTTAAATATAATTCTCAATATTTTGACCAAAGAGCAAACATTGTTTGAATATTTCCTTCTCACTGTAAGTCAATGTTTTTGTAAGATGTGAATAAAAAGTTATGTAACTAGTTTTATTTGTAAGAATAATTTTACCTCTCTGATTTAGTTGTAGCAGCTGTTATAAAATTTATTGTGTTCTTGTACGTTGTTTATATTCTAGGTTATTTTATTTAAGTAGGAATGTATGAGAATTGAAGATGGCGGTGAAACATTTCTCGACAGTACATTTTGTCATGATCCGCTCTCGCACGTCAAATGTTTTATTTCAGTCACGAACGTTGTAATTAAGTATCCACGGTATAAGTCAATTTGTGAAAAAATGCCTCCTACAATATCCCAATCGCGATCAAAATTCAACGGACGTCTGATACACACCGTTGTTAGAGAAAATATTTTTTCATTTCTGCAAATAAAGTGACGTTGCGTAGGTCGTTTAATTTGAAGGCATATCGCAAGTCATATCGCGAACGTGATGGTAGTATATTTGAATCCACATGTATCGCGACCACCGTGCACAAGGTGTAATTTTTTTTATGGCATCGAATGACGAGACGAGCATGCCGTTCGCCTGATGGTAAGCGATACGACCAACCATAAACAGTAGAAACACCATCCAGCACCTCGAGTTACAAAGTACTGTGTCGCATTCCACTGCGCTCGTCATCCTGAGACATAAGATGTTAAGTCTCATTCTGTCCTGTTGTTACACTGGCTACAATGTCCTTCAAACCGAAACACAACAGCGCATGCACACTGCTGCTGGCGGTAGAAATATATTGTGGTGGTACCCACCCAGACGGACCCTTACATATGAGAGTCCAACCACCAGTAAATCCCGCTATACTGGGCCACGTGAGTATGTCGCGTTCCAGGATCACTCTGTGCATTTCCGGTTTGGCAGGCCGAAATAGTCTTGTCAATGGCGAGCGGTAGTCATCTGTCGTCAGCCGGCAGACGACACACTATCTAGACCTCACACGCTTACCATCAGTTGCAGTCGGGTCAACTTGCCATGTCTCTTTAAAAAAATGTTAGTAATGTTCATGGGCGCGGAGGCGTAATCCTAATTGAAGACCTTGTTAACGTACAACTCGGCCCATGCACTGCCGACGCATGCAACTAACTGACCTCAATTTCGCAACTCTTCGCATCCAATTTCGATCAAGTTGCGGTGATTGTCTCACATAGTCGTTGCAAGCTGTTTGTATGGCCTCAATTAAAAAACTTGCTCGATTACATTGTTTTTAGTTTAGTTCGATGTGTTTGATTAATGGTACATCTTGCACTTGGTCGACATGGAAGTAAAGATAGGTACTATGAAATATAAAGTGCTTACATCGAGTACCACTAATCAATGCCTTACAAAACGATAAATTCTATTAAATTCTTGTATTTAACAATTTGCAGATGCCATGTAAAATCTATGTTTTCGCGTCTGCAAATAATTTTCATAATTATGTCGGATAAATAACAAAAAGTACAACACTGTTAACGACACATAAATGTATAGAGATTTTACAACACGCAGCGCCCAGCGGTGTCTGAATATCTGCGTCTGAGAGGCAGAGTGAATGCCGTTTGAAATTGTGTGTGCCACTGTCGGAGCGAATAATACGAATAGTATCAGGGTGTCTACTCCCAAAAACGATATTCGATATATCGCGACTTTTGTCGTGTCGAAGCCTACTCTCAGTTGCATCGTTTTTACTATCTAAACGATCAACGAACGAACGAAACATATTTGCCAATGTCGTCTGTAAGCCTACTCTAAATGGCAACTGTCAGTGACGAACATTTGATTTTGACATCGACTCAAAAATACTTACTATTACCCGTCGTTTAAATATATTATAATTTCAAGAAACATTGAAATTTACGCGCTGTCTCCAACGTAGTGTTTATATTCTCTTTGGCGCTGTCTGCCAACTAATTTAGTGTTGGGTAGGACATACAAGAGGCAGTACATTTGTCCCGTACATGACGCCAAAATGTAAGAGCGGCTCAACATTTTTTATTGTACTACTTCAAATTTCATGTCGCGGTAGTCGCGAATTCGTGGTACGCACTATCTATCTCAGAAAAACTATAAGACGGGGACAGAGAGGGGGCGAAAGGCATGCTACAAATTACAATAGTACGTTATTTTTCAATGAAAATATGTCATATTTGTACTCGTTACTTCAAATGTATCACCGAGCTTCATTACGCCTCGCCTCATTTGAAGTGGGAAATTGTACTGGCTAAGGAAAAGAGGCTAGTCTTACAAACTCTTTTTTTTGTGCCGTGTCCTACCCAACTATGAGTATGTGGTATGCCTCTCTCTGTGTGTGTGTTTTTTTTTATAATTTTCCATTGTAGGGAAGGCAAAGGGTTCAAGCCCATACAGTCTCGTCTTAAGTGATATTTTTCGATAGCTTTTTTTTTTCTTACGTACTATGTCGAAGTAAAGCAGTGGCTACCTTACCAAGACATTCTCGAAGAGTTTTGGAAGCGACAAAAATAAACACTTGATTATCACAGTTATTTCAACTCACTTCATTTGAACCCTTTAATAGAACTATATTGGATAATATACCACCATAATTATGCAATATAACACTAAGTATTACCAAAATAATGAATTAAAACGAGAGCATCTCATGACACTTCCAAGTTCCCGCCAAAACTCCCAAGTTTGTCATAACTCCAGTGCTGCCAGATGTATGATGGTTGAAGTCGCCGAAAATTCATCGTGAAGTAGCCTAAAGTCACCGCATTGCATATGGAGAGGCAAAGGAGCAAAAAAAAGTCCTTAATTCCAGATGAATGCTGGCCCCACTTGCCAAAAATTGGCAGTAGCCTAAAGTCGTCCAATTGCGTGGGGATGCGAAGAGCTAAAAAAAAAGCTCCCCAATTTTACAATTATCGTGTGTAAGGTGATCTGAGTACATGTTTTATACTCTCAAAGTTTAAAATATCCTCTAATTCGACGAAAACAATGTTTATAATACAAACTTTCCGAGGTAGCCTAAGCCTAAGGGCAACTCGCGTAATTGACAACTATATATCAAAAACCAGGCCTATGACACTGTAGTTCCACGACTTCCACATGGCGCTAGTATCGTTCGGACCGCCATCTTGGATAACGTTTTTCTGACTAATTTAAAGTTATCTGTGCTGTTAGACTGTCAGTTACTGCGTGGCTTTTTCAGCGAAAGTTCCGGTGTTTATTTGTGTATTCCTCGCTATCTAGCTTGAGTTGAGTTACAAATCATACCAAATCGTTCCGTAATTAATCACGTACCAACGGACTATCGTTTACGACATGAATTACTAAAAAAAATGCTGTGTTGGAAACTGCCTTTCCACTAATCGCACTCATCGTCTTTTTTGTCTGCCGAAGGACGACAATTTGAGATTCTTGTGGCTTTTTTTTCTAATAACCACTAACATAAAGCTCAGCGGTTTATCCAAAGAGCGTTTGATAGCAAAACGAGTTTGGCAAATAATTAAAAAAAGGAATATTAACATTTAATTTGGACTGGCTGGGTTGCGCAATACATAAGACAAATGTCTGTGATTTTTTTTAAACTAATTTTAAGATTACACATATACAATTGATGTAATATAATTAACAAAATATTAATGGGGGATATTGAAGAAATATATGTATTAAAAATGAGCGGTCCTCCAACAATGGCATATAATAAATGTAAATCATCCGGGTGTCCCTTGACACTTCTCAAGTTTTTTGGGATGTTATTCTTTTTATTTATTTTTTTTGGGCTTGTTTGTCCTATGCATGTCTGTCCGTGACTAATAAATTACTTTTCTTTCTTTCTTTCTTTTTTTTTTTAAATCACACAAGTTGAGGAATACAAATAAATAATTATTAATCTTTGTTTCATTTTGGACCAAACTCCCTAAATAAGAATTAACAAAAATAATAGTAGTTGGTACAAACACCTATAGGTGCCTACATCTGCGACACTAGCGCCGTACGGAGATAGTGCCAAACTTTTTGCCCAACCCCAGTGTCCTATCTGTCTCTGACTAATATTCAGTTATGACAAACTTGGGAGTTTTGGCGGGAACTTGGAAGTGTCATGAGGTGCTCTTGTTTTAATTCATTATTTTGGTAATACTTAGAGTTATATTGCATAATTATGGTGGTATATTATCCAATATAGGTCTATTAAAAGGCTCAAATGAAGTGAATTGAAATAACTGTGATAATCAAGTATTTATTTTTGTTGCTTCCAAAACTCTTCGATACTGTCTTGGTAAGGTAGCCACTGCTTTACTTCGACATAGTAGTTAGGACTTAAAAGTTAGGACTAAGGATAAAAATTTATGAAAGACGGGCTCAATGGACTAGTATCCAGAGCCGTAATATTCAAATAAATAAAAAAAGACAAACTTGTTATAGTCAGTCCAGTGCTGCCAGATTAGGTGACTTTTCGCCATTTTGGCTATCTTAAAGAGTGTTGGGGCGACCAAAAATTGCGAATGGCGACTGGTCGCCGTTTAGGCTACGCGAATCGTGATTAGTCGCCAATTTAGGCTACTCCGGAAAGTTCGTGTTTTATGCATTGTTTTTGGCGAATTTGAGGATATTTATATAGCTTTGAGGGTACCCCCTTACACACAATCATTGAAAAATGGGGACCTTATTTTTTTTTTGCTCTCCGCGTCCCCACACAAGTCGGCGACTTTAGGCTACTTCGAATTTTCGCCACGATGGACCAGTATGAATTAGAAATTGGGGAGGTTTTTTTTTTGCTCCTTCACCTCTCCATATACAAAGAGGCGACTTTTGGGCTACTTCACAATGAATTTTCGGCGACTTCAACCGTCAAACATCTGGCAACACTGTAATATATAGTTATCTGTGTCAAAAACGATACTACACTGCTCCGAAAGTATCGCAAACAGCCTACTCTAACAAATGTACGGATTCTTTATGGTTTATCGTAACTATAGACTAAGTTTATGTCTTTTATTTCGTTAATCGGAGTGAATGATATTGTGCAAAACTTACAAAAATAAAAAATATTCTTTATGGAGTCACTGGCAAATACGCTGTGAAGTTGACAAGAGTTAATAAATATCAAATCATCAAACTTGTAAACAATATCTTTATTCAAAAATCGAAATACAACAATTTACGGTATCATAAGTATCAATTTGTTTGATTGTGTTGTTTTATGTGACTATCATATACATGTAAAAATAATTATTCTTGTGTTTTTGTAGACTACTAACATTGTTAAAACATCAACTCATTACGCCAGTTGAAAAAAGAGGATTAGTAAATCAATATAACATCTCATACAACAAGAGTCAATCGCCTTCGTTTGTCTTCTCCCACCAACCAAAGTCTCCAATGTAAAAACATTCAACAAACTTTGCAATCTGCAACAACAACAACAACGTGATATTGGCGGAATAGCTTCATAATCAGGCATGTCGCCAGTAACCAAAGAAGGAGAAAAAGAACAGTTACGGTACGTTTCATATATTTAACATTAGGAAATTGCAAAGTTTCCTACAATTTATTATAGCATGATGGGATTTTTTTCTCATACATATTTTATGTTTTTAGTATGTGTCTCAATCATGCAGTACCAACCAATTATATGTCTCATTGAATTTCCTTCACGAGCATAAAGACATAGGAAAAGGTATACTTTGGATAATTGACGGGAATGCTCAAGCACAGTGGTTGTGGGAGGAAGTTGGTTAGCTTTTGAACTGTTTGGATGGCAGAATAAAGTTGAGGCTAAAGGTAATTAATGTTTTATTGATACATTACTTTTATTTCCATGTTGTGCAAATTAAATTAAATTCGAATGTGGACTGACAAGAAATATCTTGCAATATAATTAGCTGTCCGCAAAGACCATATAGAATATAATGGTGGTTTGAATCACATAGAGGACAACTGGGTATTCTAAACCCTTAAAGATGCCTGGCCTGGCGTTACAACAATGAATCACATGAGAGTGTTGTCACATAAATTGAAGTTAATTTTACATATTATATTGTCTCTCATATATACATATTTTAATTACAATACTGAATTATATTGTTTAGGTCCTACCCGGAGCTTAATGGGACTGCGGCCAACTCAAGTTCAAAGAAGCACTGTCCAAGAACAATTATTCCACGTGTAAAGTGAAATAAACAGTTTGCATAGAATTATGTGATATTAATGAGAATCTGGAAATCTATAATACTAAATTAATAAAAGTTGGTTTTGGGTCTGTTAAATTTCTAATTATGTATATTAGTACTTGTGTTCTTAATTTATATAAATTTTGTATTATAATTTAAAATTGTCAATATATGTGATATATTTTTTCTACATTTCAATGCATACTGTGGCATTTATAGGTTAAGCATTTAACATATTATTGTAAATTTTTTGTACCATAATATAGATAGATAAGTTTTAATGTAATTACTACTGGTTGTCCTAAAACAATAAGTGAATTGTAATAAATCTAATACAGCTTTTTTAATCCCTTAGAGGGAATAATAAATGTTATTTATTTAACTTTTATTTTTACTTATTTAGCTAATAATACAAAAAATATAAACAGTTAATTATATTCTTGTTTTCTTTTTTTATTCTTGCTTTACTACAAAGTATTATACCTTATAGAAAATTTAATCATTTTAATTAATACACATCCTCAGCAAACGTAACTAACACTTGAAACAATAAAATTGCTGATATGAACTTATTTGCTGCTTTCTTCTTTGATGGAAGGCTACATTTTCTTCCCTGAGAACTTTAAAGAAAATCTTATGATTGTTCCAAAGCAAATAACATCAATTGTGATAATTATTGTTGCTGCAGGGTATATGATCTGAGATTGTTTTATTGTACACTAAATTCCGAGAGAATTTGCTCAAAATCACACATATAACACGTAACGACAATGCTGACGACGTCCTAAGAGGTCTCGTTGCGATTATCGCAAAAATTAAGTTTGAGTCGATGTCAAAATCAAATGTTCGTCACTGACGGTTACCATTTAGAGTAGCTTTAGAGACGACATTGGCAAATAATGATTCGTTCATTCGTTGATCGTTTAGATTTTGTTAGTATACGATAAACGATAAAGAATCTGAACAATTGTTAGAGTAGGGTATTTGCGATACTTTCGGAGCAGTATCGCATCGTTTCCGATATATCGTTGTCGATTATTAGAGTTGACATCCAGCGTTGTGAACTATTTCAAGCGTATGTTTGTGTCGCGTGCGGGCTACACACAAACAGTCAAAGTGTATAAACCGCCGTCCCATTGTAGTTTACGTGTTGATGTTTTGCATTTCATGATTCAATGGCATTTGTAAGTCAATTTTGACATTGGCTATAATTTGTTGTTTTAAAACTCTTCTATCAAGTTTGAAGAGATTTATGTGTGCATATGGATTGAGAGAATCATGACCACAAATAAAAGCTTGTAAAAATATAGAGCTAACAAACAATCTTACAAATATATTGGTAATCTTCAAAAAAACTTTCAAAATTAGTTCCATTTGCGAAATCAATTTGTCAATCTTGTTCGATCGTATGTAGTTTTCCTAATGTGTTTTTCACAACAGTTGAGAGTATACTTTAATTTTAATCATACCACACCATGTTCATGCTTACATTCTTTTTTAAACATTCGGTGCGATGAAAAGTTGTTTCATTACGTTTCCAAGCGTCTAATCCGAGCGCTAGCCATTTCACGCGCAGTGTTTTAAAGTCATAAAGTGAGGTTACTGCCGTTGAATGCTCTTTTTTAACGTGTTCAGTGTTGCAACTTGCAATATTGCATTTTATTTTTATAGTATATTTTACATGAGACGATTTGTGGCATAAAATATTTTAATTAAAACTGTTGTAGCCGAAAAGGCATTTGTATGACTTGCATGCAGCTTGTGTATACGCTGTGTTGTAGTGACTTGTGCGAGATGTGCGAGAAATTGACAATAATTTAATTAATTTCAAACGTGTAGTATTTGTTTGGTTGTGCGGAGAGAGTAGTACGACTAGTAAAAGACATTGTATATCTATTTGTTTCGTAAGTTAACAATTCATCTCAACAATCGACTAACTGTAATTTATGTGTGGCCAGTTTTAATGTTTATATGCTGAAATTAATGAAGAAGCTAGAGTATAGCTATAAATTATTAATATATCTTTTACAATTTTATATTGTTGTACTCAAATTTATAATTTTTATCATATTTTTTTTATAAAATGTAATTGTTTTTGCAGCTATGGTCTATACCAATTGTAATCATGCCTTTAGAGTATAAAAAAAGTCACATTGCACCGCTCTATAAAATAAGTGGTAATGTCGATGTACTCGACTTTGGAAACTACTAAAACGTCGAAAAATCACCACTTCATACACATTTCATCTGCCAAATGTAGTAGTGACAATTCTATGAAGTTTTTGTACTTTATGAAGATGAAATCATAACTCGATAAAGAGTGAAAAATATGTGCAATTTCGTAATGGAAGTCTCGAGCGTTGTAAGGTTGAACACCATTTAAGCGCGAGGATATAAACCACGTGATTTTATTACTAGACCCTGGCGCAGACCACGCCGTTGCCCTGTATTTCACCTCGGTCCATTGTTATAAGAGTTTTCATTAAAAATCCAATTTTACGTGCACAACACTTGAGCTTCTACGAGTAATGAAACATATTGGTGGAAAAATAACACCTAGTATGATATTGATGAATATTGATTTCAGCATGTATGCTATTTGCTGGTAACTCTATTATACGCTAAGCCCTGTGATATAGAACGATTGCACCCAATGTTTTGATACATCTAACCAATTGTGTTCTTAATCTGATAAATGACAAACGTAACACGTGTCAAGGTTATATGATTGTACATTAGAGACTTGTATATAGTATATCGTAAGCTGTGAATGAATTATAAAATATGAGTGCGCCATACGATAAGCTAGCCATAACGTAGATGTGTGTAAATAACATAGTTACACTATTGTAATTATACGTATTGTATGTATAATGTAACCCAGTCCCCACACGCTCGTGTGCTGCACGCTGTTCCCTGGGCACGTTCTGTACCAGCATTTGGTATTTAGTTTTTTTAAGTTTCTGACTGAACCAAATTATAGTACTTTATTATGTTGTGTTTACGATCATCGAGTAATAAAACAAGCGAAACTAGTCTGCTTTTATTTCTTCCCGCCCACATTCCCGCACAGACTAAACTATCGATATTGCACAAGTGCGATAATGGCGGAGAAATATTTACGTCCGCGCACGAATATGTGAAAAAATATGTGGAAAGATCTCGGTAAGTAACGTGAAGCCAATTAACGCGCGCCTCGACTTACAAAAACGACTCGGTTCGTGTGATGAGATTCAATATATCCGAATACGGCGTGTAAAGGGAGACAGGTCTATTAAACGCCGGTAACGGCAGCCAGTCGAAGCGTGCAGGAAACTCGAATGGTCGAATTTGCATTTATGTCATTAGGCCGCATCCGCCGGCCGGCGAGCAGGGAGCACGGGAAGTGACCACGTACGATGCACCCCGCCGAGCCCGCCCGCCCGCTACTCCTCACATAAGTAACTATCTGTTCGATGTAGTCGATATCACAGTCAACACACACACACACACACACACTGCGACTAACATTTATTTGGGTTCAAGGTCAACAAAGGTCGTGCTAAAACAAAGTAGATCACATTAGTAACGTAACAAAAAAAGACCACGAGCCGAGTTAATTTATGAGGCTGGTCACGCTTAGTTATATTAATGAATACATAGGCAGAGGTAATACAGTGCGCTCAGTCCGTCGCACAAAGCGAAATTTTATAGTTACATGCAATGCAATACAATCAGTCTTGTATTATGTACTTGCCCACTGCTGAGCACGGGTTAGGCCTTAGTCCACCGCGCTGGCCTAGTGCGGGTTGGCAGACTTCGCATACCCTCGAAATTATTACGGTGAATACTCAGGTATGTGTAGCTTTCCTCACGATATTTTCCTTCGCCGTTTATGCGAACGATAATTATTGATAAACAATCTTCGATCAACCATACCTAAACAATACACACGTACTTCGTAAAGTCAGAGGTGTGTGCCTTGGGTTTTGAACTCCGGACATTGTCTCGACAGACCGTTTCATTCCCAACTAGGTTATCGTCCACTTCATAGTGATATTGTATCAAGCAATTCCCAATACAGAGAAACTCACATAATATTATATTGAAACACTATTTTTTTTATCATCTGATTTTGTTTGTAATTTTGGCCCAGCTTAGTATGACAGATTAAACATTTGCTGCCATAGCACAGGTAGTTAACAAACAAGTAAGCTATTAATAGTAGGTATGTACTGCTTCCCATGAACAAATATACTATAAAACTCGTGGGTATTTTATAACCTCATAAGGAAAACAAGATATGGTTTAGGTTCGAGACTTCTAGAAAACTCTTTAACCATTACACAAAACGAGTAACGTAAAGCTGTAATGCTGTATCAAAGCGAACAATAGGTTCACGACGTTTCTCTGTGTATTTTAAAGCTACGTAATTTAAAAAAAACATATCGATTTTCAGTAAAATTCGACAATGACATGCGTCCAAAAATTGGTATTTTCCTGTATCTAAAACCTGGATAACATTAATAGTAAGTCAAAACTAGTAGAATGTGAATAAAACGTAACCACAAGCACAAACAGTATCCACTGGGAATACATACACTAATGCACCGACAACCAACAATAAAATGACCGACAAAACCTCAAGCCATTAAGCAAAACTATTGACAGTAACAATATGACGGCAACGACTCCTTCATTACATCTCAATCACATGATATTAAACCTAATAACCAATAAAGTCTCGTTCGAGGTCCTTTGTCCACGTTGAATGAGGTATCATTGCATATAGGTCAATCGGGATATGTCGCTTGTAGACGATTGATGCTAACAACTACTCTGTACAGCCAATTGAAAGCTTCCAGTACGAGTTTTGTTTGTTTTGAGATCAATGCAGTTGATCTTGCTAAACTGACTGGGTGATTTCAGGACAATGCCATGCCAAAGTGTATTATGAAACCAGAGTTATTGGCGTATTGTTGCCTGGGACATAATGTGATTGACGTTTCGAATATATTTTGTAAGTCTTATTACCATGTTGTCTGCTGGTAGGTCTCTTGTATGCGAGGGGCTGTCTGTGTAGGTACCATTGCAGTGTCTATTTCTACTGCCAAACAGCAGTGTGCATGCTGTTGTATTCCGGTTTTAAGGACATTGTAGCCAGCGTAAGTACTGGACATTATGAGACTTAACATCCTATGTCTCACAATGACGAGCGCAGTGGAGTGCCATGCAACACATAAAAGTTCAATATGGTGCTGCTACTTTTTATGCACGGCCGTATTGATTACCATCAGGCGAGCGGCATGCTCGTCCTGACATTCAAAAGCGAACAAAAAAATGAGTAAACATTTTACAAAATCATTATAAAACTGCGAAGATGAGAAGTAATCCCAGAAACAACTTAATGGATTTGACTGAAATTTGGCACACGGGTAAATCATATCCTGGATTAACAAGTACTTTTTAATGAGCGAGCAAGATCCATTATTTTAATAATTTTATACAAATGCGACTTGCCGCAAGTTCTGCAAGCTCAAAAATTTGCAGAAGTCAGCTTGCCGTGATTGTTTGCACCCTAAAAATGGAGTCGACTTCTGTAAGTTTTCTTGCTATATCAGGTAATATAAACCTTGTTTTAGAAATAAAATGAGAATACATTTTGAACTAAACATTCCTGTAACTTTTTATGCTAGCATATGTATTTCTTTCAATAATATATTAAAGATATCATTAATAAAATCAATTAAGAATAATTATTTAAATGGATGCCTTTCGCTAAGATAACAATTTAAAATATATACTTATAGCAAAAATAGATATCTCAAATTATTGATCTATCTGAGTAATATCTTCTGTGAAAGAATCAAAATATAACAAACATTAGGTACAACCCACTTAAACTCTTAAAAAATATTTCATCGGTATTCTTCATTTCCGTTTTACTTTTGATTAACCATCTCAGGCGAAATAATATAAACAAACGAATCTTGCTCCATCGATTACTAAACTTACGAAAAAATTCAAATATACGAGCGTCGTACATAATAGGAAATTCAAAACGTCTGCTTCCGTCAGATAGCATCGAAAACATAACGTTCGGCGATCGCGTTTCCCGGTAAGTGGTTGGTGTCCCGTCATCGCATTAAGATGCACCCGAGAACATTTCCTAACGGACTTGAATTACTGTTCAACTATTGGTTTCCGAGAATAATCATGTTTCTGTGAAGTGCTATTTTCAGAATTAACGAAAATTAGATTCTGTAGTTCCGAGCTATAGTGAAGAAAATGTTGAATTGGGTTTTTATGCAGATGTGATGTACGGAATCTTCTAAATTGATTCAATAGACAGTAAGTATGTGTTTGAATGTATATTTATTACTTACGACGATAAACAGCCAGTAACTAATGAGTAACATTTTTAATGATTAGTTTTATAGACATTTTTATGTATTCGAATGCTGGACATTCTTATGTACCTAGTGCTTAATATTTTTCAACCACTTAAATAGTCGTGGGAAATACAAAATGCAATATAAAACCAATGTCCGGCCTTAATTACCACACTTAAACTAATTAAGTGGTGTACACCCGTGGTTCTTAAATACAAAATTTAAAACAGAATTGACGGTAATAAGTCTTAATTCCCATCGAAATGAGACGCGCAGATTACTGTTCACTCATTCGAAACGATACAAACAGATCAGTGAAGCTTAATGCCTTTCATGAGTTACGCAGACAGGCTTCCTATTCTTTGTCTCAACATTCTGCTTCTTGTAATCATCGCTATTGTAGTCCTTATCACGGTTGGTAGTTATCGTCCGGGCGGCTCACCAATTTATAGTTATTATCCGGGCAAGTCTCAGGGTACGCACGGCGAGCCTTTGTTTTGTTACTGATAAAGGGCTGTTATCAAAATTAGAAGAGACGCGAGAGGGAACTTATATCACAAATATTGTACATTGCCGCTCTGTTAAGGTACGCCGGTTATCTTGCTGTCATTTTTGAAGTTTTGGGACCTCATTTGACTTTAGATTTACGTTTGTTATTCAAAGTTTTCATAGAGTGTCTAATAGTTTTGTTTAGTTTCAGGTGATAATAATAGTGTAGACTGTGAAATATCAACAGTAAAGTCAAAGTAAATCTTATATGGAGCGATTCATGTTAATAGGGGTTGTTATTGATATAGTAGCCTAACTTATGGCCGAATTTGTCCACATTTTGCCGACGGTATTTTTATTTTATGACTCGAGACGCAGAAAAGAACTTAGAGCGCGAATATAAACTTAATAATTATGTTGTAATGAAACAAAAACCGATGCAAAGAATTGCACAACTAGAAAAACTAACTATTAAATCCAATGTGTTTATTTACTATCTCCAGATCATAAATATAGTTTTAATTAAATTTATTTGCGACGGAGATGTGTCTTAAAATCACAAATCAGCTATGACCATAGTCCATAGACTTTAATTTCTTATAGAATTTTCCTTATGTTTATAATGTAGAGACTGTCAAATGTATCGAAGATTAAATATTTCTTAGTTATCGGAACCTTTATCAAATTTATCCGGCAGACAACTTTCGTTCGACAAAGCAATATCACCCATCGGCATAACAATTCTATCTGTTCGTAACATTAAAGCCACTGTGAACAGCGATAGCGACGTAATAACAAGAGATGACGGGCGGTTAGAGACTCATTAATCCCATGCAATGGTCTAAAGAACAGGGAACAAAAGGATATTGTTTAGAACGTGCGGGAAGGGCCATCGGCAACTATCGGGGCTTATACAGCGCCGACACGATGCGTCGCGCCACCCCATCGCCCGCGCCGCGCCGCCGCGCCGTGAAACGTGATTCTGCAACGAAGTGTCTCGAACACGATCCTTTATAAAGCTCACTGAAACTCGTTTCGGTTTACAGGGCTTTGACGTTTATTGAATGAGAGCTTGTGTACTCCGCACAACTTCGCTTGAGATCTGATACCAATATGCAGGTACGGTTCTGTATTTACATGTTTATTTTTAGAATTGGTTATGTTGTGCTCAGAAGTTCACGTAAGTATTTTAAATATAATATGACGAAGTGTATATCTCTAAGGGTTCATGAATGTGTTTGCAAGCAAAACATAGGTACTTACCTACTTACGTACTCATTAAAACTATTATGAGTTATTCTTTTCCATCTCAAAATTAAATACTCTTTATAAGAACTCAGACGTATCTTTTCCAGTAATTAAGTACTAATAAAACCATGTTTATTTCATCTTAGAGAATCGTAAAAACTACTGCCTTGTTAATTAAATTTAGCGCTTTTCTCGCTTTGATATGCAATACATAAAACGAGATATGAATTTAAATGAGAAATCGAAATACGTAATGCAGCAACGAAAGTGTATAAAACTTTATAACAAAAAATAAACCGACTTCAAAACCACTGCAAACCAAAAAAATAATTCAATATAAAGTTGAATTATTTTTTCGTTTGCAGTGGTTATTTTTTGTTAAAAAGTTTTTGTTTATTGCTTTTTTGTTAGTTAATTATATAATAGTGTAAACAATACATCATAGATACACGATTGCATTCGCGAGTCATCTGCTGTTAGTTATTGAAGAGTTCCATTGTGTATCTCTGAAGATCTACATAAATTATATACTAAAACCTTCCCTGAAAACTATAAATTTGAACATCAAAAATCACATCCAAATCGGATCAGTAGTTTTTGAGAATCTCGCGGCCATACAAATTTACATACACACATACACATGGATCGAACACAAAACCTCCTTTTTGAAGTCGGTCAAAAAAGCAACTGATTGATGATCAACGTGACTAATGGAAATACATATAATAATGTATTAGTCGATAGAACGCGCCGACTAGGTCGCTGCCCTATGCCGCAAGCCGGCAGGTGGAAATTTTCACAGTAACTCTTGAAGCATTGGTGTTGCAAGGAAAGTTCAGTCATTATCGTGCATTGAGATTTTGAAGGGGCTCGTAGACGAGCGTGACTTTCCCCACTAGCGCTAGCATTTAGCACACACGTGGACATATTGAAGGAAGGTAGGTACTACTTGAAACTGCGCGAGCACTGCACTCCGCCTGGATTACGTCGTGACTCGTGTTACATTCAAAATGTCTTAAAATTAAAGTCGGCTAGATAAGCAGCTGAACTAATTAAAAATTTCAAATCGCCCATACGCATTAGGTTTAATGAAACATTTTTTGTTATGTGAAGTAAATTAAATCCCTGTTGTTTTATTTTTGTGAAGAAAAATATATGTTAATAACGACACAAAAGTATAAGCAATTTGAAGTTTTGAATTTTTTCAGCTGCATCACGAAATAACAACATTTCTCTAATTTTCGATATTTTTTTCATAATCGAAAAGGCTGTCTACAGAGTTTGCCGAATCTTAGACTGATTTCGAGAAATATATTTTTCTGTCTAAAAAAATAAATATCTAGTATAAATTTCCGAAACTCTATGAGAATATTAAGACCAATAATGCATCAATGCAATTTGTGCAAAAATTATAATATTATTTCCAAACTACAGCGAAAACTCTGTAAATTAAATAGTACAATTTATAATAACTGCTCCCAATTTACTCTTACGAAATAATATCGGATTACAATTACGTTGCATTTATTTATTTTGAAAGCACTCAATTGATAAATTAGCACTCAGACTAACCGGAATGAACATTTAACGTTAAGTAGTACCATTTATAAACATACTTAATGAAATATAAGGGGACGTCATTAGTATACACCGGTAATAAAGTAGATAATATTTATGATTAATTATAATTAGTTGTATTTGTTTAGTGGCGAGCGGCCGGGTTATGGCGGCAGGTGGGCCACCCACGTCGATAATAATGGAACTAGCAGCCGTAAAAATTATAAACTGTATAGAAACTATTTATTGTATGCTATAGTACCGGCACGCCGTGATGGCCGGTTTGACAAAAGTGAGGTGTAATATCATTTTTAAAATTTCGAAAACAAATGCTGAGTTGTGTCGTAAAATTATCAATTACATCACTTTTACTGCACGTTACTATTGAAAATAATGTACAGCAGTTAGCTCCTTTAACTTAGTTACGAAATATCTAATACGAAACTTGATGAGCGAACAAACGTCAAAACGGTAATCATAGCGTGCCGGTACTATAGTATATTTATGCCTGTACTTATTAAGGTGTAAAAAGGTACGTATTTTATACAACCGTTTATTTTAATATATTATTTGCGATATCAAGTTGATCAATTATAATACCTACATGCATTAACATCAGCAATGGCGTTTTAAATATCTCACAGAAAATTTCTTATAGTATGTTCGTTCTTCGTAGTAGATATTAATAATATCGCTTAATTTTTTGTGGATTATATCCATTCATATTTTTTTTTAATAATTTGGACTTGTACAAATTAAAATTTTATTATCTCTTAAAATAGGTATAGCAATATTTCTTTTGCGTGTCATTTCATAGTTCGACTGCCTCGGTGGCGTAGTTGTATTACAGTACGACTGCAAAGGTGAGGTCTCGGGTTCAATCCCTGGGTCGGGCAAAGTGATATTGAGTTTTTCTATTCAGTATCAGCCCGGAGTCTGGAATTTGTGCCCGATATGGCGATAGGCTCGCCCCCTATCACATCATGGGACGGAATGACAGGGAAAAGTGGGCGCACTAGTTGCGCCTCTGCCTACCCCTTCGGGGATAACAGGCGTGAGTGTATATGAATATATGGATGTTCATAGTTCCAGTGCCGTGCTTATGCTCCAAAATCACTGAAATGGTGTTTTCCCTTTTTGTGGCGAAATCAAAATGTTTTATGTGCTTTAAAAATCAATAATACTATGATCTTCCTTCAATTTTAATTGCGTCTAATATATTTTAATGAAATATATTAGTAATAACTAATATGTTACAATACGTAACGTAAAATACCAACAACATGTACAACATGCTTATTGGTTAAACACTCAAAGACAACATACCTCGAATGACGCATTAAAATACCAAAATTTTATCAACAACCATTTTGGGCTCTACAAATATACAACATTTTAAAACTTACATAGCACCGTTAAATTCATTCACCTATGCATTTCGGATCGCTGACACCATTCTCAGCGATTACAAAACGTTAAATAACAAATAATTTAAACCGATTAGATATTGTAACGTGCCATTACATACGGAGAGCTACGATAAGGTCGGGCGCGTCTATGACGGCAACTGATTCATTTTTATTAAGATGCCCGATGTCAATAAATTGACTATAACATTTTTAACAGGTGTTTATATTGGAAATGCGAGATAACAACGCATTCAAGCCGGAAAAATAAATATGTGCTTCACTAATCGTTGATAATATTTTATTGTAGATGCTCATGCGTTAGAACGTCCGGGATTAATTTATTATAGACGTAAAAGTTTGTGTTCGGTCAAAGTCAAGTGTATATTTTCTTCTGCACTCTATCGATATTCGAGGCCGAACATCTCATGAATATATTGCGTTTTTTTACGTTACACTCTTCGGCTATGAAGATTATGCCGCATATTATACTCAAGACAGAAAAATATGAAAGCACTTTCTGATAAAATCTAAGTAATATTGCAGTACGCGGTTATGTGGCTCAACGTAAAATGAGCATAATATTTTACGTTCATAATATTATCTCTCGTGGCTTTTAAGTCTGGACTCTGGACGATAGGAAAACTATCGAACATGTCTGAATTATTTCTTGCAGTAATATTGGAGAAGGAGAATTTTAATATATTTTTCACATTTATAGTATACTTTTTTTCCTAAAAGCACAGTAAAATGTTCTAAAGCCCCTTAATAGTTAATGTCTGTAAGTAAATAGAGATCCGTAAGTTTTCTTTAATAGATTGATTTTATCAGTTAATTTATAATCTGTAAATGCAGGATGTATAAGTAATTTATTTATGTATGAGGATATTAGTACTTTAGTTGACATAAAATATGTAGGCACATAAGAAGTAAGTAATATTTAAATAACTTGCATCATGTTTTTTTAACGTTATGTCATTTGCTCATATTATTATGTTACCTTAAGTAAAGTAAGGAGGTTAATATGCGCAAGCCGATATTTATTACGTCTGATCTTAAGTACAAAGTGTACCTAGGTAATATTATAATCAAACCTAAAACGTATTACATTAAACTAATAAAATTTTAAAAGTCTTACAAGAGTCCATTATAAAAAGAAAAGCAATTCATAAACACTGACTGCCTCGGTGGCGTAGTTGTATTACAGTATGACTGCAAAGCTGAGGTCTCGGGTTTGATCCCCGGGTCGGGCAAAGTGATATTGAGTTTTTCTATTCAGTATCAGACCGGAGTCTGGAATTTGTTCCCGATATGGAGATAGGCTCGCCCCCTATCGCATCATGGGACGGAATAATGCCGAAAAGTGGGTGCACTAGTTGCGCCTCTGCCTACCTCTTCGGGGATATCAGGCGTGAGTGTATGTATGCAATTCATAAACATAATAGAGTCGTATAAAATTAGCAGTAGCTGTCTTCAGTAGCTTTATTTCTTTGATAATATTGTTAATTTATGGTGTGGTATTGAGAGTAAAACTTCAGTTAAATGTCTGGACAAATCAGTATGCCGACAGAGTCGCGCAAAAAGCAATTTCTGAAAGCGAATTACAGACACTAATCACGTGCATGAAAAATGAATATGAAACGTGTCGATGAACGATAAGGTTCAATTCACATTGAAGTAAGGTGGAGCGACGCGTAGCTACATATAAATATGCCTACATAAATCCTCCTCCTAGCCAGTTTCGGCCACGGCGGCCAATCTCAACGGAGATCAGCCAGGTACGCAAGAGATATTATAGTGCACAAGTGTGTGCGCAATACACAGGCGCACTCGCTATTCCTTCACTCTCATAGTCCGGTGAGACGGCAATCCGACATGACCGGAGAGAGATCAGGCGCAGGACCAACGGCTTTACGTGCTTTCCGAGGCACGGGGGTATCACACCGCCAACTTCCTGACTCCGAGCTGCGACTGAGTAAATTTTAAGATGGAAAAACCCAGTCACAATTTTTTTTGGTTCGACCCGGGATTCGAACCCAGGACCTCAGCGCGCAAATCGTACTCGTAATGCGTACGCAATACCACTACGCCACCGAGGCAGTCAAAAATAAATACATAAATAAACATGCTGTAAAACGAAAAAAAAAGGAAAATTTTAAAATGGTGGGTCATCGAGGGTCGCGTTACCTTACTAGTTTTTGGTCGGGATACCGACCGCGTGAAAAGCGTTTCCCGAGAGAAAATTTCCTCTGCGTAGGTACTTAACTAAAAAAGTAGCAATAAAGACATAAGAAATGTCTTATGGTTCATACTTACTCTGTGCCAATTTCATCTCAATCGATTTTTAGATTTTACACCGGCTTTCTGAAAGGCTGATCAAAGTTTTGTTCCACTAACACCCCTGTCAATTTAACAGCGCTGTCAAATAAATTTAGGTTTCCGAGTTTTGGCGGGAACGTGGAAGTGTCATGAGGTGCTCTTGTTTTAATTCATTATTTTGGAGATACTTAGTTTTATATTGCATAATTATGGTGGTATAATATCCAATATAGTTCTATTATAGTGCTCAAATGAAGTGAATTGAAATAACTGTGCGAATCAAGTGTTTTTTCGTTGCCGCCAAAACTCCTTGATAAAGTCTTGGTAAGGTAGCCACTGCTTTACTACGACATAGTACGTAGAAAAAAAAAGACAACTAAAGGTATCACTTAAGAAGAGGCTGTATGGGCTTGAATCCTTTGCTTTCCCTGCAAGGGAGAATTATTAAAAAAAAATTTGGTTTCCGAAACATTATTCACAGAAAAATTTACTAATGTATGATCAATAGTGTTATAAGTTATAAGATATAATATATACCTAAAGGTAGCGGGTTTAATTCAAACAAGAAACTTCAGAATGTTGTTTTGGAAATTTATTTGTAACTATCTAACATTCTTGCCATTTTATAGGCTGTGGTTAGTAGATTTTCAGAGTTATTATAACGATTATTTCACTCGCGATTTTTTCCCTATTCACCCCTCGATCCCTATTCGCCCGTTTGACGGTAACTACAGGTTATTATGAGACTTAACATCATATGTCTCAGGATGACAGCGCAGTAGAATGCCACACAGTTCTTTGCATCTCAATGTACTGGATGATGTTTCTACAGTTTTTGGTGGTCGTATCGCTTAACATCAGGCAAACAGCATGCTCGTCTCGTCATTCGATGCCATAAACAAAATCTTATACACTATCTCACTCACTCTTGTACATAAGCGTCGGAAAAAGCATAGTAGGTATTACAAAGGCCTATGCTGCTCCCTTTACCCTGATACAGTCTTTGGAGTTCTTATTGCAGAGACTTCAATACCTTCACCAGACGGTCCTCAGTTCCATACGTTAATGACAACGTTGACCACAGCTTATTCCTCGGCACACGACCGACGTTTTCCAAGTGTACGAGGGCACAAAAGATTTTTTTTATTTAGCCAAATGTTTCTCCGCCATGTACTTTATGAAAAAGACTTGATCTTCATAATCGTCTAAATCGCGGCATTGTAAATAACATTGGTAAATCAAACACACAGTCCAGAATACTTTTCTCCGCATACGAAAATTATCGATTCGATAATGAAAAAGCTTTTCTTTTTCTTTTAAAAATGACTCCACAGTTTCATCGGTTATTTTGCCAATGTGCCATAAACAGTAGAAACACCATCCAGCACCTCGAGTTACAAAGTACTGTGTGGCATTCCACTGTGCTCGTCATCCTGAGACATAAGATGTTAAGTCTCATTATGTTCTGTCGTTGTAAGAAGCACGAAAGTCGAGAAAATACGGTGGCAATGCACTCCTTACAGAGTATATTATGTGGAGTCACTATTTCTTATCGCATGGGGATATTGTTATAAGAGAACGTTATAAATTGAAGGATTATGTGGTGACTGAAATTAGAATGAAGTATGCTGAGATAATTTGGGCACGTAGAGAGTATGATTGAAAGACAAGTTACTAAAGGTATTTATCGGGCGAATGTACATGGTACAGATGGAGGCGACGCCCATTATCGGCGAAAATATATGATGAAAACTATGAATGAGGAAGAGGTGAATGAGGTATGTCATAGTCTGTGTATGAATATATTATAACTTTATAATTTAGTTTTTTGTACGTTTGTTGCGCATAATTCATTTTGATAATTCATTTAATTTTAATAAAATTCTTATAATTTAACATAAAATTCATTGATTCTGAAGCAATGCGAAGTTGAAGAAGAAGCAGCTAGTTGGATATAAAAAAAAATACATTTCTTGCGTTTTAATAAAATTTCTCATTAACACATAATTATACATATAAGGTTAAATATTTTTTTGTTTGGTAATGGTTTTTGAAGCAAATTTTTTCTGTTCGTTGCTTATACATCTCATTGAAGCCAATAAAGAAATAATAAATTTCATTCTATTTAATTTTAAGGAATTCCCTGCCACATCTTTGAAGTTCAAGGACAACCAACAATATTTTTAACATGATATCATGTTCAAGTAATACTCAATCCAACACCAAAAGGATCATTACAATTCTATTTGCTCTTGAGGAGTTCTCGTCTGCATCTGTGAAGTCCAAGGTCCCATACCAATGAAATTTAAATGGGACAGCTCGAAAGCTATACGGAATCCAAAGCAAAAATAATAATTTATCAGATGACGGGGCAAATCCTACTAATATTATAAATGCGAAAGTTTGTAAGAATGTATGGATGTTTGGATGTTTGGATGTTTGGATGTAAGGATGTAAGGATGTTTGTTCCTCTTTCACGCAAAAACTTCTGAACGGATTTCGATGAAAAGGCACACGGGTAGATCATGTCCTGGATTAACACATAGGCTACTTTTTATCCCGAAAAAATATAAAGCGGGACTTTTACCCCGGAAAAACTTTTTAAAGCGGGCGGAGCCGCGGGCAAAAGCTAGTAAATACATATAGCTGAGCAAATGTATAAAAAAAACCTCCACCTGTTGAAGTCGGTGAAAAAGTCAGTTCTGTAGTTAAGGAACAGAAGACCTATCACAAAGTAAATATTCCTACTTAAAACAAATTAACTTATTAGTACAAGTATCTAATCCATTCATAATATTATTCATTGATTTATTTCTGTTATATTTAAGCATTTTTTTAAAGATTAAAATTAATTGACGATGTTAATCCATAAAAGGTCATTTGTGAATAATGTACGTACTGAGGCATTAGGTACTCATTCAATTTAAAATAGTTTTTTAATGCTGAATCTTCGTTGATAACTAACTTTGCTATAAACAGATGTTAATAAGTAAATTTTATTTATTTCCTTTTCAATAAACACATTTTATTTAAATCTACAGCATTATTATAGTCCAGCTTATATTCTACTTTTGAAAAACCAAAGAAAGGAAATCGCCATAGCGTGGTTATAAATCAAAGAGGTATTCGAGTTTTTACATCTCCATTTACTTAAGAGCCTATGTGAAAAACATATGGAATCGTGATGGGCGTGACTTAGCGTATTTCAAATGCGAGGCGCCGCACGGCCCCGCTGAGATAGATCGCGCGCCTCGGCCCTCGTCGCATCGCGTCGTTGCGACAGGTCGTTGCACTCAAGCCCGCGAAAAGATCGTCATTGCAAATGCATGTCTGTGTTGTAAATATTATAGTTATTATAATTTCTAATAAATTTATAACTTATAAAACATAGAATTTATTTTAATTCGTTTATAGAACCATTATTATGTCACTATTATCTACCTAATTACTTGAACTTTATGTAAAATGACATTGTAAGTTATCTAAACTCATCGAAAGTATTATTCACTTATAGTTGACTTTTGTTGACAAGATAACATTTGGTGTGGTGGTAGGTTCGAGTCTTACCCCTACGTAGGTCTGTATATAGGTAAAAAGCAAAGCAGTATGAAACTTCTATAATATGTTTTAAATTATATTTTGCTTTGTTTTGATTTATTCTTGTGGACTTTCCTAACTTTGGTGGACATAAAATAAATAATAATACAATAAATGGCGTCACTATTTTTCGGCCCGGCGTATCGTGTGTGCAACTACGCCTTGGAGGCAGTCAAACATAGCATCACATCTTTTCTCCTCACATTTCGTTAGCTATTTTAGGTCTTATCAAATAGGAGACGAGCTTATTGCCACATACCGGGCCCAATTCAACAGACCGAGCTGATACTGGACAGAAAAAAATAGTATTTGCCCGACGCGGGATTCGAACCCGAGACCTGAGCGTGGAGGCCGTACCGGGCACGTAATACAACTACGAGTTGCGACATCAAGGTAGTTTCGACAAGTCATTCACGATGAAACTTCTTCCCTGGAATGTCAGGTCTATTTTACGTAAATGATGCTTCACTCTAGTGCCACCATGCAATTTAAAAATCGAATTTTGTATGTAAAGGATGTTCGAAATTTATGCAATGCAATAAAATTACATAGCTTGATATGAAGATTGATTACATTATTATGGTTGAATAGTCACTATATAGGATATAAATGTTACAAATGTTGAAGGCGGCTGCTACCTATCTAGATAATTTTTATAATTTTTAATTTGAACTGTGTGTAATGTGGGGTAAGAAAAATATAGCAAGGTCATTCTTACTACGCGGGTACTTATGCTTATAGAAAATTTGAAATGTTAATTACTTACAATTTTTTAAATATTTTTGATATTTTGTACAGAAGAATAGACTGATGTTTACTGCAACAGCTACTTCTTCAATTCTAAGGCATTTGTTTTTGTTTTGCAATATAACAAAGCTCCGATATCCTTATTGAACTGAATGAAAAATAATGATGGCCATATTTTAAAAGGAGACGGGAAAAACTTCATAGAACTTTGGGCTTAGTGTTACAGAGATAATTTATGCATTATTTTATAGTTATATTAGAACTATTTCTAAATGAGAAAGAAAAATCTGTCTGTCCAATGGGAGTAAAGAAAGAACCGCTGTAGAGTAGAGCTTCTAAATCATTTTTCGGTGAATAACTTTTTTTTACCTGATGACATAAGATGTTCACAGTACCTAACCATTGGATTGCCCTATTGAATAGTGAACAGAGCTAGCTTAGACAATAACCAGAATTGAACATATCACATGGAATCGACGAGGACTGATATAAATATATAATGGCTCATTTACACTCTCGCGCGAGTGGTACGCCGAACACAATACGAGCCACGACGCGAGGTGTGAAGCTAGAGTGTTAGTGAGTCAATAATGTATTTCAATTTGACATTACGTCGGGAGCGCTGAACAAAGTTGCCAGTAAAATTAAATAATATCGACCAATATTAAATATCCCAAAAAGTTAAAATGTCTTTTTAGTTTACATACATACATACACACTCACGCCCTTATCCCATAGGGGTAGGCAGAGACTATTGAGCGCCACATGCTACGATCTTGACAAACCTCTTTCGCCTCTTCCACATTCATAGTTCTTTTCATACATTTTCGTCTGTTACGGGTACTCCTGACCTGCCCTTTTCTGAGAAGATCATTTATTTGGTCAGAAAATGTTCTCCTCGGGCGTCCCCTTCCAGCCGTACCATCCACATTCGCTCGATAAATACCTTTTTAGTTTAATTTCTAAAATACCTATAGTTTTTAATTCTTATTCTTTTTCAGCCTTTAAAAGGTTACTATTGCACATAGGTCTCCCCCAAAGAATTATTAATACTATTATGTCAATATTATTCTTGTTATACATGCTTAGTATTCTTTTAGTATGTAACCAACGCTCTAAGTTGGTGCCAGCGCCGTGTGTAATATTACACGAACCACTTGGTGCCACTTTTCACCTTTCTATAACTCAAAACCTATTTAAAGTAAACACATAAAACTGTGTGAGTTTAATTATATCTATAAGGACATCTAGAAGTCCAAATTTCATGAAGCTAGCTCAAACGGTTATAAAGATATGAAGGTCAAAATTGTAAATTTTTGTACTGACTGACAGACTTATAGTATCTAAACCTAACCTACTTTCAGATGACCTAGAAGGATGAAATTTGGAATCCAGCTCGGTAATTATGTGTAAGCGTAAGAAAAAATCTAAAATAAAAAAAGTTAAAAATACAGGGGTCCACATAAAAAAAATATATTTTTAATGGTAGCGTTGGAATCCCAATATATGTTTTATTATATTTGCTTTATAACAGAAATATAAAGATAAAGTTAAGCCAAAACATTTGTGGTGTCCCCATAAAAAAACACTTGTAATACGCGCTAAACAGCCGGCCAACGGTGTGTCGTCGGCGGCGCGCGGCACCACACAACTCAATACCTACCTAGTTTTCTTTACAAAAAGTAATGATATCCCACCAAAAACATAAATGTAAAAGATCTCACATTTGTAAATACCAGCAACTATTATAGGTATTCAATGAAGCAAACAAATAGAATTTAATACTTGTTCATAATGTTATTTTGTTCCTATAAATACATATTTAGATTTTGCATAAAACTTGGCACACATTTAGATCTCCATTCTTTTTGCGGCGAAGCCCACAGCTAAGCATAATTTTGGTATTGAACTTGGCTATCCTTTTTTACATTTATGTTTTTGGTGGGATATTTTTAAATGGAAGACATAAAAATAGAAGAATATTGATACATGCTTCAAAAGTGTAAGGTTAAGCCCAATTTAGGCCGTCTCCTTTATACCTATTAGAGTTTGTAGCCAGTCATGTCCAGCGGATTTTGATTTTAAAGCCTTTAAAGAAAAATAAATCTAAATGGCGGCCTTTATTTAAAATTCTAACATTACATCTGCCTTTTGTGCACAAAACAATGCCCAGATATCGATTTTGAGTTCGATTGGCCTTAATACAAAAAACTTCAAAATGGTGGCTACTTTTTTCAATTGTGACATTGGATCACTCTTTTGTTAATAATGTTACACCCAGATATCGATTTTGCGGTCGATTAACCTTAAAACAAATAAATTCAAAATGGTGGCCACTTTTTTCAGTTCTGACGGTGGATCTGCCTTTAGTAACTAAAGTGGTACTCAGATACCGATTTTGAGGTCAATTGGCTTAAAATAAAGAAATTCAAAATGGCGGCCAATTTTTTCAGATCTGACATTGGATCCGTCTTTTGTACCTACAGGCCTGCCCAGATGTCGATTTTGAGATCGAATGGCCTTAAAACAAAGGAATTCAAAATGGCGGTCATTTTTTTCAATTCTAACATTGGATCCGTCTTTTGTACCTACAGGCTTGCCCAGATATAGATTTTGAGGTCGATTGGCCTTAAAACAAGGAAATTCAAAATGGCGGCCACTTTTTTCAAGTCTAACATTAGATCCGTCTTTTATACCTAAAGGCCTGCCCAGATATCGATTTTGAGGTCGATTGGTCTTAAAACAAAGAAATTCAAAATGGCGGTCACTTTTTTCAATTCTAACATTGGATCCGTCTTTTGTACCTACAGGCATGCCCAGATATAGATTTTGAGGTCGATAAGCCTTAAAACAAGGAAATTCAAAATGGCGGCCACTTTTTTCAAGTCTAACATTAGATCCGTCTTTTATACCTAAAGGCCTGCCCAGATATCGATTTTGAGGTCGATTGGTCTTAAAACAAAGAAATTCAAAATGGCGGTCACTTTTTTCAATTCTAACATTGAATCCGTCTTTTGTACGTACAGGCTTGCCCAGATATAGATTTTGAGGTCGATTAGCCTTAAAACAACGAAATTCAAAATGGCGGCCACTTTTTTCAAGTCTAACATTGGATCCGTCTTTTATACCTAAAGGCCTGCCCAGATATCGATTTTGAGGTCGAATGGCCTTAAAACAAAGGAATTCAAAATGGCGGTCACTTTTTTAATTCTAACATTGGATCCGTCTTTTTTACCTACAGGCTTGCCAAGATATCGATTTTGAGTTCGATTGGCCTTAAAACAAAGAATTTCAAAATGGCGGCCACTTTTTTCAATTCTAAAATTGGATCCGTCTTTTGTACTTAAAGGCCTGCACAGATATCGATTTTGAGGTCGATTAGCCTTACAACAAGGAAATTCAAAATGGCGGCCACTTTTTTCAAGTCTAACATTGGATCCGTCTTTTATACCTAAAGGCCTGCCCAGATATCGATTTTGAGGTCGATTGGCCTTAAAATAAAGAAATTCAAAATGGCCGCCGTGTATACCAATTCTAACATTGGCTCTTAACATTTTAGTTATTATTGATTCATAATGTATAAATAAATGAGTACTACAAAAAATCATACTAAAATAATTTTATGGTGTAAAAATTTGAACAGCCTTTACATGCAAAATACGATTTTTTTAAATGTATGAGCGGCACGCAAGCGTCATTTACACAAAATTGGGCCGGCATTCCAGGGCGTCCCTAGCTATGAATTACCCAATATAAATAATACATACATATACTCTCACGTCTTTTATCCCCGAAGGGTAGGCAGAGGCGCAACTAGTGCACTCACTTTCCGTCGTGCGTATTCCGTCCTATGATGTGATAGGGGGCGAGCCTATCACCATTTCGGGCTCAAAATCCAGACTTCGGGCTGAAAAGAAAAAAATCCAATATCACTCTGCCCGACTCGGGGATCGAACCCGAGACCTCAGCATTGCAGTCATAACGTAATACAACTACACCACTGAGGCAGAATAAATAACAAAAAAAAAGCAGTGACTATTGTTTTTCAATCAGGGATTCGAACCCGGCACCTCAGCGTACCGATCACTAAATATAACTAAAGCAGGTCTCCGACTAGAAACAATTTACAAAGGTGAAAGGATGTAATAATTACGCTTGCTGCCTATCTTATAGACCTAATAGAGCCTATAATTTTATATTGATACACGGACGTGAGCTGGATACACTATAAAACAGAATTTCCAGGGCACCTTCAAATTTGCCGCGCGGTAGCGCGGACCAATCCCTACACTAGACGGCCAATTCGAACTTTGAAGGCGTCCGAAAATTTCGAGCGCACGTCCGTCGTCAGTAAAGATTCCGGACGACTGAAGCCGGCACGGGCCACTCCCATAACAGCGATGGCGTATTTGGACGTCGCGGATGAGAGAAAGTGACGGGAGGCGCACGCGTATGCCGAAATGAAATGGCGTAAGCGCCAAAACAATTTTCTTTTAATTGTGATTATACTATTTAATTCGTTTTAATTGTGTATTGATAAAACTTTGAAAAAATTGTTGTATTGTATTTAAATAAAGTTACGAATGTACATATTCCACCATTTAGAGATAAAGCGTGTTTAAAGAAAATATCAGAGGTAACTTTGAATTTTTTTTCGATCGAGAAAATTTATAGCAATTGTGTTTTGGCTTTGACATATTATTGAGTTATACGTTCAATTTACACATATCCAAAAATCTAACTTCTGATCTTAGTAGTTTACGAGAAATTTGAATTTTAAAGTCCTTAAAGTTCCTTACATAGGCTCTTAACCTGTAATTAGGGCATGTGAAATCCACCGCGTACACCCAATTAACTTGAGAAACACGATACTCGGTGCTCACTGAGAATATAAATCACCATCATAATAGAAACTTCTCACGTAATACATCGGTTTTATGACTGAAAGTGCGCAAACGCATAGGAAAAGCGATTACTGTTACCGTTGGTACGACACGTCTAGTATCTGAAGTTGAAAAGCGATTCCATTGGACGAGAGACGAGACAAAGCTCGTCATAGTGTTACGACGTTGTAGCCTGTATGCAGATTATCGTTCGATATCGGCGGTAACACGGTGTTGTTTGTGTACCCTGCCAAATATGCGCATAGCTTCGCTCCCAGGATGCAAAAATGCAAATGTGATGGAGTGCAAATAAGTAGGGCGTGCGCAGCCTGCGAACGAGGGCCGGCTGTGTCCCGGACGCATCAGTTTCTCCAGTCTCATTGTCGTCCGGCTACTTTATGAGGGGTTGTCAACGTACCATAATGTTGGCTCATTTGTTCAACTTTATACACCGATCGTATGCGCTGCGTTCACTCATTCATACTGTGTAACGAAGGTCAAAAACTTGTTACCGTATTTGCTACCGATGTGCTTTTCAACAAATTTTAATAATTCAATGCATATGAGTTGTCGTGATTGTGACAATTGTTGACAATGTCAATGCACGGAAATAATGGATTTCGTTTTGCATTTTACAAAGATGATATCCGATCAAGGTTCAAAACAAGCGTTCCTACACCTTTTGCAGCCTTATTTTTTACAATCTGACAATATTGTTGGACGAGGTTAGTCTTGTTTTTGTTTGTAATTGTACACTTGCCTTTTTTTAATTATTAAAACTTTAGTCCTTAAGCCAACCTCCACTGCTGGGGCTAAACATGGTAAAGTCTCCAAGCTGTAAATTATCGCCTCATTAGACTAGTGGTTTGAAGGAAACTTTTTCAATGCATTTTGATCGGGATTTGTTTTCCAGGGTACTGGACGCCAATCAAGCTCCCAATCATAAAAAATTAGATCTACTTAATTTTTTTGCGAAATAGAATTCGAAATGCCTAATTAGAAATTTTATTTCGTAGGTGTTTGGTCAATTTTGTAAATAAATACAATAAATAAATAATAGGTACGTGTTTCATTGTACTATATTATGTTTAATTGCATAGTGTACGCATTAAAGCTAAAGTTACTCAATTTTGTTCTAAAACTGCCTAACCGATTCGATTTTTTTACATATTTAACGTAAAACTGAAAATAACCACTGCTTGTACCGCAATAATAAATAATTTTAAAGGGAAGTATTTTGCATCATACCATCCAAACTTCGTTCCGGATCCTGAAACGAGATGTAACTGCAAATAAACTTAATAACGAAGAATAATAGTACAAATACCCGTAACGGAGTTATAATTGCTGTTTCGGGTTCAGTGAAGCTATTAAAGTAACCATTAGCGTCTCAGAATGCTTAATTGACGAATATAAATAAGGGAAAATGATCTTGAGTTTGCATAATAGAAGTATTGTATAAAACAGTTTTGTTTATTGTTTTTTTAAGAGTTTTTTTACACAAAAAGATTATTTTGAAGGCATAATAAAATTACAGCAGTTTTCATTTTAAAAGTAATCTGTTTCTGACGAAGTTTGGAAGAAAGATAGGTACCAAATTTGTGTGATAGGCAACTTTAGCAAAAAAATCTTACAATTTACGAATAGGCAATATTTAATGTTAGAAAAACAAGCGCAATTGCTGTATGTCTATTCTAATAAATGATTACAATCACATTACTATCTCCTCTTCTTTTACCATGAATTTCCATAAAAACACAAGGTATTTACTTATGATTCCGATAAAATTTTAAATCCCATAAATATATCGAAATGGTGAGGGGGAGAACAGAAAATGAATATTTTTGTTTACAAAGAAGACGGCGACAATTTTATTTGCGTAAGTGTTCGTATATTAAAACGATTTGATAGCTGGCTATGGCGTATGTACGTTCATATGCCTCAAATTCTATATTCCCGTCTCCCGAGCACTTTACGGCTGTATAAAATAATTTAGACATTCGTTGGTCGCTGCCACTCAGTCGGGTCGTCTGTCTGCGTTACTGCCCCAGTATTAGCAGGAATACAACCTACATTGCAAAATTTCTACTTCATTCTCGTAGCTTTAGTGCGTTTCTTTTAATTAATGACGTATTTTTTTGTTACGGGGGTTTATTATTTATGATTGAAATGTTTGTCGCCATTTTCATAACTCGATTTGGTCTACTTATGACGGCGAAAATTCCCGATAATTATAATTATACCCTATCTACATATCTCATGTAGATTTCGTAATAGTAAAGTAAAAAAATGCACTCACATTTTAAATATTTCTCTAAGGAAACTACTTCGAATACATTGAGAGCGTTTAGTTTTTAGCCTGAGGATTTTTTTTTAAAGGCGGATCGCATTGAATTCTCACTGGTTAATAGTAAGAAGTATATTGTCTATGGTCGAATGATGCAACATCTTAAATTTCGCTTACTTATCCATCATTTCTTAGATTAAAGAAAAAAGTGTCGATTATAATTGGTACACTATTGAACACTGGTACTTATGCACATTCACATTCATGAAAACAATATATTCATGATGAACACTATTGCGCCGGTAATCATATCTATATAGCCTAGAAGTTATTAGGCCTTAGTAATCTGCAACAGTTAATTGTATGATATTTTCTTTACATTCGACTTGTTCAAAGTTCATAATATTTATTAGTTACTAGCACAGGATATAGGTAAATACACCTTTGGCCCAATTATTTCTTTCTAGTGGAAAATAAAGATCATGGCATATTATCTAGCCAATTACCTATGCTATTCTTTTTTTTATCGTTTGTGTTATTCTCATAGGACGTCGTTGCAATCTCTATAGCACCCTTACATCTGTGTTTTCTTGTGTATGAATCATCCATCCAGTAACATTTTTTATTTATATCTAAAATTGCACAGACTGTACCTACTATATACTTTTTACATGTAAATATTACAAAGTAATCATTCTGCACAGATACAGCATCTATTCTTAACTAATTATAACTATCGATCATCGTCCTATTATCTAGATAAGCTGAAACAAAAAAGTTTGATGGAAGACAAGTCCGTTGAGATCTTACTGGTTATTTAATCTTCAAAAACCGGTTACGAACTACATCATTTCCGTTTACATCTTTTTTTGTGTGCTTATAGATAATCGTAATATATATAGTTATTTTTTTTACTACAAGGGTGTGTCCCGTCTTGTTGCCTTGTTGGAAATCATAATAGTTTATTTTTTTTTTTTATTTTTTTTTATTTATTAACAAAGTCCATTAGTCGTCGTGTTTTGAGCTGTATGACTATTCATCATCCTCATCAGCCACATGATGTCCAAGTACTGAACATAGGCCCCTCCCAAAGATTTCCAGACAGACCAAAAGCAGCCTGCACCCACCGTAATGACTAGCTATGTTACTTCTTTGGTACGATAAGTCTATACATAGATAATTTAATAACAGAACCCTTGGTATATCTGTAAATTGAAAGGAAGGTAATAAAAAAGAACGGGCCTCCCCCCTTTCTAAACTAAGTGAGTAATCAGCGTTTCGTACAATTCCTTTATATCTGATTTCTGTTTCTGAGCAGATTGTCATCTAGTTTTCAGTTTTCATATGTGGATAGAGTATACTTTTTTTTTTGGTTTCGCAGAGAAAGTACATTACTACGACCGCCCAGCCTTCGTTGGGGCGACTGAGTGGTTATGTTGGGTTCACGGTGGCTTCCTACGCACGGCATACCAACTAAAACTCTGCGGTGGCCATCTTCAGCGCATTAGGTACGGCTGCGGGCTTCCTATGACGGTAGTGTCTAAGTTGTCGACCCCAACCGCCCCTATGCGGTGCCACATACTGCGGCCCGTCTCCTATTGTGTGGGGGTTCGATCAGAAGCCCCCGCGTACGGAAGGGCGTCAACGACAGCCTGAGGCCTTTTCTTTAATATTTTCAAGCTCAGATAGACTACGTCGTCAATGTGGACCTAAGTCCACGAAGTTTTGGGAACAGCTAGTTAAAGAAAAGGTGAAACGACGGCTGCAGTAATTGATCTTCCAGTGAAGAACTGGTTTCGATGATATTATCATTATCGAAAATAGCAATTTACAGATGTATTTTATTTACAAGACCACAATCTGATGACGTATTTACAAATGGAAATCGTAGCACAAAATCGAGTAGTATAAGAACAAGATAATCTAAAACAGACAATACCTTTCATAGTTTTCTACATGTAACAGAGAAAACCTTTTAGTTGTGGTAGCTGGGATTTCCTTACCTGACACCTGTAAATACTTACGTATACCATCGCTTGTCTACAACCAAATTATATTAAATTACTGTTCTGCTGTAGCGTGCAATGAGGAAACCGCCGCTGGCTGGATTAATCGGAAATTCCCGGCGAAAACTAGGGATGGTACACATTTGTTACGATTACGTAGTTAGAGAGACTGAATTCTGCATTCGTAATCTATTTCTGGCAATTTAAAGAATTCATTGGTCTTGTGTCTTGAATCATGTTAATTTACAATGATTTTTCTTGAGCTTTTCTTGAGTTTTGTGATTTCTCGGTGCCGTAGTTGTATTGCGTGGGTAGTACGACTAACGTAGTGAGGTCTGGAGCTCGGATCTTAGGTCAGTCAATGTGAAATTGGGTTTTTCATTACAGTATCGGCCCAGAGTCTGGAAATATGCCGGTAAATGGAAATAAGCCCACCCCTATTACATGGGACCTAAAATTGCTTTCGAAATGTGGGTGTTTTACACCTCTGTCTACCCCTCATAAAAATGATAAAAAAAATCTTTGTCTACCTACCCCTCAAAAGAGAAAAAAGTGTAATGATATTAGGTATGTTGAGTTTAAACTTGAGTTTCGAATCTGTCCGCCAACTGGAAATATATCACAGAATTTAAATAAACTTAAGAATGGAGAAAACGGAATACTCGGTAGTATTTCCTTCCGTTGACTGCACAGTCATATTTTTAAAGTAATTTCTTGCTTCAAATCTAAAATATCCGACAGTTATTTCAAACATCCCTAGTAAAATTCATAAAATTTATTTTTATACACGTTCGAGGCTTATCTTGATCGAAGTGCGGTTAATAATTGCACGATTTTAATTATATCCGCAAACGTTGCGTGGCGCCGCGCCATTTAAGGGTCGCCCGTCGCTACACAATGCACGAGTACTTGGGAAATTATGCTCTGTTTGAACAAACCGATGAAATTTGTAATATACAAGCTTGTCGAGGATAATGTTAGGTAACTGGCCTTTTTTGACGGAAAAATACCTTTCCGTGCGTGCGATAAAGCTATAATAATAAGTATTTAATATCGTAGTTTGTAAAGCCACCCATTTTAAGTTTAATCTGTATAAAATGTTCATCTTACAATAATAGGAGACTGAACTTTGTCCAAGCCCTACTAATACGAGAGTTAATCTAACTTACGACACAAATAGTTTTGTAACTCTCTATAGGTTATCATTGCCTGGGTACCTGACCATCAAGGCACCACAGGAAATGAGAAGGCCGATGAGCTAGCGAGAGAGGGAGCTAATGAAACATTTATAGGAGCGGAGCCATGTTTACCAATACCGGCAAAAGTCACGAAGGGAGTAATGAGCAGGAAGATAGCTGCAGAAACAAACGTCAGATGGAGAGAAATGAAGGGTTGTCGCCAATCTAAAATCTTCATCAAGAGGCTAGACCAGAAGAAAACAAAAAGCTCACTCCAATTCAGGAAGGAGGACATAAGAACTATTTTATAGGAATCATGACTGGACACGGTACGCTGAACAGGCACTTAAAAGTAATATGTAATACCGAAGACGCCTCGTGTCCAGAATGTGGAGAAGAGACCAGCATCCACTTTCTGGCAGAGTCGCCAATGCACTCTCTGCCACGATGGGAGATTCTGGGAACGGACAGACTGGAAGCAGCACAACTACAGGAGATAAAACTAGGAGATATGATCAGGTATTGTAGGGCAACAAAAAGGTTTGTAAGATCAGAAGGGGGCATACTACAGGAGCACCAGTGAAACCAGTGCTCTAGGGTGGAACCCGTCACGAATAATCAAGGTAAGGCAAGCGACGCTGCATCTAACTAGGGGAGGCTGCCTGGGGGTTGGGAGAGTATGTGGGGAGACTGGGCCTGGCAGCTTGTGCGTTCCTCTACGTGCAGGTTGAGCGCTGTCCCCCTGTTGGCTCCTGCCGCAATGATCAATTAAGGTCAAAGTGGCGGGACCGTCAGTGCAGGGCGGCGCTGGGTGGAGACCGGCTAACTGAAAGGTGCAAACCTGGAGGGAAGCCTCAATGCCTCCTAGGACCCAGCTGACCCACAGCCGAAACTTCCTATGGTGTGTGGCCGTTGGGCATGATACCGGTGAAGCGGGCCGCCCAAGGTGAAACTGACGGTGCCACCCAAACTGAGATTAAGGGTGAAATAGGTCCAATAAAGGCGAACTGATCACCCGTCTGCGTGACTGCGTACGTCCCCACAAAACATACATACATACATACAACTCTCTATTGGTGATTTATAACGAAAAAATACGAGGGAATATTATCGTTTCTATCAATATTCCGGAGCTTAAATACTCTATTCGGAGGAAATATCGAGCAAATACCGAGGCCATCTTTTCCAAATGATGATTTATTTGCGGCGCACGTGTTTTCTGTAGTAATGAAGTCTGTCAAAGAACGATTAATTATATTGGGCGGATATTGGTACTAGTTGGAAAGGTCTTCCATCAAGGTTGGTGGTAGAAAAAATAACTCTTGTTTCAAAATGTTATTTGTTATCTGTGGCAGGGCGCGTGTTTTTACAACCTAACACGAAAAAATTTAACTTAATGTAGATATTAGATAGAAATACAAATTCTTTGTAAATGAATATGTAGGTACATGCGACGTACGTGGGTCTATGGTGGGTTAGCGAAATTGGCCAACTACCATTGCCCCAAATCTTTGGTTTTCTTCATAGAATAGATATTGGTATTACCGAGATGACCTATTCAATCTTCATGTAGATAAAAATGTCTAGGTATGTGGTAGTTTACCGTAAATCATGAGAGGCCACCATACGTATCAAAAAATATATTTATTCTGACGTATGTGACGTATGTGAAACTACTGGAAATTATTGCGAATAGAAAGATCGCAGCATCTATACGGATTGACAATATTTCGGAATTTTGTGCACGGATCATTGAAAGTTGAAGCATATAGATTCGTGGACTGGATGAATGGTGTAGCTCGATGTTTCTGGAATATTCCACGCTGTTGTGCGATATCGGAGAGCAATATTTAGAATTTTTATTCAATTCAATATGTTTCTAGAAACTAATTATGGCTAGCCGAGTATAGCATGTTGCCCTTCTTCTGTTAGGCCAAATGAGTGAAAAAAAGTGTATCTGTAATATGTGTGCCACAGAAGTATTAAATGAACAGATGGAAGATGAGGTATGGAAGATACCTAGCTCAAATTGAATAATCAGGCTGCTTTTATCGCCAATATATAAACGTAACATTAAATGTATAATTTCACTCGTTTTATTTTCAACTGCATTCATCTAATAAATATTTCTTAATGTTAGTATATTTTACCCCATTAACACGTAGAACATTCTTAAGTAGGAAGCCTTGTTAGTATGCCGAGCGTAATAGCATTAATAGCCAAGTCCTAGTTTTTAGTTATGTATTTACAAGGCAAAGAAGCTTTCCATCAGCGAGGGTGAAAAGCGTGCAATTGAGTTCCGACGCCACTGCCGAGGTTGTCATTATAAAATAATGAGACACATCGTATGAACAAATTAAAAAAATATTTTATGCCGGTATTTATTCACGTTGTTTATAATTATACATTTTTAATCAAATAAACTTTTTGTATATCGTGAGCTGTTGAATGGATAGGTAGACAATTATTTGTTCCTTCAAAAAAAAAATATTCGATGATTTTAAGCCGTACCAGATTGAAAAATGAATATGTACATATTATGGCCTTCTCAAACAGCAAGACGCCGCGCATTCGTTGTCTTCTTTTGGCAAGGCATTAAGCAAAAATCTGCCAGCGTTTGCAGGACGCCTTATTCGTAAAATTTCAGTAAAATCAGTGGTAGATATTTTTTTGTTTAAATCCAAATCGCTTCAGTTTCTAACAATAAGTATATTTTGTTGCAAAATTTAATGGTATCATAACGATAAACGGCATTTGCTGTAAATAAATCAAAATGTATGTGATATTATGCAATATAAATAGTAAAACAAAACATGAGTACGATTGAAAGCACTTCCTCATTCAATTTAATTTTAAACCTATGATAAGAACGAAATACTCTATTTAATAAAGACAACGACCCGCAGATAATTGACGCATTCATAATTCAATCACTCGTAGGTATTAGATGAATAATGCGGGATCAATTAAAGGTCGATATGTTTACACCTATAACTATACAGTTTGTGCTTTGCTTTGGATCAATATTGCGTTCTTTTAAGGTGTTATACTTGTAAACGTCTCGATATTTTAGTTATTTTGATCAGTAAGAGCTTATGTGTATGACGTAAGATCCTGATGTCGCGGTTCTAAACGCAACTGAAACGCGCAGTAAACGCGTTGCAATCCGAGCAATAATCTCATACATATAAATTACAAATATGTAGGTACATCAAAAATGCGTAGAGGACGTACATACATATACATTCACGCCTTTTATCCCCGAAGGGCTAGGCAGAGGCGCAACTAGTGCACCCACTATTCTCCGCGCATATTCCTTCCCATAATGTGATAGGGGGCGAGCCTATCGCCATATCGGGCTTACTTACAGGCTAATACTGAACAGAAAAACCCAATATCACTTTACCCGAACCAAGATTGGAACTCAGGATCTCAGAGCAGTGGTCGTACTGCGGACGCAATACCTGCATAGGCCCTAATGCATTATCGTAAAGCAATTACAAGACAATTAACCGATGTAAACACATGGGCGGGAGGCGTGTTCCTCCGTCAAAAACACGTGCTTGTCCATACATTACCAATAGCAGAAAATTAATACATAATTCCGCTAACGTTCTAATAGCTAACATAATTCGGTAAATTAATATAATTAAGCTTTATATCCTGTCGCTTAAGTCCACCATCATGGGCCAATAAAGCCTCCACTGCTGAACAAAGTTCTTCTCCAAAGATTTGCAGACCGAACTGTTGGAAGCAATCTGCGCTAGAGTTTTTGTGGGATCAGTATCGAATCCGCGCCTACTCACAATTTTTAATCCCATCTGTTGACCGCTTATGTTTATGAGGAGCAGAAATACTACTAAACTTAACGCTACTTTTTTATTTACTCGAAAATTCCTCCTTCAATCTGCACGATTTATTTCATGAATGGGTGTCAAATATGTGGTAAATTCCTTAAATAATCTGAGTTGCCAGCAGGAAGGCGGTTGGCCGCAAAGGTATAAATTAATTCTGCGACATGCTTGAGACTTAGTGTTGACCACAAATTGGCAAGAGGTACATGCGGATCGAAGAAAATTGTGTAATAAATTGGAGTTCGCCGTCTGTCTTTAACGTTTATTATTGGCACATTCTTTTGATAATATCCAATTTAATTGGTGCTTGGCTCTATTTCTACTGCATGACACTTCAATATGCTCATCGCTTTGACATGGTATATGACAAGTCTCAATGATTGGCAATATTGGAGCACTGTTGAGCTTCTACACTATTGCTTTACGGCAAATGAGGTACGTTACCAGACTAGTCATTTATCAACTGAATGCGACACTCGTTGTCTCTCTTAAACGTCTAGAAATAATATATTTCAGAATGTCCTAAAAGAAAAAAAAAACAGTGGATTAAATGCATAAATTCCTTTCTATAATAGTATAAACGAAGCAATATTCTAAAGCATCATAATTCATAACATCTCATAAGTCGCATTGTTCTAAAGCATTTCATAGAGTGTAATGTGAACACTCAGCGCATTAAGGAGGCAATGACTTGCTTCACTAGCTAAGTAAGGAAACGAATCGGCTAAGCCGTGGAATTAGTTATTTGCCTGGTCATTCGTCGGTATTTATCTGCAGTTAAGCCGTCAATTCTTGTAATTAACCATTTGTTTACCAAGTCCGTCGCCCCGGCTGTCGCTCGGTTCAAATTCTGTGCACGTCTGGGGCAATGTGGATTGAATCAAATAAGCGTTGCTTAAATCGGTACGTTTATTTTTGGATCATTAAGTTACACGAGTTTTGGGTTTTATAGCTACTATTTCTATGGTGAAGGAATTTGACGTGTTCCAAATGGCTTACAATTTGCGGCCGGATAGGTGCAACTTGTTCTTTTTCTATAATGTTTTATTTTCTTCTTGCATAGAGGCAGGAACACGAAGTAGGTATTATTCACAATTATAATAATATGTACCTACGCAATTATACAACAGTTATTAATCATCATCAGCCATAAGACGTAAACTGGTGAACATAGGCCTCCCCCAAAGATTTCCAGATGGACTGTTCAAAAGCGGCCTGCATCCAGTGCGTTCCTGTGACCTTGCAGGTGGACGGCCGACGCTGCGCTTGCCAGTACGTGGTCTCCACTCGAGAACTTTTTTGCCCCATCTGCCGTCAGTTCTTCGAACTATGTGCCCTGCCCATTGCCACTTCACCTTGCTTATCCGTTGGGCTATGTCAGTGACTTTCGTTCTTCTACGGATCTCCTCATTTCTGATTTGATCGCGTAGAGAAACACCTAGGATAGCCCTTTCCATAGCTCGCTGAGTGACCATGAGTCGTCTTAGGCCCATAGTCAGAGGCCACGTCTCAGTGCCGTATGTCATCACTGGTAACACACATTGATTGAAGACTTTTGTCTTCAGGCACTGAGGTATTTTGGACGAGAAGACCTTGCTTAGTTTTCCGAACGCTGCCGATCCGAGCTGGATTCGCCGATTGACCTCTTTCTCAAAGTTGGACTACTCTAATTATTAATATGGTTGTATAATGTACTAGCTTTTGCCCGCGGCTCCGCCCGCGTTTAAAAGGTTTCCGGTATAAAAGTCCCGGTTTATATTTTCCCGGGATAAAAGTAGCCTATGTGTTAATCGAGGACATGATCTACTCGTGTACCAAATTTCATCGAAATCCGATCAGTAGTTATTGCGGGAAAGAGGAACAAACATCCATACATCCAGACATCCATAAATTCTTACAAAATTTCGCGTTTATAATATTATTATAGTAGTCTACTGGCCTATTTTCCATCTATGAAAGATGATTTAAGCAGAATCCGTTTACGAGGTCCGGTACTTGCGAGAATGACTATTAAGGCCGATGCGAGAGCGACAGCAACGACCGCAAAACTGACAGATGAATTGGGTGCCTGGTGATGTTAGAGAAAGTGTAGCCCGCTGATGGTGTTGATGACGCTTTTGGGACAGCAAATAAAACCAGGCGTTGTCATGTGCGACTATCCCCTCTGCTAAAGATGTCCTCCAACCATCACGATCGTTTGCTGTTTTTTCCCAGAAGTTGGGGTCAATGTTAAAAGATAACATGTCGCGTTTCGCACAGTCTTTGAATCGTAACATTGGACGCCCAACTGGACGTTTGGCGTCTGCAATTTGACCGAGAAGAGTCTGTCTTGGCAAACGAGAAGGTACCATCCGATGTACATGCCCA
Source organism: Lapara coniferarum (assembly GCA_949316025.1). NCBI lineage: Eukaryota > Metazoa > Arthropoda > Insecta > Lepidoptera > Sphingidae > Lapara > Lapara coniferarum. Next base: position 15,089,449 of record OX438931.1, on the reverse strand, counting down.
AGCCAGCGGAGACGCCTCTGTTTTAAAACTGCGCCTATGCTAGGTAGATGTGAGATACTAAGCACCCTCTCATTTGTAACTCGATCCCTCCACGAGATGCCTAATATGCGTCGAAGACAACGCATGTGGAAGTTATTTAACCGTCGCTCTTGTTTGACATACGATGTCCAGGTCTCCGCCCCGTACAAGAGTATGGATAAGATGCACGTCTGGTATATTATCATCTTAGTTTTAATGGTAAGATATTTGCTATTCCATACCCTTGCACTTAGTTTCCCGAACATCGTAGACGCCTTCCCAATGCGTATGTTCACCTCAGAATCAAGCGAAAGATTGTTCGAGACTGTGGAACCAAGTAGCAGAATTTATCAACAACCTCCAAAGATGAATCATTCAGTGAAATTGATGGTTTTTGTTCTACACCTTGCGTCATTATGACAGTCTTATTCGCATTAATGGACATGGAGAACATCTTACATGCTTCGTTAAACTTATTTAACATCGACTGAAGCTCTTCGGCGGTTGGGGCAACAAAAGCTGCGTCATCAGCAAATAGCAAGCTATCTACGAAGAGGTCCTGGCGATATTTTTTGGATTTTAAAAGTGAAATATTGAATAGCCTACCATCCGCTCGAGTGTGAATATGTATGCCTTGCGGATACTCACCAAAAGCAACCTTCAATAGTACCGAAAAGTATATTCCAAACAATGTTGGAGCCAGTACACATCCTTGTCGTACTCCTCTCCTTATATCAAAAGGATCCGACGTGTTCCCATTGTAAATAACTGTCCATTGTAAAATCTCTATTATAGTAGGAAGTAGGATTATTGCGTATTTTAAGTTTGTGTGTATTTGTACTTTTATTGGGGGTTTATTGCCTGAAATAAAAACATTTTAGTTATTTATTAATGCTTGTTTTTGGATAAGAATTACTTGTAGTAATCATATTAGAAGTAAGTGGACGATAGCCTAGTTGGGAATGGAACGGTCTGTCGAAACAATGTCCGGAGGTTGAAAACCCACGACACACACCTCTGACTTTTCGAAGTTATCTGTGTATTGTTTATCAATCATATTATCGTTCGCTTTAACGGTGAAGGAAAACATCGCGAGGAAACCTACATACTTGAGAATTCTCCATAAGAATTTCGAGGGTATGTGGAGTCTGCCAACCCGTACTAGGCCAGCGTAGTAGATTAAGGCCTAAAACCCTCTCAGCAGTAGAGGAGACCCGTGCTCAGCAGTGGGCAGTATATAATACAGGGCTGGTATTATTAACCATAATATATCATTAGGTACAAATTACTTAGTTTTAAAAGAAAAATAGTTTACCTATTTGTTAGTTTTATAGTTTTGCTTAGTTAAACAAGATAAGGTGGCGAAGCAAGTAAAACTAATAAGAATATTTAGTAGCTCTGGACAGGAGACAACACCTTTCTATAACTACTCGAAAGAACATTATAGCAGTGCATTTGTAGGTTGCAAACAACGCAAACAGCGAGTAGCGAGTGAAGCCATATCATTTCGCGTTCACTCTACGATTATTGCAGTAAGGGGCAAATACCCCGAACTATTACGACTTGAATATCACATTGCAAAGGCAGTTGAACACATTGTGTATTTTGCTCTTGCTTTTCCAATAGGCAGTTTGAAACAACATTAGATACATTTTATATCAGCCTCGTACGTATTTTGATAGATTTGAAAATATATTTTTTTGTGATTATCAAGTATCTTGTTATTGTGAAAGAAGATTAGTAAGGTCTATGTTAGAACCAAACTTTTAATGCGTATCTTTTTTAATAGAGTTTGCGATTTGGTTTTAAAGTATTAGGTTAAAATTTTATTTTATAAAATCTACTAGCTATTTGTTTTTATAGAATTTTGTTTTATACTGGTAGTAGGACTCTCATATAATGTAAGATTCCGTCCGGGTGGGTACCACTGCAATATTTATTTCAACCGCCAAGCAGCAGTGTGCTTGCACTGTTCTGTTTCGGTTTGAAGGACATTGTAGCCAGTGTAACTACAGGACTTAATGAGACTTAAGATTTTATGTCTCAGGATGACGAGTGCAGTGGAATGCCACACAGTACTTTGTAATTCAAGGTGCTGGAGTTTCTACTGTTTATGGGTGGTCTTATCACTTAGCACCAGGTGAACGGCATGCTCGTCCCGTCATTCGATGCAAAAAAGAAACTATTTAAGTTTATTATACACTAAAGATTTATATAAGATAAAATAGTTTTTAGACGATGAAATATCATTTCCTTTTCTTCCATTTATACCTATATCTTCAATTTAATTTGACTATATATAATTTAGGAACTTCGTAATGAAAAACTCAAAGGTTGGACATTTGATCAATTATGAGTTTATTAAAATGTTGTGCGCCTGAATGACGGCAACTTGTTTAATACAAATTATATATTAAAAGTTTTAATTAAAACAGATGATAGACAGAAACAATAAATTAATTTAATACTTGAATTATAACGAAGGATCCGGGAACCGTATTGGTGACCACAAACTCTAGGATCGTAAATTTTGCGAGCAGAACACGTGTGAGGCAATAAAAAATTGTTTTTATTCGTTGAAAATTTTTGCCGTATTAGTCATTTTATGGTCATTTTGATATTGTAAAAGGGTTATTATTCTATACTAGCTTTTGCTCGCGACTCTGCCCGCGTGAAAACCCTTTTCCGGGATAAAAGTCCCACTTTATATTTTCCCGAGACAAAAAGTAGCCTATGTGTTAATCCAGGATATAATCTAGCCGTACGCCAAAATTCATCGAAATCCGTTCAGTACCTACTCTCGGAGATTTGCAGTATCTAACTAATAAACAAAAAATTTACAGACAGAAAATAATTATAAGAATCGCTGATTTGTTTCTTTTAGTCGCCTCCTTTTTTTTTTATCACATTTCTTCAAATGTAAAAACAGCCGGTTCTTCTGCTTTATTATATGTACCTACAGATTTTTTCCTGTTATATCCTACTAATATTATAAAGGCGAAAGTTTGTAAGTATGTATGGATGTATGGATGTCTGGATGTCTGGATGTATGGATGCTTGTTCCACTTTTACGCAAAAAATACTGAACGGATTTCGATGAAATTTGGCACTCGAGTAGATCATGTATTGGATTAACACATAGGCTACTTTTTATCTCGGGGAAATATACACCGGGACTTTTATCCCGGAAAAACTTTTTAATGCAGGCGGAGCCGCGGGCAAAAGCTAGTGACTTCAGACTTCAAGTCTTCGTCTGTTATATTTAGTATACAATTTATATTCCATCACACATAAGCATAACAGTTCTACATTTCTTCCAACTTTGTACTGTTACATTTACGTAATTTATTGACGACAACACAATGTCATATATGAGATCGCGTGTGATGGCCCGGATGCCACGTATTACCGGGCTTCATCTCGTTAATAAATATTGAATGATTTGATGTACGGCGTCTGTTTTCACACGGGAATACTTCATTTGATGAATATTAGAAATATCGTACCCCGCATGCATTTGTACAGTAGGTATTTATTTATATTGATTCCCTTCTGCGTTTCAGGTTTTTTCTGTCAATATTGGCCTCCCCATTGTCGTATAGTGATTTAATAAAAATTATATAATACTACATACAAAACAGTGTTTTATGGGTTTTTAGCGACAACTTTAACTCCAATATAGGTACTGCTGTGAATCACAGAAAACGAATTACCTATTCTTTAAATCCATCTAGAAACACACATTACCGGTTTCCGAGCTTTATTTATGTAAATAAATCAACTCTTGCTCCGATACACGAGTCCTAATCCCGTGCTGTATTCCGCGCAGAAAACCTTCGAAAGTTAATCAAGTTACTGACTTATCCCCACAGTTGGTATTTTGCTTAGCTTTCTTACTGTTCGTGGAAATTGTCTGTTACATGTCATGGATTATTACACTAAAAGTTCTAAGATTATATAGACCGGACATTGGCAAAATTTTCAAACAATAATTTTGGGCCCTATTCCTCTGTACCTAACACAATCTACGGTGAAATAGCAAAACACTTATAAAAATGCATTAGAACACACTTTGACATGATTGTAATGTAATGTAATGGATCGTAATGGAAATTGGCATATTTCCTTCTAAAATATTATTTTCTTTTCAAAATTTTAGCATACCGAGACGTCGTATCACATGGACGTGTCAGATAAGACAACGACCTATTACCAATTGGCAATAGGTAATAACTTTTAGACGAAAAATTTGGTCCTGATGGATAATTAACTGTACTATTATGTATTAAATTATTATGCATTAAATGCCTATAATAAAAAAAAACATGTTTTTGGGCATTTCAGAGTATCTACCTATCTTGAGTAGAAAAACTCAATATCACTTTGCCCGACCCGGGGATTGAACCCGAGACCTCAGTTTTGCAGTCGTACTATAATACAACTACGCCACCGAGGCAGTCGGTGGGGTAATTGTATTACATTAACTAAATATTTTATTGTATTTATGACTATTTTGTAAAAAAAAGCGCAAAGCTTGTCCAATGAGAAGTGCGGCAACGAAATACACTATCATAAACATTTTTACTCTGGAAAATATCCAGGGTCTGTGGGTGAAACCCTTACTTTCGATACTTAAACTGAACCAGAATATAGTTTACTATTTTCTGTAGGATACAATATAATATACAAAAGTATTCCGACAATGCAATTTTTCTAATTGAAGAATCGCGCAATTCTGTCGCTGAAGGAAGACATAAAAGTTTATTAATTTGGTAAGAAAGTTATAAAAAGTGGTCTTATTTCTGAGTGTCATATTAGTACCTACTAGGGCTTTCATTTCGAGACTCTCGGTCTCGAAAATTTCGAGAGTCTCGACGGTTTTTTTGTATTTTCGAGACTCGAGACTGCTGCCTCCAGTCTCGGGAAAAACGAGACTTTCGAAACTAACATCAAATAATAATTATTATTCAAAAAATTACTAAACTATCAGGATCTTTTTAATGCGGATCAGTGGCGACATAGAAAAATTAAATTTTTGATAATCTCGGAAGTCGCAACCTAACCTTGTTGAAACATATACGGATCTTTATAATTAAGTACATTATTGTTATGATAAACTGGGAAAAGATCTCTTTTTGACAATGGTAGCGATAGGGGGAAATACTCAAACCATTGCTAAATCCCTGCTAATTATGGTTTGAAAAGTTACGAAAATCCCAGGACATGAGACAACCCAAAGCATTCATATAACATTATAATTAAGCATGTCGAAGGTCACGAAGTGCACATGTGCATGCTATCGCAACTTTCGTAGGAGTCTGCTCTTGAGCAGAGTCTCTCGCTGTTTGAAGATGAGACTCGAATAAAATGTCAAATAACTATGAAACACTATGCGGCACCCTCATACACTTTATTTATACGGTAGCGGGTCACCGATCGCCCAACCGCCGTCTGCAGGCCGGTTTTAAAAGAGGCTGGAGACGTCTCGTCTACGTCTATTACGAGAAGGGAGTCTTCACTTACTATAGCGTGACATGTTTCGACCCTAAAAACCTGCGACGCGAGACTATTAAAAATACAAAAATCCCGATACTTTGAGACACGAGATGACCTGGGACCCAAACACTAATGCTAATCTATACATACTTCTAGCGTAGAATTAGAGATTTTTTTTCTTATGCGATTTACTTAATTAAAAATTATAGAACAAAACCCCCCGCTGAGTCTGTATGTATGTCTTAACGCCAAATTACTCAAATACTACCGAACAGATTTCGTTGAATTTTGGTATGGAGATAGTTTGAAACTCTAGAAAGGCTACTTTTCGTCCTTGTAAAACTATTTCACGTGGTCGAAGCGGTGAGCAAAAGCTAGTTTATAATAAAATCAAATCGTCTCTTTGAAAGTAAGTATGGCGGCATAATTAACAACACCGCCACATATCAATATTGGCTGGGAACTACTTAATTATCAACAAGATGACCCGACACTCATATATCGGACATCGACGAGTGGTATCGACAACTAGAAATTAATGCCTAATAAATACTACCAGATGGCACCACACGATCCTGGATAGCACTTGCAATATTTACGCGAAGCACAGCATATATACCACCTCCGAGTAAGGACCATCGGAGGGGCCGCGGCCGGTCAGGCGCAACATCTGCCTGACTGGAAATTCCCTTCCATAGAGGAACGCAACCATCTGTTCCTCTAACAGCGGCGACCATCATAACGCCGCTAAACAACGCTCTTTATCTTTTACGGGACAGATATAAAAATTTAAAAGTCGTGTAAGTAATTGGTAATTTAACTTCCATATGACTTTATAATAGTGTGATTTATAAAGTACTTTATTGATATATCTTGTATTGACTGCGTTAAAAGTCTTTAATCGTGGCCGAGTATAATGACTATTTTTGAAATAGTCTCGAAAGTCTCGTTTTTTTTCGAGACCGAACCAAGTCTCGTTTTTTTCCCGAGACTCGTAAATGTACCGAGACTGAAAGCCCTAGTACCTACACGCCGCCATTTTTATTCTCCTTGGTGTATATCGATCATTATGATGTCTGGCCTCTGGGAGTTGGTATGATATTTTTTTCTATATGTTTAACATCTAAATTGGACGGACGACTTGACAAACGTAGCAGGCTGCAGGGACACCGCCCGCTCTGTGGATTGAGGGCGTTTGGGCGTTTTGTCTCCGCGAAAATAAAGACCGCAGGGACACGTTGGACGCAGGCCTCTACAGGGCCAACATGAAATGTGTGGTGAAGGCCTATGTTTAGCCGTGGTCTGCATGTGACTGATGATGATGATGAATATCTCAATTAAAGAATTATTATTACATCTAAATAAAGTTAAATTAGAAAATCTTACGATTATAAATAAATATTAATTAATTAATTATAAATATGGACTGCCTCGGTGGCGTAGTTGTATTATGGTACGACTGCAATGCTGAGGTCTCGGGTTCGATTCCCGGGTCGGGCAAAGTGATATTGAGTTTTTCTATTCAGTATCAGCTCGGAGTCTGGAATTTGTGCCCGATATGGCGATAGGCTCGCCCCCTATCACATCATGGGACGGAATAATGGCGAAAAGTGGGTGCACTAGTTGCGCCTCTGTCTACCCCTTCGGGGATAACAGGCGTGAGTGTGTGTGTGTGTGTAATTATAAATATGACACAGGGACTACTACTTGATAATTTTGAATCAAGATTTTATTAAACATTATTAACGTACTATTACATACGTTAAAAAATACAAACACACGAATTGAGATCCTTCTACTTTTTTTGGAAGTCTGTTAAAAACTGCAATTACTTAGCACTTGAATATAAGTAGTCGTTTTGTTACACAAGTTCGTTTGTAAAATCCTTAAATTACAAAGTTTAGAATTTATATTATACTAACATGAACATTTTTACGCTTTTTAGATCAAGTTGCAGAACGAAATATTCATAAAAAATATAATATATTGGATACTATTATAATGATATTGTTGAAGCCGCAACGAAAATGACTCAAATCAGAATTTCCAAATGTTTGTCTTAGAAATATAAATTAATATACCTACCTACATATTTAATGACACAAAAAATTAGTATTCTGTTTGGCGTAAAGGATTTTACGCCATGTATAAACTCCTCGGCATAATCATATGTTATGCATGTTCGTCGCAGCGGCGCACCCTCATCTCCTAAATCCCTGGAGGCATCGTGGGGCAGGCATGAGGATTAAAATTTAATTGTCTCTGCTTCCGTCCCTCGCGTTATTTTAACTTATTTTTTGCTGTAGAAGAAACGTGCGTCGAACTGTCAACCCATCACTTCGAGTGAAAGCATAATGATGTCCTTTAACAGCCATTATTATTTCGCCTAATGAGAGCGCCGGTTGGGCACTGTCTAGACACACACTGGTTATAAAATAATGATCCTGTTTTACAAAAAGAATTTGAGTTGTGAAAGTTGTTTCAGCGTGGATTACTCAATGGGGATTGCTTGTCTGGATAGCGTCTTAAAACTACTTTACTGACTGTGAGGTCCTGAGTTTGATTCCCAGGTTGGGAAATACTATTTGTGATTTCTCAAATTAGTAGTGCTTTAGAATGGGTTAACATCAAGCGTCTGCCGGTCGTAAAAACTCAATGGATTTGTTTCCGCTGTATTGTGTTTAAGGAAGTCTCCCGGATTCACGTTAGTGAGAAGTTATTGAACTTTACACTTAAGTTTGTTCATTTTGGCAATTACATAGATAAACTGAGTTATGATTACACGTATCAAAAATACAACCCAGATAAGATTTTAAACATGTTCTTAAAAACGCTACTATATAAATATATTGTATGACCTTAGTAATATAATTGTTGGTTAGAATTCTAGCAAAACATGTTAGTTATAGTTTTTGCTCGATTAATACATAGTTACGTATATGTTAAAGAGGTAAATAAATATTGCGATAACGAACAGGAAAATAAAACAAGACGATTATGGTTGGTCAAGGTTTTTGATATTTTTATAGAATAATTCTTTAACAGCAAACAACATATTCTTAAAGAACAACACACAGTTGTGAACATTAAAAACTTGTATTAAATTTGTTAATTAATGACACACATGTTAAATTAAACATTTGCCTGCGTAGTCTATGTACATTTTACATACAAAGTAATATTCACTTTGCCGTGTCAGTAGGTATAAGAAATGCCATCAAAAATATAATGCCTTATACAGTTATTTAACGTAATAGGGATAAAATCACCGAAACTAACACCATTAGAGACTTGGGTGTCCTCTACGATGCTAAATTAACTTTCACATTTCACATAGACAATATTATTAAAAGAGCATCTAGGATGCTAGGGTTTGTCATTAGGAATTGCAGAATGTTTAATAACCATGTAAAAATAACACTCTATAATTGTCTGGTTAGAAGCACGCTTGAATACGCTAGTGTGGTGTGGCGACCTCATTATGCTACACACTCACTTCGTCTTGAAAGAGTCCAAAAACGTTTTTGTGGCATCTCACTTTCACCGCAGGCAAAGTTAAAGAACTACCCTCTTATAAAATGAGACTTGAATATTTTAAAATTACTTCCCTATCTAAACGACGTCAGATTATTGATGCCAAATTCACTTTTAAAATCTTAAGGAATATAATACGTTGCCCACCATTGCTGAACCTTTTCCACCTCCGTGTTCCCTCTAGAATTCCAGGACACCTAATCACGCCACTCTGTCCGCCTCGGAGAAGGACTGTTCTAGGCGCAAATTCTCCTTGTGCTAGAATGTGTAATGTGATCAACAGTTGCAGCGATCAAATAGATTTACACTTCGACTCCCTTGCCAAATTCTCCAAGTCAATTAATGATGTACTGGATAACATGGCCATTTAATTGTTTTTTTCCAACAAGTAGGTTTGTGTTTGTGTAATTTTACACGCTTTTTTATGTATCATTTTTTTTTATGACTATTGTATGGTGTTTGGATTACCTAATATTGAATTGTAAAGTTAAGAATATATTTGTAGTAATAAAATTAAATATATAGTTTATTAACCAGTTTGTTATGTACATGTGGTGTTTACCTGTAAGTAAGTGTTGCACTTAGTTCATAACTTTGTTATTGTATATATGTTTGATAACTGTAAGATGTATAAGTGTAAACAAATGTTGGTAAACCTTTATAAATAAAATAAAATAAAAAATAAAATAAATGCATATTACATCTTTACTTTAATTTATATATTTTTCCAACTTAATTGACTTATATTTGATATCCATATTATTTGTATTTTCTATAAAAAATCGTTTCCTTAACTTTATTGTCGTTAACGTAGCACAGCAACCAATCCAGTAACCCAGTGCTTGTAGCTATATAATATAGAAAAAAAAATATTCTGTTTAATTTCTTCTGTCAATAGTAGGTATAATGCGTTATAGTCCTCATTCTTATAGAGCTTTTCCTATTTTTATAGTGCATTTCAAATTATTTTACCGATGGCGTAAATTGGCACCCTTACTGACAAGATGGTGGACATTATGATGAACATTCTCGCCATTTTAGTTTTAAAAATTGGGTTACCAGAGCATCAATGTATTTCCTTGAATAAAATATCATATCAAAAATAGCAAGAAATAATTGTATAACGCCAACCCGCACTAGGCCAGCGTGGTGGACTAAGGACTAAACCCTCTCAGTAGTAGAGGAGGCCCGTGCTCAGAAGTGAGCAGTATATAATACAGAGCTGGTATTATTATTATTATTATTAATTGTATAACATCGATTACAATAGCAATAAATAAATAGCCAGTATAATTATACAATGTATCATACATGCTAATTAATGTATTATATTAAAATCTATAAATGTAGTCAATAATGGTTTAGTAGATAAATATATAAAAGTTGATTTAGCTGCTAAAAATCTACCCACTCATCAATTATGTTAATAGTGTTTGATTTACTTCCGTAAGTTGCAGATTAAGTGATGTTGTTAATTCCATAGTGTAATTTTGTGACATAACTATTTGTTGTCCTGCACGATACATCTTAGAAAAAAGAAGAAGTTATTGTATACTACAAACCTGGTCAATTAATACGTACTTATGGCAGAATTCAATGATTTTAATAATAAATTATTTGAAAAGTGGGTACATAGTTTATGCTTACCTATATATTTTAAAATTTGATTTGAAAATATTAGTGTTTTGTTACTCGATAAAACACGTTACACATTATAAAAATAAAAAAAAATCCTTTATTTCAAGGTAACACATTTTGTTTGATGTAGCAGCATTGCATATACATTACTGCCAATATCATGCCATCGGAATTTAAAGTTGAAACGCCCTCATATTATTTATTTTTTTACGGATCATAACAGAATAGGTTCGTCTTTTGTTTTTCGACATGGCGACAATTTTTTATTTCCAAGAATTTATAACACTATGCCCAATGTAAGGCAAGTAAAAACCAATATACAAATCAATCGGGAAGAGTTGAATCCTGATGTGTCAACTACTTTTCTGGGCATCACATTAGACGCGAGCCTCCAGTGGGAACCGCATATAGCAAAGTTAGCAGGTAGACTAAGTTCAGCGGCGTATCATCATTATCATCATCAGCCACATGACGTCCACTGCTGAACATAGGCCTCCCCCAACGATTTCCAGATGTACCTGTTAAAAGCGGCCTGCATCCAGCGCGTTCCTGCGACCTTTACCAAGTCATCGGTCCACCTTGCAGATGGACGGCCGACGCTGCGCTTGCCAGTACGTGGTCTCCACTCGAGAACTTTTTTGCCCCATCTGCCGTCAGTTCTTCGAACTATGTGCCCTGCCCATTGCCACTTCAGCTTGCTTATCCGTTGGGCTATGTCAGTGACTTTCGTTCTTCTACGGATCTCCTCATTTCTGATTCGATCGCGTAGAGAAACACCTAGCATAGCCCTCTCCATAGCTCGCTGAGTGACCGTGAGCCGTATTAGGCGGCCTATAGTCAGAGGCCACGTCTCAGTGCCGTATGTCATCACTGGTAACACACATTGATTGAAGACTTTTGTCTTCAGGCACTGAGGTATTTTCGACGAGAAGACCTTGCTTAGTTTCCCGAACGCTTTTGATTCGCCGATTGACCTCTTTCTCAAAGTTGGACCTGCCTAGTTGGACTACTTGACCTAAATAGACGTACTCGCCTCCAATTTCGAGAATTGAGCCCCCAACGGTAATCGGGGTAGGCACAACATGAACATTAAACATGATCTTGGTCTTGTCCATGTCCATCCTGAGGCCCACCAATTGAGAAACTCGGTTGAGGTCACTGAGCATTGTGCTCAGACCCTCCAGCGATTCTGCCAATACAACGATGTCATCGGCAAAACGAAGGTGAGTGATGTATTCGCCATTGATGTTGATGCCTAGTCCTTTCCAATCCAAGAGCTTGTAGGCATCTTCCAACGCGGCAGTGAACAGTTTTGGAGAGATAACATCTCCCTGTCTCACGCCTCTGTGTAGTGGAATAGCCTTCGAACTCTGTTCTTGTACTCGGACCTCAACACTTCGATGTACCGATGAACAATGTGGCACCGCTGTAGAGACTGCAGCACAGCCCAGGTCTCGATCGAATCGAAGGCTTTCTCATAGTCCACAAACGCTAAGCAAAGTGGCAAGTTATACTCCTCAGTTTTTTGTATAGCTTGCCACAGCGTATGGATGTGGTCTATGGTACTATAACTTTCCGGAATCCGGCTTGTTCGGGAAGCTGGAAGTCATCTAGCCTGCGCTCGAGACGATTCGTGATGACTCTTGAGAACAGCTTGTAGACATGGCTCAAGAGTGAGATGGGACTGTAATTCTTCAATAAGGCGTTATCACTTTTTTTGAAGAACAGTACCACCACACTCCTGTTCCATGCCTCGGGCGTTATACCCTGGAGCAGAACGAAGTTGAATAGCTTCTGAAGGACTTTAAGTACCGTCACACCGCCCGTCTTCAGAAGCTCTGCAGTAATTTCGTCCTCGCCCGGCGCCTTGTTATTTCTGAGCTGTCCCAGAGCCATCCTAATCTCGCACAGACTGATGTCCGGGATGTCTTCGCTGTAGTGCCGGACCAGCTTGGCTCTTGGGACTTTAGCCAAGCTGGTGGCGGGTTTGGCAACTGAGGTATAAAGCTGTCCGTAGAACCTCTCGATCTCACTCAATATCTCAGACTTCGTCGACGCTACGTTACCATCTTCTATCTTCAGCCTAGTCATCTGTCTTTACCCAAAAGACAGTTCCTTTGCGAACATTTTGGAGCCTTTGTTCCGCTCAATCGTCTCTTTGATCCTTACAGTGTTGTAAGTACGGACGTTGTGTCGTAAGGGTTTCCATATTTTTTTTTATTGAGCTGCCGATATACTTCATCATCAGAAGACTGCAACGCCATAGATCGACGTTTGGCCATGAGATCGAGTGTATGAGTCGAGAGTTTCTGAGGTCTATCTCTACGGTGAGGTCTAAGAATTTAGTACCCACCGTATGGACAGCTTTCATCAACCCGTCATTAATCTCGTCCACTGTAGCGCAATCATCAAGGCAATTGAAGCGGTTTGCCAACTCGAGCTGAAAGCCTTCTGGGTTTTGGATACAAGCACGAGTAGGGCGGAGAGTAGACTTCATCAAGCGAAACCTTTCTAAGTTGACGTCGATATTCAATATGCCTCGAACCATCCGGTGATCGCTTCCGGTTTTCACCCTGTTGATCACAGAGACATTGCCGAATATCCGTCTTTTCGTCGTCAATATGAAATCTATCTCGTTCCTTGTCGAACCGTCCGGGCTTAACCAGGTCCATTTCCTGTAAGGCGGCTTCTGAAAGAAAGAGTTCATCGTGAAGAGTCCCTCTTTCTCCAGGAAATCAGCCAGCCTTTGACCCCTTGGGTTTCGCAACCCATACCCAAATTGCCCAACTCAACGGCGTATGCAGTCAGAAAAATAAGGCGTCTGACTGATGTAGACACGGCAAGAATTGTTTATTTCAGTTACTTTCATAGTACTCTGTCGTATAGTATTCTTCTTTGGGGTAATGCTGCGGATGTTAATACAGTATTCGTCTTGCAAAAGAGAGCTATTAGAGCTATCTATTGTCTCGGACCTCATGTTTCCCTAAGAGAAAAGTTCAAAGAGATAAACATTCTTACAGTAGGTAACATTGCAATACATAATTTTGCATTTTATGTTCGAAAAATATTGCAAATTTTGACCGAATATGTGAAAAAAAAATACTAGGAATAAAAATAAATTTGTAGTACATCCTACTCGTCTCAACTAAATATATTTTGTGAGAGACTAATAAAATTTATCACAAAATATGTCAAGTAGGTATAATATAAAAATAAATAGTTAAGCGTATTACACATCAATAGGTACATTTATTGTCTACAGGCCTAATAAGTACCTATTATCGCCTAGTCACTAAAAAAAATCGTGGAATAATACCTACAAACAAACTTTTTTGACTGGCTCACTTGTGTCACAAACATTTAAAATATACCTACAGTAATTAATACATAGTATTTAGCATAGAATGATGAATGGTTTATATTCTAAATATGTACTTCAGTCTCATTAAAGTTCAGTATTTAATTTAACAGGCGTGGCTGGCGGTGCAGGTGTGTGGTAGTATTTGTCGTAGATGTCGTTCCAGAAGCGCACGCGCCGCTCTAGCAGACCGCTCTTCAGCTCCGGTGGCTGTCCCAACGACATGTACGGCGTCCAGTTCGCCCGCACGGCTGGCCATGATGGGAACGAGGAACCTTCCGGTACTGGAAAACTGTGGAGTGCGATAAAGTTTGTTTAGAAGGATTTATAAACACTCTAGTTTTTGATAATTGTAAGAAATATAAGTTAGTTGCATGTATTGTAGCAATATAGAATAATTATGAAGGTACATCGTTATTTTAATAAAAAAAAAAATAACATTTTTGATAGCTTGGAATGAGGAACAGGTTCGCATTTAATCACAGTTTGTAATGGTATACGTTTCGAAAGGGCATCAGATATCAATCGGGAAATTAAAATTATCTAGTTCATAATATTCTTGTATTTTTATATAGGGACTTAATAAATGTAAGAGTTTCTTTACCCAGTTTTTATAAAGTTGGACCATAGTTCTCTTATCACAGATTTCATTTTCTTATATTGTGCAGATATATTGTTTTCATTTAGTTGCAATACATTTGCTCCATCCGATAAAGCCATGGATTGTGCACAGTGGTTAGCGCCCCGCACCTGCGTGTGCGGCACTGGCGGTACCTCCTCGTCAGTAAACGTGTACTCGTAGAGATACACTTTGTCATGACCATTCTTGAGATGGAACTCAACTGATCGCAACGCCGGTACATTGAATAAAACGTCCGAAAAGAAATCGACGTATGATAGGATATTGTTATTATCAACAGGATTGTTGCCAAAGTAGAATTGTTTGATAGTGTTTGCAATTTCTTGTTTTTGCTTCTCATTTTTGAAAGTTAAATCAGCTGGCAGAAAATCGGAAAACTTTTCGTTCATGGCAGTTTTCCACGTTTCAAAGAAATCGATACGTAATAAACCCTCCATGTTCGCAAAACCGATGAGTAGAGGAAGTTTCACATAGTTTCCATTCTGTAAAATAGTGAGGGGGTCTTCATCGAGGAAGACTTCCTCACCGATATAGCGTTCAACGCATGGTGAGAAAACAAATGTAGAATCTTTTTGATCCCAAAATCCATCGCTTGTGAGTTGGTCCAGAGTAGCAGACTTGTAGAACTCTTCCAAAGCATAGAAGTCCTCCGTATTTTCAAAATTTAACTGTTTTGCAAATTTCTTGGCGTTTTCCAATGGATCTGGTTGCACTGCAAATGCTGCCAAACTAGAACCACTCTCCGGTATTACTTTATTGTATAAACCTTTAGAAGCTTTCGACAGCATTACTAGATCTACTGAAGCTGCACCAGCGCTGCCACCGGCTAGGGTTACGTCGTTAGGGTTTCCACCAAAGGCATGTATATTGTCTTTCACCCATCGCAGTAGAGCCAGTTGATCCTTCATACCAGCATTCCCAGGAATATCTTTGGTACCCAAACAAAGAAAACCATGCACGCCGAGGCGATAGTTAAATGTTACGACGATCAACTTCTTAGTTTTACTTAGATTTTTAAATTGAAACAAATGACCGTAGCCTATTTGGAAAGCGCCTCCGTGGGTATATATTAAAACTGGTAGTTTTTTATCTTGCGTATCGGGTACAAATATATTTGCAATCAGACAATCTTCTTTCATGGTTTTGTTTTCCATTATGAAGGAACCCATAGTGGCCTGGGGACATATAATTCCTTTATCTATGGCTTCCAATGGATCTTGGTTAGTTGGTGGTGGTATCGGTGGCTGGAAGTAAGTGGGTTATAAATTAATACATATTTAAACTCCTATATGAAAGATCAATTTGAATATTTAAGGATCGACGACATGTTAAGGTTTCAGAACACGCCTGCTATGCCTGGCTTTACAATTCCGTTTTATTTTTATTTTGACATGGCTTAATGAGTTTACCAGGGCCGATGGAAGGTCGATATGCTTAACCAATCAGAAACATTGCGTCCCTCGATAGTGAAATTCATACAAGTAAAGCAATTCGTTATAATGAGCCATTAAGACATGTTTGGATGTAATTCCGCCTCTAATATTGTAAACAACAATAACAAAATTAAATAGAAGTTCAAGCCGTAGCCTTGCGGTTAGTTTTTACTTAAGTAAACCTAAAGTATCCGGCTGGGGAATCAATATTTTGTTGTTTATTAGACTAATGATGTGACACACTAAGGCCCCGTTTTTAACCGTTGTTATCTATGTGTCGAGTCTTATTAAGCTGGAGGCACTCGCAGCACCTGGAACACTGGAAGCTTTGCGAGCGCGTCCAGCTTAATAACACCGAGGATTACCCTAACCACAGTTGAAAAAAACCCGGGCTAAGGCAGACGGCGTCGACAATATTTCCTTTACTTGTAATAATTAAGGGGCATATGAACGTACTTTTATCAGTTATATATGGGCTCCGTGCCAGTGCCAGACTTAACTTCAAATTTATATCGTACAAAGAAATTTCGCCTCGATAAGAAATATAGAGCATCCTAGCGGCCCCGACAGACGACGTTTTCCTGCCTCGCCATCATTGATGTATTAGGGTTTTTTAATACATTAATGCTCGCCATTTAAAAATGTTTATAATGCGGTTTAATGACAATTTTATACTTTATTCCCTTTATTCCACACTCATTTCATAATTGCAGCGTGTCGAGTGTATAAAGTTTTTATGATATTGTACTTTATAGTATAAAATGACAATAATCGGTAAAGATTATCTTACTAATAATACTAATAATTCTCCTAGCCAGTTTCGGCCACGGCGGCCAATCTCAACGGAGATCAGCCAGGTACGCAGGGGATATTATAGTACACAAGTGTATGCGCAATACACAGGTGCACTCACTATTCCTTTATTCTCATAGTCCGGTGAGACGTTAGGAAACTTAATTGAGGCTTGAGGTCTTTGAGGACAATGCCAGCGATGACAACAATTTTGCCGTCGTCATTTTAAAAATGAAATGTTCATCGATGCCGAATCCTGTTCAAAGCTAAGAGCTTGAAATCATCTTTTAACGCTGCAGTGAAAAGTTAGTGTGTCTATACAATAAAAAAAAGATTTCTGAAGTCTAAAGTATATTTAAACGGGCTTGTCCACGGAAAAAACAAAAGTCCCGAAATTACTTAAAAAACCGGGAATTTGCGGTTCTGTGAGTGCAAATTACAGGAAATCTCGGTTCTTAAGATTCCAACCGGTTCTGAAAACCCTAATCTTAATACATGTGCTTAATACGGACACTTGAGATAATGGACATTCATAATATCACACGGAGATATCTTATCTACCTTGAATTTATTTGGTCCTGTGGGTGCGGTCGCGTACGGGACACCGTAAAAAGCGAACAGTTCTCCGTGAGGGTCCATGTAACCTCGCACGGGCCCCTGCGCGAGCCGAACCACGCGCGAATCCTCGTCCGCCAGGACCACTGCGGTGCAGAGACACACGAACGTCCACTTCCACATCGCGTCGATTACGGACTGATTAGCGGCTAGTGGGTGCTTCATCAACAAAGCTTCACTTGCTTTATGACTTGCTGTTTATTAGTTAAAATATTATCTGTTTACGTTGTGTTACATAATACGCCATGTCGTTAAATATCATAAGCTAATATTGGTGTAGTGTAGGTATTTGTCAAGCTTTGCTCGCGGCATCATCCACGTCATGGTATTTCTCAAATTATTGAAATACAAGCAGTGTAATCGTCTTTCAAACTCGTCTTTTTTGGAATAGGTGACTAATTTAATTTGAACATTGTATTCATCAATTTATTTAGTTTAGTTAAGGATTAAAATGAGACACCGAGACCAAATAAATAAATCATACTATGCATAATATTATTATTGTAAAAAAAATTGCTTTTTTTGTTCATTAAAAAAGATCTAATTGTACCTAAAACAAAATAATAATTCTCATACTTTTTTATGAGGTTTGAAGGACATTGTGCCCTTAATAATTACTGGGTATTATGAGACTTACGTAACTTCCTAGCCAGTTTCGGCCACGGCGCGGCGGCTAATCTCAACGGAGATTAGTCAGGTACGCAGGAGATATTATAGTGCACAATTGTGTGCGCAATACACAGGTGCACTCGCTTTTCTTCACGCTTCTTTCTTTTGTTCACTCTCATAGTCCGGTGAGACGGCAATCTGACATGACCGGAGAGAGATCAGGCGCAGGACCAACGGCTTTACGTGCGTTCAGAGGCACGGGGGTATCACACCGCCAACATCCTGACTTCGAGCTGCGACTGAGTAATTTTTAAAATGGAAAAACCAGTCACAATGTTATTTTTGCTCAACCCGGGATTCGAACATAGTCCTGGACCTCAGCGCGCAAATCATACTCGTAACGCGTACGCAATACTACTACGCCACCGAGGCAGTCAACTCATCCTGTCTCAGGTTGACGTAATGAAGGGCCACGCAGCACTTAAAGTTCTGTATTTTATTGCTACCTTTTATGGATGTTCGAATGGCTCACCATCAGTCGAGCGTCAAAAAAAAAAAAAAATTACGTCTCATCATTCAAATGCAATAAAGTTACGAGTCAACGAAAACCAATACACAAATATTTATTTTAAATCGCACCACGCGGTAATACATTATCGCTGAACATTAAAAAAATACGACGACTTGAGAATTTCCTTCTAACGAAGTTGGTTATTTAAAAAAAAAAGAGGTACAGCAATGCCGTTTTCAGTGATTCAAAGTTAATCCGAATAAATTTTCGTAAAAATTGGTTCATTGATATAGCCATCAAAGCATGGTTAATATTTGCAAACTAAAAAGATCTAGAGCAACATTAAGACTGTAAGAAAGAGCTTTGCTTTAAAATAAAACAATAAACATAATTATTAAAAAAACATAGGAAATTGTCGCAATACTAACCAAAGTGGTGATTAATTTAGGCGATAAAAACTAGAGCAGGAAAATCAATGGCCACTTAGTAAAGCATAACCCTATTTTGTAGAAATCAAAACTGTTTCGTCTAGATGTTCAACTCTTAAAATATAAATAAATAGCTTTTGTCCGCGGCTACGCCTTCATTAAAGAGTTTTTCCAGTATAAAAGTCACTTATATACAAACTATACATTTTTAACAGTATCCGATATAAATGAAAGTACCAGGCGACAATAAACTTATACAGATCGAGAGATCTTGCAATATGGTCGTCAGCGACACTTTGGTACAAAACGCTTTAATGTCCAATATACAAGTAGATCCCCGACTTTTGGCAGAAAGGCACTCGCAGTCACAGGGACAAACAGCGCCAAGAGACATTGTTTTATACTATGGGCTCTTATAAATCTTAATTTATTTATTTTGTCAGTTATCTAATTCAATAATTATACAAGCATAATGCCCACTGACCATCGAGATATAAAATGTGTGTCTTGTCTTATCAATGTTTTATGACGCAAATTAAAAGGTGACCATGAATTCAAATATATATTTGTCGGAGACACAGTGTGGCGGCCGATATAGGTACACGTGGGCACACATAGTAAAAGTCACAAATGAATTATCTTCAACTCGCTATTTATTGTTCGTTGGTCAATTATTCGCAGAGTACAATACCACGTCAGGATTCATTGTTAACTTTGGTTGTTATAACACACTGCATATTGAGACAATTACTTAACCAAACTTCTCCATTGTAATCTACTCACATAGTAATAACTCAAACTAACATAGTAACCGCTTTACTAAGCACTGACCGATATGAAAACCACCATAGTAACCACTTAGTATTGAACTGCACCGAACTAGTTGCAACACAACCGAACTCAACGACGACTGAACTAAGACTGTTCCTTCAAATGATTCGGCACCCCTTTTATACACCCAACTGTCGCTCTGACAATTCAACACGATTTTTATTTTGTCTTACCCGACGTAATATATTCAGACACCCTCAATGAGATTAATAAAAATGATAATTCCTTTTTATACTTCCTTCCTGTCCCGACATACTCTTACCCAAGTATATTATTCGGTACACGTAAACACAAAATGCCGACTCACAGCGCATTTATTCAATGTTTGCAAATTGATTAATCGATATAAATATTATTTCAACAAATATGATTTAAATCCTAGTTGCCACGTGCATACGCGTCACGCGGTTCTTAAAGTTTAAGCAAAATATAAAGGACACGGCTGTATGATATTGCCTTATCTGTCAAAGGATAGAAAACATTAACATTGGATCTCAATAAAAAAAAATGATCGTAGCAAGTGGAGGCAATTAGAGGAACCCTATGGCACAAGACAGGCTGACCAGGTAGCTGAAAAAAACGCATATAATAGAAATCGCGGCTGTGTCTGCCTAAAAAAACATCCGCGACAAAACTCCCGCTTTATAATTTCCCGGGATAAAAAGTAGCGTGTATCCTTCCCAGGATTTGAATCTGTCCCCATAGCAAACATCATCAAAATCGGTTTAGTAGTTCTAGTTATTATTTTCTACTAACAAACTCACAAACTTTACCTCTTTATAATATTAGTATAAGTAAAATGGAGAGTAGAAAGAAGAACACAAATTACTTGGAACAAATACTACAGAATACAATTTAACGCAAATTACGCGAAGTTATCCAATGCTGCCGTGTTACGCGTTCAAAATGTCATAAAGAATAATGGCTCTGGTCTTTTAGAGAAATATTTAAAATGCCAATAAACATAAAAACAAAAGTCATGTCATCATGCCTCCTCCTCCTCCTTATGCATGTCAAACTTAGAAGTACACATCAAAAATCAAAAACAAAATTATACCTGCCAACGCGGAATGGAAAGAAGCATGCTCAATATTTAAAAAATTCAAATATTCTCCATACAAACATCAGGAAATTAACTAAAGCCAAAGATGCTCTAATACAAGCTAAAAACTAAAATGGAAGTGGGCAGGACACATAGCGAGGCTGGAGGACGAGAGGTGGACTAGCAGGATAACAAAGTGGAAGGGTCCATACGGGAAGCGACTCAAAGGCAGACCTCACACGAGATGTGAAGACGAATTAATAAAAGTAGCTGGCCCCTGCTAGTCGCAAATTGCTCAAGATGAAGACAAATGGATTTCTTTAGAGGAGGCCTTCACACTCACCCTTCACACTCACCTAAAACAGGGGTTCTTGCACATGAAAATTTAAGATATTATTTTTTTTACTTTCTTTTCAAATAATATTGTAAAGTAGATAAAAATCTATAATACTGTAACACACCTTCCGCGCGCGCGCACTGTACGGTGACGTTCTTACGCACTGGTTAATTATATTGTGCTAATCGTGTTTGGAGTTGAACTATCGGTTCGTGGGTTGTTTCTGGTTGTGTGGTGTTGCTTTGTGTACTACGGTCCGTAAGTTTTTAAGTGTTTTATCACGGATTTTCGAAATAATTACCTAATTATTTCATCGGTAAGTGTTTTTATTTTTATTGTGAGGGTACTTGCCTGATCCGGCGGAAGATTAATTTAATTTATTTTCGATTTAAATATAATATTTGAGTGCGTTACTTTTAAATAACCATGTCGGCTAATAACGACGATCCCCCTGACCGCGGACCAAACCCTTTCCGTAAAAGCGGAATAGTACAGAGATCGCCTTCTTCTGCGAAACCGAAACGGCTATTTAGCGAAGTTTCGCCGTCATTAAATAATTCACCCGAGCAGTCTAAGCGTATACAGCGATCGGAATCAGGTAATTCGGTTTCGCCCGCGTCTGATAATAACAGAGGCAACGTTACGAGTGATAATTATTGCGATTTAGTATCTGAGGCCGCTAATTACCTGAGCAAAATTAACGAACTAGTCAATGATCAGGGTTCACGTATGAACGTCGCGAACAAATCGGCGATAATGGACTTTACTCAGCGTATCACAGCATTAATTTCGGTGTTGGCCTTAAAATCGTCTTGCAATGAAACCAAGTTGGCCAATGCGCAGCGGGAGTTGGAGGCCCTCAAACATTGTCCTCATATTATTCCACCCAAAGAGGACAATAAAAGCGGCTATGCGAGCACAGTCAAACTCCGTCTGCCAAAACAAGTCCCGGCAATGGAGCCTCGCGCCCCGCTCCCGTGCGTAGTGGCTTATCCGACTAGCGAGCGATCAGCTGATCTTGCGTCATCGTCTGCCACGAAACAAGCGCTGTTTAAAGCAATTAAACCCAGCGACGACGGGTTTCAAATCGTAGGCGTTAAAAAAACCGCGAAAGCAGGCGTTGTACTTCGCGTCGCGAATGAAAATCAAATTAAAAAATTGCAGTCAGTTGAGGCAATCAAATCAGCCGGTCTACGTTTGGAAAAACCTAGAGGTCGTCGTCCGCGTATTTTGATTAAAGATGTGCCATCTTCAATGGACGATAAACCGTTTTTAACCGCGTTATACAGGCAAAATATAAAAGATGAGATGCCAATTAAGGAGGATGATTTCATCAAATCAGTTAAGATTGTTCGGAGACGTACCTTGGATCACGGGCGTAAATGGATAGGCGTAGAAATAGACGCAGAAATACGGAAACATCTAGTTGCGACCAAAGACAAATTATTTATAGATTGGGCAACTTGTCGATTTATCGATGACGTTGAGATAGTCCGCTGCCTTAATTGTCAACAATACGGGCATGTGCATAAGTTCTGCACTATCAAGACACCAACTTGTGCCGTATGTGCCGAAGCGCATGAAACCAAGGCTTGCCCAAACAGAGAAAATCGTGATTTTAAGGCCGTATGCGCAACTTGCAAACGCTTTAAGAAACCTCACGACCATCGTTGTGGATCTCAGGATTGTCCATCGTATAAACACAAGTTAGAAACTCTCATTCTCTCAACTCATTATTAAAGAAATTTAAAATGGATAACTTTACTATAGGACAGTTAAATCTCCATAATGATAGGGTGGCGACGTCGGAGCTAGATACGTTAGTCCGCGAATATAAACTCGACGTTATACTTGTACAGGAGCAATACCAACACGCTCAACTTCGTAGCAGGGTCGTACAGCTTGACAGCAACTCACGAGCTGGCATTTATATATCGAGTTCAAATTTTACTATTACCTCAGTGCGTAATCTTATGACGTCACACTGTGCAGTCGCGGAGGTTTCAAATCCGAGCTGTAAGGTTTATGTTGTGAGCTGCTATTTCCAATACTCAGACCCCGTAGGACCACACATTCACCATCTCCGCCATGTCTTACGGTCGCTTGCAGGCCGTAAAGTCATTATAGGTGCTGACGTTAACGCGTCATCTACTCTCTGGTATGGCAAATATCGTTCCACTGATACCGATCGGCGTTGCGCTGTCGAAGATTTCATCGCAGAGATGAATCTTATTATCCACAATACCCCCGAAGCACCACCAACGTACTGCAGCCCTACGGGCGAGTCTTCTATTGACGTCACACTTTCTAGTGGAGATGTTCGACTTGATAGATGGCGCGTCCTACCGGATGCGTCATGTAGTGACCATCGCCTGATTGTGTACGAATTCTTGCCTAGATTGACGCAAGGTATATATAACAACTTTGATTTTAGATATAAAACTAAAGGGGCAAACTGGGACTTTTTCAGCTCTTTATTTGCTAAACATGCCACGGACTTCACTCGCAATGATCTCTCACCTGAAACGTGTGCCGAAATTATGTCGGACACTTTCACATACTGTGCGGATGTTACTATCGGCCGAGGTTCCATCACTAACACTCGTAGATGTGATTGGTGGAATGATTATCTAGTCCATCTGCGGCGAACTTTTCGCAGGGCGCGCAGGAGATTTAATAAGCTTAAAAAGCGTCGTGACACTAGTGAAGTATTTACATCTGCTTTTAATGCACTTAAAATTGCCAGGTCACATTATAGAGCAGCAGTACAACAATCAAAAGGTAATTTATTGCGTAAAATTGCCGCGCGTTTGGATAAAGAGGGCCCGTGGTCTCCTTTATATCATGAGTTTAAAGCAAATAAGTCAATTCATCTGGCTTACATTGATAACATTAAAATTAATAATAGCTATACAACTGGTATTGAGGAGACCACGGAAGCTCTATTAAATTCTCTAATACCCGATGACACTGTTAACGACAGCGAGTATCACAATCAAATTAGAATGTGGGCCGCGGAAATGCCAAACTCTCCTGTCTCAAACCTCGTAACGTTTGATGAATTTATTAGCATCGTTAGATCTTTACCGCTAAACAAAGCCTCCGGTGAGGATAAAGTATCCAACAAGATGATTAAAGAAGCGTGTAAATCAGCCGGTGAGGCGTTACTGACTGTTTTTAACCGATGTATTGCTGAAGGCATATTTCCGCGAATATGGCGTTCCGGTTTCATTCGAATAATACCTAAAAGTGGCGATAAGTCTCCCGAGGACCCCAAGTCATATAGACCTATAACGCTGTTACCGTCTCTAGGTAAACTTTTAGAACGTCTTATCGTCCCTCGTCTGTTACCGGGCGGACCAGTTTTCCACGAAAATCAATTCGGTTTTACAATAGGTAGATCGACTACTGACGCGGCTATATCGGTTAGAAGAACGGTGAGTACTTCGGAACATAAATATGTACTCGGTATCTTCCTAGACATCTCTGGTGCCTTCGATAATGCTTGGTGGCCTATGATACTTCTCAAGTTAAAAATACGAGGTTGCTATAGGAATATATATTCCCTTATTTACACATACTTCTCGTACGGAACAACCAAACTGAAACTTGGCCACCACGCCGTGTCGAAGCCGCTGACGATGGGATGCCCACAAGGTTCGGTTGTAGGTCCTTACTTATGGAATTTGGGCTTCGATGATTTTCTTTCGATTCCTTTACCTGTGGGGTGCACTTTGACCGGATATGCGGATGACGGATTATTACTCATAGAGTCAAATAGTAGATCGGGGCTAGAAAGTTTGGCGGAGACGTCTTTACAATTGATATCTGAATGGGGTGTAAGAAACCGCCTTACCTTTGCACCGCAGAAAACGTTCCAACTGCTTTTAAAGGGAATATTAAAATCACCGCCACGAATTAAATTTAATAATATCACTGTCAAGAGAAAAGAATCGGTTTGTTATTTAGGGTTAATCTTAGAGAGAAATTTTTCTTTTGTGGAACACATAAGAAACGTTGGAGAAAAATCAAAAAGGAACTTTTACGCTTTGACAAGGATATCGACTTCTACGTGGGGACTATCTTTCACTACACTCAAAGTCATTTATGGAGCGACTTACTTAGCATGTATTACATACGGATCACCTGTATGGGCCGATAGGGCTACTATCGGTGCTGTGCGCAGAAAACTGCTCCAGAGTCAACGTCTGGCGTTGATATTCTTGTGTAAGGCGTATAGAACTGTTAGTACGGAAGCTTTGCCTGTCCTTGCAGGCGTACTCCCAGTCGATTTGGAGGTACAGCGTCGTGCCGCTATGTATTACTCCACTAGAGAGGATATGGACAAACGGTTTCTGACGTCGCGTGAGCTCTTAAGAACCAACAGATTATTTAAACCGCACACTGATGTACACAATGAGCTTTTAAACGAATGGCAATATAGATGGGACGTATCCTCGAAAGGGCGTCATTTATATAAATACTTTCCATGCGTTCGCGATCGCCTAAATAAAACTTGGCTAGAAATAGATCATTGTGTATCGCAATTTCTTACCGGTCACGGTAGTTTTAAGGGCAAACTATTTTCATTTAGGCTGGTTGACTCTCCTGTGTGCCCATGCTCTACACCTGGTTACGTGTATGAACAGTCTGCGCATCACGTACTTTGGGAGTGTGGTCTTTGGCATGATGAGCGCAACATCATGCTGGATAGTATGCAAGTAACATCTGGGGTTGTATACTACATGGACCTTGTAGAGACTAGACGGAATTTCCGTGCTTTCCGGCGTTTTTGCCATACCTATTATTGGAATCAAATTTGACAGCTCAAATGATAGGACCCTTTCATTGAATTTTTATCCGTGGTGCTTTACAACTGGCTTTTCTAGTTGTAAACGTCTCTAAACTTGAGGTTTTCCTTAGTTCATTATTTTTGTCTGCCGCTTTGCTATGGAGGGAAGTGGACAATTAATATTTCCAACTCCTCCCTATCTTTCTTTTTGATTAATTTCGTTGCGGGTTACAGACATATTAGTGTTCCCTGAGACTCGCCGAGCTTCACTGCTCGGTGTCATAAAATGCGTGCCATTGCCGATCCTGGCTTACAGGAGTTGCAGTGGCGGGTGTGAGGGCGGGATAGTCTCTGTAACACACCTTGCAAGAAATAAAAGGCTTTTTATGTTTTATTTATTTTATTTATAAGTAAAATGGAGCATATATTTTAAGTTAGACCACTAGCAATACATCGATGAAAACTGCATTAAACTCCATGCAGTGGCTTTACGTGATGCGTGTACAGACAAAAATTCTAAAGCCTGTTGTTTTGGCTTCTGTTGGTCTAATAAATACCCCCCACATTATTTTTTCCTTAATATTTATAATGTACAGAAATCATTCTGTTACAATCTTACGATCATTAAATAAAATGAATTCTTGTCTTGATTGCCTCCTTGGTCTATTTCTAAAGTTTATGAACCATGGACCGAGGGGTCCTGTGTTCGACTCTTTAACGGGACAATGCATTATCTGGCTTTTTGTAACACCGTTTGACTAAAAATACCCAAAATTGCGATGATGGTATGAAGGAGGGTAAAACAGGGGAACAGATTTCAGTCTTATTAGATACTAGATTTTGCCCGCGGCTCCACCCGCGTTAATAAGTTTTTTCGGGATAACAGTTCCGCTTTTTATTTTCCCGGGATAAAATGAAGCCTATGTGTTAATCCAGGACATGATCTACTCTTATACCAAATTTCATCGAAATCCGTTCAGTAGTATTTGCGTGAAAGAGTAACAAACATCCATACATACTTACAAACTTTCGCCTTTATAATATTAGTAGGATAGTAGGATTGTTAATGACAGATTTATAAATTTGGACTATGTTTACGCGTATTTGTGAGTTGTGGCATGGGTGCCTGTGGCAGGCGGTAATATTTACTGTATATGTCATCCCAGAAGACACGGCGTTGTTCCAACAGCGAATCTCTAAGTTCCACTGTCCGCCCAAAGGACATGTGCTGCCATCTGTTGCTACTCACCGGAGGCCAGAATGGTAGAGAAGAATTATCTCTAACTGATCGACTGGAAAAAACAACATAAGTTAAGAACTCAATAAATAGAAAAATAAATAATATAAATAGCAAAATATAAAATTACCCCGTTGTTACAAAATTGTACCACATTTCCCTCATTATTTCTTTTAAATTTCTAAAGCCTTCAGAGAGTCTAATTTCATCTGTATTATATTCACGGAGACCATCAAACAAAGCAAATTCTTGCGCGCAATGTGGAGCGCCCCTTACGTCTGTGTACGGCACCGAAGGCGAGTCTTCATCAACAAACGAGTACTCGTATAGATATATATCATTATTCCCATTTTCTAATTGCATACTAATTGTCCACAAGATCGAATGGGTAAACATAGTGTCCGAGAAAAAATCAATATACGACAAAATTGTGTTCTCGTTCACAGGTTGGTCTCCAAAATAAAACTCTTTGATGGTCCTTGCAACTTCTTCTTTCTCTTCTTCGTTTTGAAATTGCAAATCAACAGGTACAAAATCTGAGAATCTCTCATTCATATCATCCATCCAATCTTCGAATATTGACATTCGTATTAATCCTTCCATGTCAGTGAATCCATAAATTACGGGAATCTTTCTATAGTTACCATTTCTAAAAGTGTGAATAGGAGCTTCGTCTAGAAACATTTCTTGTCCGACATCTTGTTCGACACAAGGAGCAAACGTCACGGACACATCTTTTTTTCCTATAAATTGAATTGGCAGTAGTATATCAAATGAGGCAGTCTTATAGAATTCTGCTAAAGCGGCGATATCATATACATTTGTGAAATTTAAGTTTTTTGCCTGTTCCTGAGCATTCTCCAATGGATCAATTTGCACAGAAAATGCACTCAAACTGGCACCGCTTCCCGCTATGACTTTGTTGAATAAGCCTTTCGTGGTTTTTGAAAGCATCAGCAGATCGACCGATGCTGAACCCGCACTACATCCAGCTATTGTGACATCGCTTGGATTACCACCAAATATTTCAATATTCTTCTGAACCCATCGTAATAACGCGACTTGGTCTTTCATCCCCGCATTACCGGGGGCGTCTTCAATACCGAGACAGAGAAATCCATGTACACCGAGGCGGTAGTTGAAAGTAACCACAATTAGTTCTCTTGTTTGCACTAAGGTACTTAGTAAAATTTCATCTCCGTATCCACTTTGAAAGCCTCCTCCATGAACATATACCATAACAGGAAGATTTTCAGTCTCGGTATCAGGGACAAAAACGTTGGCGACAAGACAGTCGTCTTGCACATTTTTATTGGAAATAAAATCCCTTGTTTGTGGACAGACTATATTTCTATTTATTGCTTCTAGTGGCTCCTTCCACGTCGGAGCTGGCAGCGGGGCCTGATAACAAAATACATGCAATAATACGAATGAGTCTAAAACTGTTTGATGAGTGATCCATACATGTTATTATTTTAGTGATAAAATAGTTGAATATGTAATTTCTACTACTTTATGCATATTATATAATTTTAATACTGATTGTTGAACAATATTCTGCAACCGGTTTACCAATACGATACATTGCGATGTATTTTTTTAATGCATAGAATGACGAGACAAGCATGCCATTCGCCTGATAATAAGCGATACGACCACCCATAAACAGTAGCAACACCTACCTTGAGTTACAAAGTAGGTACTGTGTGGCATTCCACTGCACTCGTCATCCTGAGACACAAAATGTTGAAACTCATTATGTCCGTAGTTACACTGGCTACAGTGTCCTTCAATCCAAAACACAGCAGTGCATGCACACTGCAGCTTGGCGGTAGAAATAGACATTGCGGTGGTACCTACCCAAGCGAACTCTTGCATATGAGAGATCTACCACCAGTAAATTTGAAGAAGGTATTTATGATTATGATAGTATTTGTATTCTGAAAGAATCACAATTCCCCCAAACATTACAATAAATAGCATTTGTTAAATCTAATGGTCGAAAGCCCTTCTAGATCTATCAAAATTGGAATTGTTGATTTTAATATCGATTTTTAAAATGATTGTACAATTTTTTTTTCTATAAAGACTATACATCATATAAAAGCACATACAAATGCTCAGGAAGCAATTACCTTAAATTTGTTTGGTCCCGTAGGTGCGGTTGCGTAAGGGATGTTGTAGAACACGAAGGGGTCATCGGCAGAGTTTTTATACCCTCGAACGGGACCCTGAGCCGTGACCACCAGCCGAGACACTCTCTGCTCGGTCTCTTGTGCGATGACACATAATGCTACCAGTAGTATAATGAATAAACACGTGTTCAACATTTTACATCAGTACTGATGCTGATGCTGGAGAACGTTATATATATGTCACTATGCTTATCTCGCGATATCTGATTATGTAGAAGGGTAGGTAATGACTTTATCAAGATGATTTTTCCTTACTCTGAAATTATCATGAGTACTTGATATTGGAAAGAATATATCATAACTATTGTATAATATCGCAGTTTTATCATAGTTTATATTAAATATTCAAACTATTTATAACATATTTTACTCAATTGCTATATTGCCTCGGTGGCGTAGTTGTAATGCGGTACGACTGCAGTGCTGAGGTCTCGGGTTAGATTCCCGGATCGAGCAAAGTGATATTGGGTTTTACGACTTAGTTTCAGCCCGGAGTCTAAAAATTATGCCTCGGCTAAAAAGTCTAGATATCTGATAATACCTCGGTAAAGGTATTATGATATCTGGGTCTACTTATTATAACTATAGCACTATGTAGGTACTAAGTACATACCTTAGTAGTTAAGTACTATGTGATGACATGCATAGGTATCTCTTTCGTGGTGTTTCTCTTGTGACACATCATAGCTATCCAATTCTGACATTGCTGGTTCAGTTTTACTGTTGGTAGGTCTCTCATATTTAAGAGTCCGTCTGGGTGGGTACCACCGCAATGTCCATTTCTACCACCAAACAGCAGTGTGCATGCACTGTTGTGTTTCCGTTTGAAGGA
Source organism: Lapara coniferarum (assembly GCA_949316025.1). NCBI lineage: Eukaryota > Metazoa > Arthropoda > Insecta > Lepidoptera > Sphingidae > Lapara > Lapara coniferarum. The sequence continues at coordinate 15,059,111 of OX438931.1, read as the reverse complement.
CATTGTAGCTATTCTATCTTCTAGTCTCTAGACATAATGAGACTTCTCAGGATGACGAGCGCAGTGGAATGCCACACAGTACTTTATAACTCAAGGTGCTGGATGGTGTTGCTACTGTTTGTGGGTGGTCGTACCGCTTACCATTAGGCGAACGGCGTGCTAGTCTCAGCAGTTCGCCCGGGCAGTACTTTTAGAAGGATGGCAAAATGTGTAAAATAAAACCTTTTACAAAACTAAATTGTTGGTGACGGAGGCGGGTCTGTGCTCAGGTAACTTTTATTTCTTGAAACTACCATTTTTTGGTGCCTTAGGGCGGCAAATGAGATGTCCGCTATTTGTATGGGTGCTAGCCCTCAAAATCTAATCAGGCTCAAACTTTATGCATATCAAAGGGACAAAAATATGAATGTAAGATCCATTAAAAAAAATTTTAGACACCTCCATTTATAGTTAGCTTTATTAAGAATTTTCATATGAAATGCAGTTTATAAACAAAATAAAATTACACAAATCTCAAAATCTGAGTTCTTTAAAATTATACGATTTATTGCAAAGGCCTAGTTTTTGGGAGTACTATCCTAATATATATAAAGTATCTTGGTTAGAATTTTAAGACCGTTTCCGGACATGTCCTTTGTAGGTCCGCCCCGGGCGGCAAAAACCCGCGCTACGCCATTTCTATAGAGTGCAGTTCAGTGCCATGCTAAGATTTGTACCTTTAAATAAATTTAAAGTTGAATTATTTCTGGCAAATTGGCAATTTAAAATAGGCATCGACTCCAAATATACGTACCTATATACTAAGCGAATATAAAGTTGAATAATTGTTTTGGTTTGCAGTGGTTTTGAAGCCGGTTTATTTTTTGTTAAAAAGTTTTTATTTAGTCTATTCAGTATCAGCTCGGAGTCTGGAATTTGTGCCCGATATGGCGATAGGCTCGCCCCTATCACATCATGGGACGGAATGACGGCGAAAAGTGGGTGCACTAGTTGCGCCTCTGCCTACCCCTTCTGGGCTTAATAGGCGTGAGTGTATATGTTGTATGTATGTTACCAATCGGCTAGTATACAAACATAGTGTTATTTATTTGCTAGTGATGTCAGATCCGATTTTTATTTTCCTCGTGTTATCTGAATGTACCTACGACAAGATATTCAGAGATACTTCACTTAAGATTAGATTTTGGAGCTGTGGTTCATTATTCTCAAACATGTTGTAAATAAGGTACTTTGTATGTTACTAGGGTTAGGTATAGTGTGTTTATATACTAGATAGTGTTTTTTTTATGTCGGTAACACAGCTGTCTCTACTTCCAACGTTAAGTACCTACTTCGCAAGAGTACAATTATGAAAGGCACAGTTTAATTGCCGTTATAAGATTTAACATCTGCTGTTTAAGGATGTCTGTAGTGCCACATACACAATCACACACAAAAACACACAAACACACACACAACACACCTTATCCTCGGAGGGATGGGCAGAGGTGCAACTAGTTCACCCACAGTTACTGTGTGTATTCCGTCTTATGACTTATGATGATAGAGGAGGCGAGCCTATCACCATATATGGCACAAATTTCAGACTTCGAGCTGATACTGAGAAGAAAACCCGAATAGAGTTTAATTCAACGGGAAGGTTTTTATGTACTTTTAGCCCGGAAAAACTTATTAACGCGGGCGAAGCCGTGGGCAAAAGCTAGTATTTACTATGACGACTTCTTCGTTATTACAATAATATTAATATAATTTGTACATAGTTACACACACAAACTCACGCCTGTTATCCCCTAAGGGGTAGGCAGAGGCACACCTAGCGCACCCACTTTTGTCGTCTGTATCCCATCTTTTGATGCGATAGGGGACAAGCTTATCCCCAAATCGGGCACAAATTCCAGACTCCGGGCTGGTACTGACCAGAAATGATGTGTCATGGGACGGAATAGGTAGGAACGGCAAAAAAGGGGTGCACAAGTTGCGTCTCTGCCTACCCCTTCGAGAACAAAAGGCGTGAGTATGCGTTAAATGCATTACAAAAACCATTAATACCTTAATGCAGTCTTAACTTATTTTTAGGAAATTGCTATTTAGGCCGCGGTTTGTGCGTCGGGTTCAGTTTGTACATATATCTATATTTTGTGGCTTGGGTCAGGTGCTATCGGTGGTCGATAATATCTCGCATAAATTTCATCCCAGAAGTGGGTACGCTGCTCCAGTAAAGGTCCCTTGAGCTCCAGTGTTTGCCCAATGGACATGTGTGGTGAACCATTACTAACAACAGGAGGCCACGTTGGCAATGAAGAATTATCCAACACAGGTTTGCTGCAAAATAAATATATCGTAAGATAGAGGAAAAGTTAACAAAGATATTAATAAGACAACTAGTTAAAACAAATCTTACCCCGTTGTTATAAAGTTATACCACATATCTGCGATAAGTAATTTAATATCTTTATATTTTTCGGATTCACTAACTTCATCTACATGTCCTTGCGTTTTATCGTACAACAGTAATTGTTGCGCGCAGTGCTTTGCTCCGACAACATGTGCATAAGGAACCAAGGAAACGTTGCTGTCGACATAAGAATATTCGTACAAATATATATCATCGTTTCCGTTTTCTATTTGTAAATTAACTGTCCACAGCATAGAGTGGGTTAAAGTTGCGTCAGCGCAATAATCGAGGTACTCCAAAATAGTGTCCTCATTCACTGGCTTGTCTCCGAAATAAAACTCTTTGATAGTTTGTGCAACCTCTTTCCTTTCTTCTTTGTTTCGGAATTGTAAATCTATTGGTAAGAATTGAGAAAAATCCTTATTCATCTCATGGCTCCATTCTTCAAATAGGTACAGCCGCATCAATCCTTCCATATTAGTAAATCCATAAAGTACAGGCACTTTCCTATACGTTTTGTTTTTTAAAATGCTAATAGGAGCTTCATTCAAAAACATTTCTACTCCAATATATCGTTCAACACAAGGAGCAAATACTACGCTCGTATCCTTTTGATCCCAAAATGTATTTGGCAGTAACAGGTTTTCAAATGGAACAGTCGTATAGAATTTCCCTAAAGCGTAGACATCGTCTACATTTGAGAAATTTAACGTTTTAGCATGCCCCTTGGCGTTTTCCAAAGGATTGATTTGCACAGAAAATGCAGCTATGCTGGATCCACTACCTGATATGATTTTATTGAATAATCCCTGCGCAGATTTTGAAAGCATCAAGAGATCAACCGCAGCTGACCCAGAACTGCATCCAATTATTGTCACATCCTGAGGGTTACCTCCGAATATCTCAATATTTTTATTAATCCATCGCAATAATGCGACCTGATCTTTCATCCCAGCATTACCTGGAGCATCGGTAGTGCCGAGGCAAAGAAAACCATGTATGCCAACGCGATAGTTAAAAGTTACCAGTACCACTTTTTTATTTTGGGCAAAACTAGTTAGTTTGATAGCTTCTCCGCTTCCATTTTGGAAAGCTCCTCCGTGAACCAAGACGGCAACTGGAAGGTCTTTTTTCTCTGTATCTGGTACATGTATGGTTGCCACAAGACAATCTTCTTGCATCATTTGACTGGTCGTGCTGGTTCCCACTTGTGGACAGATTATATGTCTGTTTATTGCTTCTATTGGTTTATCCCATCTCGGAGGCGGCAACGGAGCCTGTGAAGAAGGATTTATTGTTGGGTTTTATACAGGGTAATTTTGACATTGCGTTAATAATTGAAACCACATACTTATCTCGTTGAAAATAACGTTTTCCATTAAGGCAGAGGTATAGACGAATACGTGGTTTCATTTAGTAACGTAATGTAAAAAAGACACTGTATAAACATTGTAATTTATCTAGAAAGACGTCGGTTAATATTGTTTTATATTTTTAGGGAAACATTGAAAAAGAAACAGTCGAAAGCAGGATTTAAACCCACGACCGAGCACTGACACGGTGCGCTGGAGTTCACGGGTTCAAATCCTGCTTTCGACTGTTTCTTTTTCAATGTTTCCATGAAAATACAAAACATTATCCAGGTACTACATGGCCATTAACATGTATAAAATTCATAATATAGGGCCGGTTAATATTATTAAAACTTACGCGAGACATATTACATTAATTACTAGAAATAACGGTTTCACTCACGTATTCTTGGTCAGAATCGCTGACCTTTTTATGAAGAGAAGAGAAGAATAAAACGTGATAGACTCGAGTTCAGTATCCAATATGTGCAGAAGTGTCGTGATAGTGGTAAAGTGCCGAAATTCATGCGCGTGAAGCATTGATGTAGGGTTTTTTAATACATCAATGGCGTGAAGCCGATAAAATGTATTCGGGATTACGAGAAATTATTTGATGCGTCATGCGGTACACAAGAAATTAATAGTGCGGGTACTGCGTGATCATCGCCGAAAACTCGGCGTTAGATAATATAAACAGGGAGCTGTATACCCTTCATCTGCAGCTATCAGGTTTATTGCATATTGACTTGTGGAATACTTTGGACTCAAAGACTTTCAACAGGTCTCAAACATAAAAAAAGAACAAAGAAACAACTGGGGAAGTTCAAACCCCTAACACAAAGTGATGAGCAATGTTTGAAACAAGGAACTTGTGCTCAGGATACTGGAAAGTTTGTCGTGAACCTATCATCGCCGCCAATAACACGAACTATACAGGCGGCGCTCGCTAAAGGTCTGAATTTTGCACCAACTCCGCGGTAGATACCGGTGGAGGCAGTAATCACTGGTATAGAAGACACAATCGCGCCCAATAAACTCCAGATCGAGATGCTGAGTGTTTGAGACAAGAGATGTCGTCAGTCATGCATATGTCCAGATTACCGAGACCCAATATACCGAAAAAAGAGATTATAGCGCTCAAATACCTACGTAGTGACCCATCTCTGTTGGTGTTACTTGCGGACAAAGGCAACGCTGCTGTCATAGTGGACACAGCGGCATACGATTTTCATACGAAGAGAAGCTCACAGGGCTGGTCAGTGATATATCCATTTACAAAAAGGTTAATTACAACCCTACCGCTCGAGTGACTTCCGGTTTAGACAGATTGTTACGCTCATGTCCGGATAACACACTAAGAAGACTACGTCTACTCTACTAGTTACGTCCGCAAAATCCCATCACTCCAAAATCTTTGGTTTACCCAAAATCCATAAACCCAACTGGCCCCTGAGACCTATAATAGTCAGCCAGATAGACTCGCCTACTTACAAGACCTCCAGGTATGTAGTATGTATGTCGGAGGTTGAAGTATATACTTCAACCTCCGACAGGAAAAACGTCGATTTACATAAAGGATTCGACGCACTTTATCCAACAGTTAGATAATGTAAGGCTAGCCGATGAAGAACTAATGGTGAGTTTTGACGTTACTTCGTTGTTGACGAATGTACCGGTGGAGGACACAGCTCATATTATAATAGAAGACTTGATTGAGAACGCACGCTTACCTACCGTGTATATGAGTATCATAAAGTACTGTCTGAAGAGCGGTTTCTTCATTTGGCATGGCGAGTACTACCTGCAGTTGGGTGGAGTAGCGATGGGATCTCCCATAGCTCCAGTGGTGGCAAACGTTTTTATGGAATGGTTTGAGGAAAGAGCGCTCAGTACGGCGGGAGACAGACCCGATTCTGTTGGCGATATGTAGATGACGTGTTTGCCATCTTGCACAAGAATAGTGTGATGTCCTTCCTTGCTCACTTGAATAAGATACACCCAAAAATCTCTTTTACCATCGAGCAAGAAAAGGATGGCGCTCCAGCTTTCCTTGACGTATTGGTTATACGAAAACCCGACATAAATCTCACGCATAAAGTTTGACGTAAACCCACACACACAGACCGATACCTAAGCGCTGACTCGCACCACCATCCGGCTCATTTGACTTCTATTCTTTGGACTTTGATCAATAGAGCCCTGCGCTTATGTAATCCCCAATACATAAATGAGGAGTTGACGCACGTTAAGCATGTGTTGGAGTCAAATGGCTATATCTGGAAACGTAGTCTGCGAGTGAGTGAAAACACAGTGGAGCGCCGCACGTCTGTGGATAGAGCGCCAGCGTTTCTACGTTTGTTAAGGGTATCACACACAAAATAGGTCATTTGCTACGCCGGCAATACAACATTAAGACCATTTTCCGGCCCTTAATAAAGATGATGAATTTAATGCGCTTTCCTAAGGACAGTGACCCACTGAATGTGCATGGTGTATACCTACATGATGCCATGAGACTGCGGCAAAAGCTACATGGTTGAGATGGGATGCAACGTGGCTATTAGGCTGACTGAACACATTAGGTGTTTGAAAAAATTGGACAGGAATGGCTCGGCGGTCACTAAGCACGCGTTGGATTCGGACGTTTCCCATTATATCCGCTTCGATAAGGCCAAAGTATTGGCCGAATTAATTATAGAAGATTGATTTTAGTAAACCAAAATAATATTTAATGTTAACATTATGACCACAAAGAATTTATTTCATGATAATTACACCATCAGATGTAACTAGTGCTTGATTTTTCAATTACCTTAAACGCAAATAATATCATAAGTCATCTAAAAAGTCATTACCAATAAACATTATCTCACTACCGTCACAAAAATAGTTATAACCATCAATTAAAAAATCATTACCGTCACAAACAAAAATTTGAGAGGGCTATATCTCCGTAGTTTTTCAGTGCAATTGAAAGAACTATCTGTATGATATTAATATATGTCTTTACTTCCATTTGCCACCAAATTTATTAAAATCTAAAATTTCCTCTACTTTTACGCAGATTGGATCAAAATCACAGAATTGACCAGGAGCACTTTTCCCATCATAAATGGCGCAAGCACCAGCAAATCCATCTAAGCGTACCAAACCTGGCTCCCTCAGAGTGGGATTTTTCAACATTAACGGCATTAGTGGCCAACACACCGAACTCTCTGATTTTGTCCGCGAAAACAAAATAGACGTTTTCCTCATCCAGGAAACATTTCTGAAACTATCTTATCGCAATTGCAAAATCCCTAACTTCAATCTGGTACGTAACGTTCGCACCAGTGGCCCTTTAAGAGGCACTCTCATACATTTCAAAAGGTTCCTGCATTGCATACCGTTAGACCCACCTGCTACCTTGAGGAACACTGAGGCTTCGGTCTGCAGGCTAGCTATGACAGGACATCCACGGATCACCATCATATCGGCCTATCTCTCCGCCTCAAAGGAGCTTCACTCCAATAAGCTAATTACGTTATTTGAAATGAGGGATTCCGTCATTCTGCCGGGAGACCTCAATGCCAAGAATACTCTCTGGGACTGCTACTCGACCAACGGGAGAGGTGCCGCTCTGGAGAGTTGCCTTGACATAGTAGATATGAGTATCCATAAGGAACCAACTCACTACAGTTCTACTGTCAATCACCAACCTGACATACTCAACATAGCGCTCGTAAGAAACGTAGGCCTTCGCGTGCGTTGCGTTTTTAATTTTTGGTTTTTTATGTTGGTAAGAACATACTGCCTCGATGGCGTAGTTCTATGGCGCAGACGGAACGACTAACGCGCTGATGTGTTAGAAAAAGTCACAGGAAAGCAAAATTCTCGCAATTTCCTATACTTGGACAACATAATTATTTAAGTAATTTTGGTTTAAAGAGCATAGACCGAACAAATCCAATGCGAAAATACTACTGAAAAGTCACAGAAAAGCAAAATGCACAATTTCGTATAGGTACTTGGACGACATACTTTTTCAAGTTATTTTGGTTTTAAAACTAAACTACTCAACCTATTTCGATGAATAATTAAGTAAATATAAATTATTAAAAAATTGTATGATACGAATCTGAAAGTACATTATTTGTAATGAAAAAGCAATCTTCTAAATCGGTCGATAAATGACTGAGTTAACAAACATTAAAAAAATAATTAAAGATACGCGTCGAATTGAGAACCTCCTACTTTTTAGAAGTCGGTTAAAATAATTACCTTAAATCTATTTGGCCCTGTAGGTGCAGTTGCGTAAGGAATGTTGTAGAACACGAATAGGTCGCCGCTGGGGTGCTTGTACCCTCTCACGGGACCCTGAGCAGTGACCACCAGCCGCGACACCCTCTCCCCGGAGTCTTGTGCGACCACACATAATGCTGCGAGCAGTGAAGACGATAGAATTCTTTTCAGCATCTCTACTGCTCCTGACGCTGTCCCCGGCTAGTCTACGGTTTTTAAAATGATCCAAGTTTAGGGGCCGTATTAATAGATGCAACTGAATAACGCTCTGAAGTGTGATATCCGCTGAGACGGACGCTATCAAGACAACGTCAGCATCTTAAGGTCATGGGCCATGGCTATTTAATAAACCGATATCAACAGCATTTTAAGTGATATCAGGGATGCCATAGTGTCTCACTAATACTGGTACAGATGTCACTAAAAGTTGGTATTTGACTAAAAAAATGGTACACACAAAATAATAAACATAAATCCCAAATGTGACATAAAGAATCTGTACAAGTAATAAAATTTATCCAGCGACCTTCTTTTTTATAGTTCCCAAAACAATACAACAATTTGTACTACAATTTGTATGCAATTTATAGTGATATATTCTTACATCCAAGAAAAAAAACAATTCAGTGATTGATGTGGAAATTTGGTACCAACACAACTAGGTGGTACATGGTACAAGACCTTGAAAACTGGTACGGATACCAGGAAATTGGTGCGTCTGGCATCCCTGAATGATATCGACCTCAAGACCAGTATCTTTCCGTAGTATTTATAATGCTCTTTGGTCACACTCTCAACCTTGTCTGTGATGGCCTAATTCTTTAAATAACTCTCTATTGGCTTTATATATTTGACTGCCTCGGTGGCGTAGTGGTATTGCGTACGCATTACGAGTACGATTTGCGCGCTGAGGTCCTGGGTTCGAATCCCGGGTCGAGCCAAAAAAATTGTGACTGGGTTTTTCCATCTTAAAATTTACTCAGTCGCAGCTCGGAGTCAGGAAGTTGGCGGTGTGATACCCCCGTGCCTCGGAAAGCACGTAAAGCCGTTGGTCCTGCGCCTGATCTCTCTCCGGTCATGTCGGATTGCCGTCTCACCGGACTATGAGAGTGAAGGAATAGCGAGTGCACCTGTGTATTGCGCACACACTTGTGCACTATAATATCTCCTGCGTACCTGGCTGATCTCCGTTGAGATTGGCCGCCGTGGCCGAAACTGGCTAGGAGGATTTCATTCATTAAGCACGTAAAGCCGTTGGTCCTGCGCCTGATCTCTCTCCGGTCATGTCGGATTGCCGTCTCACCGGACTATGAGAGCGATGGAATAGCGAGTGCACCTGTGTATTGCGCACACACTTGTGCACTATAATATCTCCTGCGTACCTGGCTGATATCCGTTGAGATTGGCCGCCGTGGCCGAAAACTGGCTAGGAGGATTTCATTGGCTTTAGCTTGACTTTCTCGGGTATTTTAATATATTTTGTATGTAAAGCTTATGTATGTGACTTGTGTACTGACATAACATCCAAATATGAAATGTTCGCCGACGATCTCAAGCTGTACAGAGTAATTCAGGATCGCGAGGACGTGATTTGTTTACAAAGGGACATTAACCGTGTAAACGCATGGTGTTCCTTAAATCTCATGTCAATCAATGTATCGAAATGTTACCTCCTTAAATTCTCAAGAAAAAGAAATAATAATATGCCGATTGTTTACAACATCGATAACACACCAATAACTGAAGTTTCTAGCATACGCGACTTGGGTGTCTTAATTGACTCTAAACTAGATTTTCGTGAACACATTGATACCATAGTTAGAAAAGGAGCGCGTTCGACTGGATTCGCAATACGTCAAGCAAAATTTTTCAACGATTATGAAATACCTATTATTCTTTTCAACTGTTACGTAAGATCACTCTTGGAGTATTGTAGCCCAATTTGGAATCCCTCGTATGCAGTGCATATCAATCGACTTGAAAATTTGCAAAAACAATTTCTTTACCATTTGTCTTACGCAAATAATCTTTGTACCAGCCTTAGATCATACAATTCTAGACTTAAGCATTTTAAAATGCTTCCACTGCATTACAGGCGGAACATTGCAGATAATGTATTTTTACTTAAATTAGTAAATGGGAAAATTGACTATCCTCATCTACTTAAGAAACTGAATATAGCCGTACCTCGTTCAAATAGCCGTCTTCAAAATAGAATAACGTTCTACCTCTCGTCACGTCGTACATATTATGGCCAACACTCGCCTCTATATCGCATGTGTTCCTCATATAATAACATTTGTCAAGAGCTAGATATTTTCAACGTATCAATTTCTTCCTTAAAACATAGTTTTTTTGAATTTTTAGAAAGAACTAGTATATAACATTTTTAATTTAGTATAATTAGTGTAAGTTAAATTAAAAAATGTAAGCATTTACATTTATGAGCATGCTGTATTCACTTCTAGAAGGGCAACATTGTGATCCATGTTTTCTATGTTTGTATTTAATTGTATTTATGTGTAAGGCCTAGTTTTGTGAATCAAATAAAAAAAGCTGCAAGAAGTTTTGAAACGTTTCTCACAAGATTTGAAATGGTAGCTTGGGATAATTGCATTATATCTGCACACACAATCTAAAAGATGTCACATATTCAATTATCACATTGAATAGGTAAGTATTGCAAAAACTTTAATACACATTGTATATGATTTAATGCCTTTTATTCCTGGTGGGGATTGCCTAACCTGGGAATTGGACCCAGAAGCTCATGCTTCACAGTATTGGTGCGCTGCCCTTAGACGCAATGTAATTATTATGACACCAACTCTGCCTACAAAGTTGTCTGTGTGGATCTATCTGAGCCTATCCCATACCCCTCCCGATTAATGTTTAATCTACGATTTTATTATTATGTACATACCTACGTATGCCTAGATTATAATACTTATGTACATAGCTTCACTAGCTGGTACCTTGATTGACCTATGTAAGTAATTAGTAGGTTTATATAAAAGGTTGGAAAGGTTACCTGAAATGATGCTGTTGCATAAAATCTAAGTGTTAATAAGACGGAGATTTCTGGGGCGATTGGGAGACCCCTATTATTATGCTTCATAATATCTTTTTTTAGTTAATCCACTATATAAAACACTGATTCCCGGGTAAATCTAAAACGTTTCTTGAAATTATCTCTTGATAATTGAAATGGATTTGTGCTATCTCTACTTAGATAGATTTTTGGCAATGGATAGTGCACCGGCCATAAAATATCATCATAAAGGTCATCTTCAAATATATCGTCATAATAATTTGCAGTAATATTTTCGGGCTCCATAGTTCTATTTGCCGTTGGCACTTGTAACTCTTAAGTCATGAATTGACTGGACTTGATATTTAGCATCTTAATACACATCTTGGAGGACCTCTTAAGAGCTGAGTTTTTTTTATTAATTAGTGTCATACTTAGTCGATAACGGTCACTCAAACACAAGCACAAGTTTTGTTTATTATACAGTACATCGTCTCAAATGTTTACTTGAAATCCTACTCAAACTTGAGGCCGGTTTATTAATAGGTTTCTATAATAGCGACTCCTTAAAAGGACAGCGTATTTTGAATTCGGGTGGACCGTTTGAATATTTGGAAGGGATTTCAAATTGAAAAGCTAATAGATCGCAGAACGTTGAATTGCCCCTTGTAGATTCCGTTGCGTAAAATTAAATCTCGTCGGAGCTCCTGTATATTTGTTTGATATCCTTTAACTCGCAAGCTCGAAGTTAATTGTGTACAGGGCTAAACAGAGACGTTAGCTTAGACAGAAACATTTTAGCGCTGCGAATCAAATTGTTTTGAACCCACTGCAAATTTGCCTTTTATTCGAGATTGTTTTTGACTCAGTTGTTATACTTACTGGTTTATATAAGTCATTTTATGGACCATGAACCATCATGTTTAGGAGACGGCTAGCAACTTTACAACATTCATTGGGCCGACGTAGTTGTAATAAATTAATGTACCCAAATAATCAGAAGTAAGGGGATTTTGTACAAGAGTATATAGACTATTTAAATTATTTTATATATTTTATTTCTGTTCCCTAATTCTTTATCTCTATAATTATCTATCTTCGGAGTACCTACCTATATGATATTGTTATCGTGAAGAAACCTGCATGCTTGAGAAGTTCCTCTCGAAGGTATGTGAAATCTGCCAACCTAAGGCACGGTTGACTAAGGCCTAACCGCTCTCAGTTGTAGAGGAGGCCCGTGCTCAGCAGTAGGTAGTATATAATACAAGGCTGGTATAGTATGGTATTATATTATAAAAATACAAATAATAAAAACATCATTTTTAAAGTACAAACAGAACAAAGATTGTAGGAGCATAATTCTAAACGAATTCGATTACCACTAAGCCTCTATGAAGTAACTTCATCCAGTGAGCGTCTCGAGGATTATCTTCACGGACAAAGTTAGATCAGATGCTGTGAGGCGCGTCAACTAATATCATTGTCATCCTATACAAATTGCTTCGAGCCTAGGAAGTCACTCGATTTCCCGAACTATTGTTTCGTTGTTTGTATAAACAAGGACTTGAATATGCTCGAAATAATATTCTTGTTTGTTTTGAATACATTAATATATTTAGGGCTGGTTTTTAAGATAATAGCTATCCACCAATATACATACATACATCTTATTTATACGTATGTACCCTCTTATCTATACCTACTACGTATATGTACCTATAACTATTGTTTTATTTACCCTATGTATATGTGATATATTGTGATGTCATAAGACACTGAGACGTGGTCTCTGACTATGGACAGCCTAAGACGGCTCACGGTCACTCAGCGAGCTATGGAGAGAGCTATATAATAGGTGTTTCTCTACGCGATCGAATCAGAAATGAGGAGATCCGTACAAGGACGAAAGTCACTGACATAGCCCAACGCATTAGCAAGCAGAAGTGGCAATTGGCAGGGCACATAGTTCGAACAACTGACGGCAGATGGGAAAAAAGTTCTCGAGCGGAGACCACGTACTGGCAAGCGCAGCGTCGGCCGTCCTCCTACAAGGTGGACAGACGACCTTGTAAAGGTCCCAGGAACCCGCTGGATGCAGGTCGCTACTGGCCCGTTGGTCTGGAAATCTTTGGGGGAGGTCTATGTTCCGGAGTGGGACATCATATGGCTGATGATGATGATGATTTTTTACTGGGGGCCCCATCTAATTAATTTGCCACTGGCCTCAGATGATATAGTTACGCCACTGACTTCAATAGGCTACTCAATTCGCTTGAGAATTCTAATTATATACCATCCTAATAAAGTTATTACCTATTTTAATTCATCACAAACGCAAAATCCAATTCCCAATCAAACGTTACGGTCGGCGCGTCCATTATTTCGGTGGAGTGCACAATGCAGACTGCGAGTGACCGCCGCGCTTTTCCAATTTTCCGCGTGTCCACCGCATTCGTCACTAGCGTTTTCATTGCCCACGTCACTATAACGGATTGGCGTAATAAACGACCGACCTAAAAACTGTAGTGTTTAGCTTGGTTGCTATTTTATGCTGATTCGGGAATGATTTATGTTAGATACTTATAACATTACGTATAGTTACGTATTAAAGTAGGTACGATAAATGGAATTATGATACATAGTAGAATATTCTAGCAAAAATTAATCTGTAAATAGGTAAGTACGTGAATAAAAATATTTTTACCCCTTTTTAAGCACATTGCGCACACACATAAATATGAGATTTGGAATAAATAAACTTCACATACAGAAAAATATATTAAGAATAATAAATTCGCCGGCCGAGTTTCGACTACTAGGGGATTATTCAAGATATATAAAAAAATGATTCATAAAATGATATTGGTAAGTTAAAGGTGGATTGTAGGTATTCAATTGACAATATAAACTACGTCCCTGACGAGATATCCTTGTAACTGTATTACAATTTAATTTCGCGCTACAGTCATGGTAGCGCCAGGTGGTAAAGCAAGTGTCCTACTTGTTTGATAATGCGACAAAGTGTGTATTCATGTGGCAACGGAGATGGGCAAGCTTCTGTTAGAAATAGACCCCCCCCCCCCCCTCCATCGCGGCGGACGCTCTCGCCCTGATAAACAAATAGACCATTGAGCATTGGTGTGACACAATCCATCAATGACCTAAATGTCGGGACGTCTAATTTGCAGCGACCTAATTGGAGAAATTAAATTGTAATGTTGCCTAAATAAAAATATATAAATAGTAAATACCTAAGTATGGGAAAAATTATAATTATGTGCACTGCTTAGATCACTTTACTTCGACAGTCGGATAAAAGAATTAAAAGGTCGTGATTAGCCCTCGTGATAAATGCGTCTAACATTCATGATTTACATAGGTAATAGATATTTTGTGTAAATTCAATCAATGCATTTTGAAATGTTTTTATAAATAGGTATTTCTTTAGTTTCTTTTGTATAATTTCCTCACTACAGAAATTGCTATTGCCTTACATGGCGTTGCGAATATTTTCTTGCAGATACGTATCATGCTCGCTAGGCAAAATAGTCCATATTTAAAAATGAGCGGTTCAAAATGTTCTCACAGTGATAACTGCTACTAAATCAGGTGCTACATTTGCGCTGTGCAGAAACAGTTAACGTGGCGTTTCCTATTTCTATTTTCCATTTATTTGGCTGTGTCAGCTTTACGCGCGTCCAGCGATACAAAAGTTTAGCATATTCGGTGTGAAAATGGCAACGCACATAGTTGAAAACAGACACGGAATTAGGAGATTTGGAATGTAGAAAATTATCGTATTAGATTTTTTCTTTCTTGTTTAATTTATCAAGATAGTGTAAAATAGGGTGATTTGCTGTAAAGAATGTCAGCAGGTTCAATACCCAGAGCACACTACTGTGACTTTTCGAAGTTAGGTATGTGTTTATCAATTTTCATTTGCTTTAACGGGGAAGGAAAACATCGTGAGGAAACCTACATACCTGAGATTATTTTATGAGAATTTCAAGCGTACCTATATGACAACAACAAAAGCCTTAACCAAATAGTGTTCTGTGACCTTAACCCTCCCAGTAGTAGCGGAGGCCCGTACTCAGCAGTGGGTACTATATAATACATTAAGTACCTACTTCTTATTTTGAGTTGTACTTAATTGGGGTACGTAGGTTATCTTTACATGCTCGTACAAATAGGTTCCTTCGGTATTTCGGACCCATAATCTCAGCTAGTCATAATATGCGCTGCTTATTGACGAATGGCAAGAAGTTTTTAAAACCCCTCATGCCAACACAAGTTATTCAAAGCCTTTGACCAACATTAAAAAAAAACCTTTACAGGAAATATATTTTTTTTATGGCATTTAAGCGATACGACCACCCATAAACAGTAGAAACACCATCCAGCACCTTGAGTTACAAAGCACTGTGTGGCATTCCACTGCGTTCGTCATCCTGAGAAAAGATGTTAAGTCTCATTATGTCCTGTAGTTACGTTGGCTACAATGTCCTTCAAACCGAAACACAATAGTGCAGTATGCATATACTGCTGCTTGGCGGTAGAAAGAGACATTGCGATGGTACTCACCCAGACGGAGTCTTATATGAAAGAGTACCTATCACCAGATCAATTTAAAACGAAACTATAAATAATAGATAACCTTTCCTTTAAGTCAAGTGGTTCAAGTAAATCTTATGTAACTGTGGCACGTCGTCGCCATAGCTCAGCGTGGCGACTCGCGATATGATTTAAGAGCCCCACGCTCCTGATTCCTCTACTGTGAGGATAAAAACTGTGAATTTCCCAGCAGCATCTGTCCGATATTGCAATTTCGGTTAGCCGTTTTTGTATTACCCTAACCACTGTAAACTGTGGATACTATTTTTTGTTGCCTTAAACCTTTGTTTCATATTTCGCGAAAACCATTTTCTGCTCGTTTTTCAAATTTGCTGACACTCGTCGACTTTAATGGATACGAATATTTTTTATTTTGAACTGTGTATCGGGTTTTTGTTGTAAAGCCGATAAAAGCTCGTCATACGTATTTTGTTAACTATCTAGAGCACAGCTTTGGCGGTGTACGTAGGACAATCTTCGTACCGACTGCAGCTGTTTTATCACTGGACTCATAAGTTTAGCCAGTTTTTGCGGGTGGAAGCCATATGACACGGCGATTCAGTGTATCACACATTAACAGTTACTTGGAATAGCTCCGCTTGAGTTTCTTTTTCTTTAATGACTTCTTCTATTTACGCGAATGTTAGACATTGAAATAAAACTATTTTTCGGATTTTATCGCAACCACCGTGACCACGAAGTGCTGCAAAGCCTTCGAAACGTCGCATCGGGAGAAAATATAAATTAAAAAACCGCGATAAAATCCGCTAAATATTTTTATTTCAATTGTTTTTCTTTTTTAAAAACCTTATTAGGTAAAGTTTCGAATTTCGAATTATTGAAATTACTACACTGATTAAATCATCAAAATATTGAATTAAAAAACGTGATTTTTGATAAAACATTCGAAGATATGATTGTGCACATTTAATAAATTAACAATTCCCATATCCCAAGGAATACTTCACATGAATACACTCAATATGAAATACTACCTCACATAAGTTGCACAGTAGCTACACAGATAAAAATACCTACGACGAAAAACCACTTTCATTGATTAAAGTCATAAATCACAAACGAGATGGACGCAAAGGTCCCAGTAGCAACACACCGATATTTACAATCGAAATGATGCGACTTTTTTCACGTGATTGAATTCTCCAACCCCGAACAGTAGGTAGGCTACATAAGTTGCCAGCCAAATGGCCTGTAAAGATGATAGCTCGACCGTTCGAACAATAGTTGAGGTAAACGCTAAGGCTCGTTGTGATTAATGGTGTAAATTCAACATAAATTGGTGATATTAACTTAGACTGAGTGATTTTCACGAACAAATTTACTTGTCTCACAATGAATACTGTTCTCGTTTTCCAACATAAAATTAGCATGGAAATGTTCATTCCGTTGATTCTATGAAGCTTTGCTCGAACGGCTATTTACGTCACGTCCAGCCTTTACTTAATACCTATGAAAAGATGTATTTCGGTGTTGGGCTATTTTGCGAGGCACTTTAATATCGGTAGACAATGGCGACCCTTTTAGAAGTGTTAATGAAATTCGCGTTTATTTAGCGACATCCCTCCTCATTGTTTAGGTACTTTAAATCGACTTTTACGGTTCGCAAACAATTCCCGCTGGAAATGTGCTTGATATAATAATATATGAGTGGGTGTTACTAAATTTTAAGGAAAAGTATTTTTTGCATATTGTTCCTATAGTTTAGATTCGTATTTCTGAGTAAAAAGCGTGTGGCTACTGGCTATAAAACTATAGATTAATACTAAGGACCAGTAACTTACCTGACCATATTTATCGTACCATAAGGCTTACTGTCCACCTCCACCGCACGTTATGCGCACGCTATCGGCAATTCACAATAGGTGCGCATGACGTGCGGTTTCCTTGAACAGTAGGTCTTAGTCGATGGGAGTGTCTGTGCGATCAGCAACGGTCGGAAGGCGGTTTAGGCGGCCAACCCACTTCTTTTTGACCAAGATGTAGAGTTTGCGATTTGTGTTTCCTATTTGTGATCTATTGATGTTATAAGTCTGTAATGTTACGGATCTTGTGGGACCTACAATGTTTAAGTGGGCTAATATTCGTTATATTGCCAATGTGATTACAGACGTCGCGGCCGTTTGTTTCTGTCTCCGCCCTCTCCCTCTTGTCGCTTGGTTCTTGGAATCTCGTCTTGCGTTGCAATTATCAGAATTCTGGTAAAATAGGTGTAACTGTACTTTAAAAGTAAAAAGCCTTAGATGTTTTGATGTTAATATTTATTGATTACTTATGAAAAAATAAATAATAGGTACATCATAATTATAGTATTATACACTCAAACACTCTTAAGTTATTAATATGAATATGATAGATTACATTCGAAGCACTGCATTATAAGAATTTAAATAACCAAATATTTTTGAATAAGGAACATAGACATACATTTATTATTTTTATAATGATTATACTTAAAAATGACATTCAATCGTAATAAATATCATCATACATTATAACTGAATGCTCTGTCTGGAACAAGAATCGAATAAACACCAGTGGGCTTCCACTTAACTTATTTGGCAAAGAACACGACACGTGTTGCTTCATTATTATCATTATTATTAGGTCGAGAGATTAACAAGTGACTGCGTATTGGTCTCTCAATCAATCACAAACACCACAATTAAACGACATCGATTTTCGTTCCGATTTTTCCCATTTTAACGGCCTGTAGTTTAAGTATTCTTCTTTCTAGAAAGACAACGAGAAAACATGTTCATTTTTGTATTCTTTTACCAATTCAAACTCAATTTCTCCTTTATTTTTTCGTATAACAAAAAATAATTAATTATTTTAATACCTTATCATACTTTTTATGTTTACCTGTATACAAAACCAATACATTATATTATACAATAAGAATTTTGATAGAACGCCTACAATACTGCCGAAGGAGTATTACGATGTGAAAATACGTATTTATTTATTTAGGACCATCAACAGAGATTACAATAAAAATTACATTGGTTTATATGCTATGAACTATTATGGTTACGTTATCATTGTATCTCTAATAACAGATGGACACAGTATTAACACAAACTTCCAAGGTATACTCTGCAAAACGTTTCCACATCACTTTTAAAACGAAAAACACATTTACACTAAAAACACAAAACACTAGGTATAAGCCGCCTTTAGGTACACTAAAAAACTTTTAACACGTGTTTTTAAAGTATGCAAAATTAGATCGGCATTTATTGTAAATTAGCGATCGTAAGTTTCACTACACAGCGAACTTATTTGGTTACAATCTCATGTATAGATAACGCCATCCACGATGCGAACCACGCTTTGACTGTAAGCACACACACACACTCACGCCTTTTATTCCCAAAAGGGTAGGCCGGAGCGCAACTAGTACACCCACTTTTCGCCGTGCGTATTCCGTCCCATGATTAGTGGGCGAGCCTATCGCCATATCGGGCACAAATTCCAGACTCAGGGCTGATACTGAACAAAAAATCTAATATCACTTTGCCCGACCCGGGGATCGAACCCGAAACCTCAGTATTGCAGTTGTACCGCAAAACAACTACGACATCGAGGCAGGCAATTATTTTGTGTCGTCAAAAATAAATAAATTAATGTCGCCAGAGTTTTTTCTCACAATTCACAATTAAATAACGAAAATGCTGTTTAATTTTGTAAAAATAATTTAGAATGGGAAATCAAGATCGCAAAATTTACAAAACTCCAAGAGCTATAGGTACCTATTTATATATTAATGTATATACAACTTCGAGTTCGCAGTTCCACCTGGTTCATTTTCCGAATAAAGAATAGCGTGCAATATACTTCGACCTTCAATGACCGAGCTATCGCCATCATTAATTCATCAAAATGGTTTTAGCTAGTTGCTCACTGTTGCATTCATAATATTAGTGTAAAACAAATGAATGAAGTAGGGAATTCAATACCTCAAGTCTTTTGTCGTTGGAATGGTATTGCCAAGCCCAATGGTCCCATGGTCATATTGACTAATAAATCTAAAATGCAAAAAAAGTAGAGTGAGCCATAACTGTGGAGCAAATTTCGGACGGACCCGAAAATGACCTAACATTAAAATGAGCCATTAATTATAACACAGAATTTAGTTACACACCAAATGCAACGCGTATTGACTCTAAGAACTTACTATTTAACTGCTGGTGGAAGGGTGCCTATATCTATGGGTATCTTGTATCCGCCTGAATATCGACCACCGTACATAAGTTGTGAAACTCTCCATAATGGTCCGAGTAAGTGTGCGTTCCGGATCAGCCTGTGTATATGTTCAAATAGGCCGGCATAATAGGATAATTTCCTATGTTTGATTTTGTACATTATTTTAGATGTAACAGAAAATAATACGAAAAAGAAATACTTCTGTAAAATCAGCATCCAAATCGATTGAATAATAAAGCAGTTATTCAATGTTTTTTATATTCTTGTGAGCAAAAGTGGGGGCGTGGCGGGGATATCGCGCTATCTCTTTCAAACGCACGCAGCGTTACGGCTGACGGCGCTTGGTGACGTCACAGCCTAGTATTGATGTTATATGACAGCTACCCCTTCCACCAAATTTCAAAGCTTTATAACTTACTAGCTTTTGCCCGCGGCTCCGCCCGCGTTAAAAAGTTTTTCCGGGATAAAAGTCCCGCTTTATATTTTCCCGGGATAAAAAGTAGCCTATGTGTTAATCCAGGACATGATCTACCCGTGTGCCAAATTTCATCGAAAACTGTTCAGTAGTTTTTGCGTGAAAGAGGAACAAACATCCATACATCCAGACATTCTTACAAACTTTCGCCTTTATAATATTAGTAGGATTAGTAGGACTATTGCGCCAATTTTGAAAATTCTTTTTCCATTAGATTTTGGATAGCGTACATTTTTCATAATTGTATTTTAAAAAAAGTAGTCAACTACCCTATTGTGTCGACTGACGAGGGATAAATCATCGCTAATCAGTCAACACTATCAGAGGCATGATTCTCTATGACATTGTTAACTCGTAACGCGGCCGCGTCACGTTCACTTCGTGTAATGTGCGTAAAATGGTATTCTGTATGCCAATTTCCATAGTAATAAACGCGATGAGTTACGTTACGCGCTTGTTACGAGCGGTGAAAATAACGCGTGTCATAGAGAATAAGGGGGCTGGACTCCTCTCCGCTTACCATCAGATGCAGTGGGGACACTGTCGTGTTCGTATAAAAAAACCAGCCAATTTGCAGCAATATATCTGTTACAGCTACTGTCTCCAAGTTCAAGAGGATCCCTAACGGCCAACACAATGTACGGATATTTTGGTGATGCATTAGCGCATGCTTCTTCGTAAAAGGCTTAAGACTAAGGAAAGTAGTTAAAAGCCAGCCTTACTCAGAGCCTCATCAATTATAATGTGAACAAATCGTAAACTAGAGAGTAAATACACTGACATGAATGATATAATAAAAGAATTCACAGCCTCAAATCCCTTGTACCTTGACATCGAGCCACGAGCATTGAAATCATGGGCGTGAAGTTCTATTTTGTTCATGAAATTTGTGTTACGTCATTGGCAAGAGCTAATTTTCGCTTACTTCAGTTCAATACGCTGTATGGATAGAAAAAAAATTAATTCGGATTTATTGTAATAATATTGGTGGGCGATGCAACGATACACGTACTAAGTGTCGTTCTTACTTTAGGAAATGCCAAGGAAACTGGCTCGAAACAGTCATTATACCAAATAAGTACGATCTACAAAACTAGACTAACAGGAATGGCACCCACGCAAATCGTTAAATAAATATAAAGCATTAAATACAATCGTATCCACTATACCATCAGTATAAAAAGGGTAATTTTCCACAAAAAATCATCACTGTAAACGCATCCAAAAATATATGAAGAAAAACACAGAAAACGCAGTCGGGTAATAAACCGTTCACTTTAAAATTGTTATATGACTTTTTAAAGACACTACGGTCAGCATAAAAAAACTATTTCACGTGATATTTTAATAATTTCGGAAGCAAAACTCATTTTTACTGCCACCGTCATTAATACCGGCGTATTCTATTTTATAGGTATAATATATTACACGAGTTAATTATATTAATTATAATTACAGAACATAAGAAGTTTAATACTGGCGACACATAATATTATAATAACCTACATATCTTATACATATTACATAAAAGTTTATACCATAATTTAAGGGAAATGTAAAAACATTATTTTATAGAATATAGTTTTAGCACAGATTAGTTACATGTTTATAACTTTAGGTCTTACCTAAAGCATTAAGATACACACACGCTCAGAAAAAACCTTAAAATTGATTATAAGGGATAGAACAGTATAATAGCAACAATTTTCGCAATAACGTCACAAATTGTACACAGTACTATGAACTTTCCAATCGATATTAGAGAATTACAAAATATCTTATATAAAACGGACTAGTTATATCATAAAATGAATATAAGTGTGATGCTGCCAGTAACGAATTCAATGTTCAAAACGTAAGTACATAAAATCTACAACAGTTTCGCTATTATATAAAAAGGATACATACAAAAGCAATTAAGGTTGATAACGATATAGTTACAATGTTACAAGAAAGGTGCTCGGCGCATAAAAATCGATATCATTCAGGTTTAAAAAACTATCCATAACTTTTTGAGCAATATAGCTCTGATTTATTATTTATAGAATTTTCTGCTTTGTTCATTCACAAATTGTTAATCCTCGGGAATTCCCATATGACATCATTTAAATTTCCCGAACCAGAAGCTAGTAGGTACTGAATGAATGAAACGAATCGAATATTCCATTAGGACGCTCTTTTAATGCTTTTTAAACTCGACGGAAAAGAGGTGTTATAAGTTTATCATGTGTATCTGTATGTCTGTGGCATTGTAGCTCCGAAACTAATGGGCCGATATAGATACAATTTTTAATTTTAAAGTGTATGACGTTACACAAAATGCAGCCATTTCAAATGGTCGAATCACATTCATAGACAGTCTCAAGAAATCTACCTTATTCACATATCTTAAGTATTCATTATCACTCAGTGTCAATCATATTACAGTTTGTTTGTCAGTCGTCTGTTAGAGGAGTGACTGCTCCACCATGATTTTCTCGTAGCCCGACGGCGGCGGATACAAGAAATTATCCAGAATTATGTCCAGGATAGCTCCGTCGTCCACTGGAACAAAAAAAAAAGGTTTAATAGAAAATTACTCTTTTATAAACTCGCATTGTTTCCTAGTCTACTAGTGACATCTTTGGCAGTCATATCATTGTTACAAGAAGAAAAGTCGGTAGGCTTACTGTAGTAGGTCTGTCATATGCAAGGGCCCGTCTGGGTGGGTACCACCGCAATGTCTATTTCTACCGAGAGGCAGCAGTGTGCATGCACTGTTGTGTTGCAGTTTGAAAGGCATTGTAGTCAGTGTGACTACTGGACATAACATCTTATCTCTCAGGATGACGAGCGCAGTGGAATGCCACACAGTACTTTGTAACTCAAGGTGCTGAATGGTGTTGCTATTGATTATGGGCGGTCGTATCGCTTACCATCAGGCGAAGGGCATGCTCGTCTAGTCATTCAATGCGATAAAAAAAAATCTACAACTATCAAACTTAATTACTAAATTAACTCTGATCTCTGCTGCAACATCATTAAAATACCTACACTCCAATGATAATTAATTTACATTTTGTTTATCAGCAAAAATTTAAGCCCTTTGTAATCCAAATTGTGGAAATCTATAAAGATGAACAGTACTTCAAAGAGACTGACAAAGTATGCTGGCATATCATTTATACTTACCATGGTTACATGGAATTATATATATATATATATGTATACTTCCATATTGTATACCGATTTTACCGTTATCACAAATTATTTTCATTAATTGTATACTCGGATATTATAGTGTAACATATTTGTATAACATTAAATTTATATTCGTGCATTCTGCCCACGATTTCCGTTCACAACGTAGATAAAAGCAATGTCTGACAATTTCATTTCAGTTTCCATTTACACTCACACACACAGGCATACGCGTACACACACACACACACAAACGCGCGCGCACGCGCACACACACGCCTTTTATCCCCGAAGGGATAGGCAGAGGCGCAAGTAATGCACTCACATTTCGCCGTGCGTATTCCGTCCCATGATGTAATAGGGGCGAGCCTATAGCCATATTGGGCACAAATTATAGACTCCAAGCTGATACTGAATAGAAAAATCCAATATCACTTTGCCCGACCCAGGGATCGAACCCGAGACCTCAGCATTGCAATCGTACCATAATACAACTACGCCGCCGACGCAAATAATTAACTTTATACAGAATTTCTCAGAAAAGGAAATATTTTCTGTATCATCCAATCAAGTCGAACTTCTATTTCAAGCAGAGAAGAACCAATACAGTGTAATCTCACCATATAAAGCAGGATATACAGTTCCCTTAATATTTCTCACAGGGATTTCCATATTCTTGCCATTTAAGAAGAAGTTTAACTCTACATGGTCGTACGCAACGCCGATAGTGTCGCCCTCTAGCGGCATTACGGCTCCTGGACTAGCATCTTTCTTCTCACTCTCTGGCTTCTCATATTCTATGTGGCTCGGTGATTCCGTGGACACAAGCAAGTCTGCAGTTGGTGACTCTGTATCCGCCTGAATATCGACCACCGTACATAAGTTGTGAAACTCTCCATAATGGTCCGAGTAAGTGTGCGTTCCGGATCAGCCTGTGTATATGTTCAAATAGGCCGGCATAATAGGATAATTTCCTATGTTTGATTTTGTACATTATTTTAGATGTAACAGAAAATAATACGAAAAAGAAATACTTCTGTAAAATCAGCATCCAAATCGATTGAATAATAAAGCAGTTATTCAATGTTTTTTATATTCTTGTGAGCAAAAGTGGGGGCGTGGCGGGGATATCGCGCTATCTCTTTCAAACGCACGCAGCGTTACGGCTGACGGCGCTTGGTGACGTCACAGCCTAGTATTGATGTTATATGACAGCTACCCCTTCCACCAAATTTCAAAGCTTTATAACTTACTAGCTTTTGCCCGCGGCTCCGCCCGCGTTAAAAAGTTTTTCCGGGATAAAAGTCCCGCTTTATATTTTCCCGGGATAAAAAGTAGCCTATGTGTTAATCCAGGACATGATCTACCCGTGTGCCAAATTTCATCGAAAACTGTTCAGTAGTTTTTGCGTGAAAGAGGAACAAACATCCATACATCCAGACATTCTTACAAACTTTCGCCTTTATAATATTAGTAGGATTAGTAGGACTATTGCGCCAATTTTGAAAATTCTTTTTCCATTAGATTTTGGATAGCGTACATTTTTCATAATTGTATTTTAAAAAAAGTAGTCAACTACCCTATTGTGTCGACTGACGAGGGATAAATCATCGCTAATCAGTCAACACTATCAGAGGCATGATTCTCTATGACATTGTTAACTCGTAACGCGGCCGCGTCACGTTCACTTCGTGTAATGTGCGTAAAATGGTATTCTGTATGCCAATTTCCATAGTAATAAACGCGATGAGTTACGTTACGCGCTTGTTACGAGCGGTGAAAATAACGCGTGTCATAGAGAATAAGGGGGCTGGACTCCTCTCCGCTTACCATCAGATGCAGTGGGGACACTGTCGTGTTCGTATAAAAAAACCAGCCAATTTGCAGCAATATATCTGTTACAGCTACTGTCTCCAAGTTCAAGAGGATCCCTAACGGCCAACACAATGTACGGATATTTTGGTGATGCATTAGCGCATGCTTCTTCGTAAAAGGCTTAAGACTAAGGAAAGTAGTTAAAAGCCAGCCTTACTCAGAGCCTCATCAATTATAATGTGAACAAATCGTAAACTAGAGAGTAAATACACTGACATGAATGATATAATAAAAGAATTCACAGCCTCAAATCCCTTGTACCTTGACATCGAGCCACGAGCATTGAAATCATGGGCGTGAAGTTCTATTTTGTTCATGAAATTTGTGTTACGTCATTGGCAAGAGCTAATTTTCGCTTACTTCAGTTCAATACGCTGTATGGATAGAAAAAAAATTAATTCGGATTTATTGTAATAATATTGGTGGGCGATGCAACGATACACGTACTAAGTGTCGTTCTTACTTTAGGAAATGCCAAGGAAACTGGCTCGAAACAGTCATTATACCAAATAAGTACGATCTACAAAACTAGACTAACAGGAATGGCACCCACGCAAATCGTTAAATAAATATAAAGCATTAAATACAATCGTATCCACTATACCATCAGTATAAAAAGGGTAATTTTCCACAAAAAATCATCACTGTAAACGCATCCAAAAATATATGAAGAAAAACACAGAAAACGCAGTCGGGTAATAAACCGTTCACTTTAAAATTGTTATATGACTTTTTAAAGACACTACGGTCAGCATAAAAAAACTATTTCACGTGATATTTTAATAATTTCGGAAGCAAAACTCATTTTTACTGCCACCGTCATTAATACCGGCGTATTCTATTTTATAGGTATAATATATTACACGAGTTAATTATATTAATTATAATTACAGAACATAAGAAGTTTAATACTGGCGACACATAATATTATAATAACCTACATATCTTATACATATTACATAAAAGTTTATACCATAATTTAAGGGAAATGTAAAAACATTATTTTATAGAATATAGTTTTAGCACAGATTAGTTACATGTTTATAACTTTAGGTCTTACCTAAAGCATTAAGATACACACACGCTCAGAAAAAACCTTAAAATTGATTATAAGGGATAGAACAGTATAATAGCAACAATTTTCGCAATAACGTCACAAATTGTACACAGTACTATGAACTTTCCAATCGATATTAGAGAATTACAAAATATCTTATATAAAACGGACTAGTTATATCATAAAATGAATATAAGTGTGATGCTGCCAGTAACGAATTCAATGTTCAAAACGTAAGTACATAAAATCTACAACAGTTTCGCTATTATATAAAAAGGATACATACAAAAGCAATTAAGGTTGATAACGATATAGTTACAATGTTACAAGAAAGGTGCTCGGCGCATAAAAATCGATATCATTCAGGTTTAAAAAACTATCCATAACTTTTTGAGCAATATAGCTCTGATTTATTATTTATAGAATTTTCTGCTTTGTTCATTCACAAATTGTTAATCCTCGGGAATTCCCATATGACATCATTTAAATTTCCCGAACCAGAAGCTAGTAGGTACTGAATGAATGAAACGAATCGAATATTCCATTAGGACGCTCTTTTAATGCTTTTTAAACTCGACGGAAAAGAGGTGTTATAAGTTTATCATGTGTATCTGTATGTCTGTGGCATTGTAGCTCCGAAACTAATGGGCCGATATAGATACAATTTTTAATTTTAAAGTGTATGACGTTACACAAAATGCAGCCATTTCAAATGGTCGAATCACATTCATAGACAGTCTCAAGAAATCTACCTTATTCACATATCTTAAGTATTCATTATCACTCAGTGTCAATCATATTACAGTTTGTTTGTCAGTCGTCTGTTAGAGGAGTGACTGCTCCACCATGATTTTCTCGTAGCCCGACGGCGGCGGATACAAGAAATTATCCAGAATTATGTCCAGGATAGCTCCGTCGTCCACTGGAACAAAAAAAAAAGGTTTAATAGAAAATTACTCTTTTATAAACTCGCATTGTTTCCTAGTCTACTAGTGACATCTTTGGCAGTCATATCATTGTTACAAGAAGAAAAGTCGGTAGGCTTACTGTAGTAGGTCTGTCATATGCAAGGGCCCGTCTGGGTGGGTACCACCGCAATGTCTATTTCTACCGAGAGGCAGCAGTGTGCATGCACTGTTGTGTTGCAGTTTGAAAGGCATTGTAGTCAGTGTGACTACTGGACATAACATCTTATCTCTCAGGATGACGAGCGCAGTGGAATGCCACACAGTACTTTGTAACTCAAGGTGCTGAATGGTGTTGCTATTGATTATGGGCGGTCGTATCGCTTACCATCAGGCGAAGGGCATGCTCGTCTAGTCATTCAATGCGATAAAAAAAAATCTACAACTATCAAACTTAATTACTAAATTAACTCTGATCTCTGCTGCAACATCATTAAAATACCTACACTCCAATGATAATTAATTTACATTTTGTTTATCAGCAAAAATTTAAGCCCTTTGTAATCCAAATTGTGGAAATCTATAAAGATGAACAGTACTTCAAAGAGACTGACAAAGTATGCTGGCATATCATTTATACTTACCATGGTTACATGGAATTATATATATATATATATGTATACTTCCATATTGTATACCGATTTTACCGTTATCACAAATTATTTTCATTAATTGTATACTCGGATATTATAGTGTAACATATTTGTATAACATTAAATTTATATTCGTGCATTCTGCCCACGATTTCCGTTCACAACGTAGATAAAAGCAATGTCTGACAATTTCATTTCAGTTTCCATTTACACTCACACACACAGGCATACGCGTACACACACACACACACAAACGCGCGCGCACGCGCACACACACGCCTTTTATCCCCGAAGGGATAGGCAGAGGCGCAAGTAATGCACTCACATTTCGCCGTGCGTATTCCGTCCCATGATGTAATAGGGGCGAGCCTATAGCCATATTGGGCACAAATTATAGACTCCAAGCTGATACTGAATAGAAAAATCCAATATCACTTTGCCCGACCCAGGGATCGAACCCGAGACCTCAGCATTGCAATCGTACCATAATACAACTACGCCGCCGACGCAAATAATTAACTTTATACAGAATTTCTCAGAAAAGGAAATATTTTCTGTATCATCCAATCAAGTCGAACTTCTATTTCAAGCAGAGAAGAACCAATACAGTGTAATCTCACCATATAAAGCAGGATATACAGTTCCCTTAATATTTCTCACAGGGATTTCCATATTCTTGCCATTTAAGAAGAAGTTTAACTCTACATGGTCGTACGCAACGCCGATAGTGTCGCCCTCTAGCGGCATTACGGCTCCTGGACTAGCATCTTTCTTCTCACTCTCTGGCTTCTCATATTCTATGTGGCTCGGTGATTCCGTGGACACAAGCAAGTCTGCAGTTGGTGACTCTGTGGGTGCTGGTGCTAAATGGTACAACTCAATGTTGTCGTTTCTGACTGTACCGTCACTATTCAAACACCATGAATCTTTGTCGACACCACCTGGAATGTATGAAATAATTTTATTTGTACTTGAGTAAGGAGACTATAATTTATATTCTGGGACTAAGGGGGAAATAGTTCCAATGAGGCAAACTGATCACCCGTCTGTGCGACTGCATATGTCCCCACAAAACATACATAATTTATATTTCATAAAATGCCAATTTGTGATCACCATTAAAGGAGTTTTCGAAAAATAATCTAAAATTTAATGTCTTTCATTTGTTTAAATAAAAAATGAGGAAAATAGGCAATCTGAAAAGATGTTGAAAGATTTAAAATGTCCTTTGAAACAGAATTTTAAAATGCATTCATTACCAATGTTGCACAACTCATTATATGGAACTAGATGCTACCCGCTAAGATTTTGGCGTGTATTTTACAAATTCTAGGCAAACAATGCAAGTTTTACGAAGGTTAGCAAACGCTTTTGTTGTGCCAACACTTGACCATACTGGGGTCAAATTATATTATCATCACGTGACCTCAAAGTGGCCGACCTACCTGCGCGTGACCTACGCCGCACACTTATTGCATTCAAATGAATTACACTTTAAACAATTGCAGTAGGTCGGTACTAGTGATTAATATTTCTTTCATACAAAGTTAGAGTTGTATTTGCATACAAATCTTAATATGTAAGTCCATAAATATTGAATTCGAAATATTAACGAAAATCATAATTCATATTAAGATTTTTACTTTCATAATACGAGCAATTATGCATTTAATAAGAGCTAAAAGTGGCCGACCTACCTGCGCGTGACCTACGCCGCACACTTATTGCATTCAAATGAATTACACTTTAAACAATTGCAGTAGGTCGGTACTAGTGATTAATATTTCTTTCATACAAAGTTAGAGTTGTATTTGCATACAAATCTTAATATGTAAGTCCATAAATATTGAATTCGAAATATTAACGAAAATCATAATTCATATTAAGATTTTTACTTTCATAATACGAGCAATTATGCATTTAATAAGAGCTATCGGGTTTAAATTCACCCCTAGAGGCTCTAGTGTAGCGTGAGGTCTCAGAAATTTCAAATACTACCGTTTGTGGGCTTTTAATGTGGGTCTTACTATTTAATTATTGTTGTGAATATTTTGTAATACCCGATTACTTATGAAGGATAGGATTTACAACGAATACATCCGACAGAGAACCAAAGTTATCGACATAGCTCAAAGGATTAGCAAGCTGAAGTGGCAGTGGGCTGGACATATCTCGCGAAGAACCGACAACCACTGGGGTAAACGTGTTCTTGAGTGAAGACTGCGACTGGGCAAACGTAGTGTAGAACGCCCTCCAGCCAGGTGGGATGACGATCTGAGAAAGACTGCAGGCAGATGCTGGATGAGGCAAGACAGGGCGCTATGGCGCTCATTAGGGGAGGCCTAAGCCAAGCAGTGGAGTGATAAAGGCTGATGATGATCATGATTACTTATCTATACTAATATTATAAAGCTGAAGAGTTTGTTTGTTTGAACGCGCTAATCTCAGGAACTACTAAACCGATTTTGAAAATTCTTTCACTAATAGGAAGCTACTTAACTCCTGAGTGCTATAGGCTACTTTTTATCCCGGGAAAATATTTTTGTCCCGGAACAACCTTTTTCACGCGGGCGGAGCCGCGAGCACTACTAGTGTAAAATACGATTCAATGAGTACCGAAAATAACGACACTGCCCAATATTGCGGCGTGTTCGATATTTTATTCAATTGCATTGTAACAGTATTGAAAACAATTTAAATCTAAACTCTATTTCCAAGACGGGAAGGATTAGGATCATACTCGCCAGTGGCGCCAAGTAGTGAATATTAAAATTGTAGCCCTCATTACCCAGGAGGTGGAGGCCAAGAGGGCCGCCTTACGGCGAGCCGCCGTGGAGGAGTGGCGTCTCAGGCTGGAGGCCCCGTCGTGGGGGCACCGGGTCGTAGAGGCAGTGCGTCCTGTCTTTGCCGAATGGCTGGACAGGCGCCACGGAGCGGCAACATACCGCCTGACGCAGGTGCTCACCGGGCATGGCTGCTTCGGTGAGTTCCTGTTTCGGGTGGTAGGTGTAGAGGAGTCGGCCGTGTGTCACTATTGTGACAACTGCCCAATGGACACGGCCCAACATACGTTGGAGTGTTGTCCAGCCTGGGATGAGGAGCGCAGCGCTCTCAGAACAGTCGTCGGAGAAGACCTCTCGCTGCCGGCCGTGGTCGCTTCCATGGTCGGCGGCCGGGAGGCCTGGCAGGCGGTGGCCCACTTCTGCGAGGCGGTCCTCTCGCGGAAGGAGAGTGCCGAGAGGGATCGCCAGCGCAGTGGTGATCCCTCCCGCCGCCAGACGAGACGTAGGAGGCGTCGGGTGGACGACTGACCGACGTCTCCCGCCCTGTGGATTGGGGGCGTTTGGAGAATTCCACCACGGTATCCCCTGCCTGTCGTAAAAGGCGACTAATAGGGGCCTCCGGGGGTCACGGGTGGGCGGGACGTGCCGCCCACCCATTAGTCTAGCCAACTTCTGTGACCCCCGTGATGGACATGTCCGAGGCAGCGTGTGTCACGCTGCCTCGGACACCAAAAGGCGGACACGGTACGGTGTTTCGGGGGCTTCTGAGCCCCCGCAACAGGAAAAGGACCGCAACAGCGGTACGTGCAGGGGCGGTTGCGGACGACAACTTAGACGTGAGTCGGAGGAAGCCCGCAACCGTCCCTAATGCGCCGAAGATGGCCTTTTAAAAAAAAAAAAAAAGCCCTCATTACCCAGATTTCATACCTGTAATACATAAAATTTAAATTACATATTATTTTTTATCTTAAACTAGTCTGATTAATGTAATAAACATATTATTATTCTTTTTTATTTGTAAAATATGTCAATACGACATTTATGCAATACCAAAACATTAGACGTTTTTATAACTTACATTACACTACTCTAGTGTTTCCAACAAAATTTTCCTGTATCATTTCTCAGCTGGCCATGTGAGGTATCACATCAGGTGATCTTCAATAAGAATTGTTACATGGGTGGTACATTTGTATGCATCTCACATCTGAACAACATTAATTGCTTCAGCCTTTAACCACTGCCACTGAACACTGACTCATTGCCCTAGGTCAGAATGTTGTGATCTAATTGTTTTCAACTTGAATAGGTCACGATTTAATTAAGTTGTAATTAATATATGATTATTTATAGATACCAGAGCTATATTTTTATGTTTAATATTGTAAATTAAGATTGACCCCCTTTACAAACTCATAGTTCAGGTTAGTTTGCACAATTCCAAAATATGGCACATTTATTTAATAATATGCCACAAAATGACTAAATGATAAAGGCAGACAAAAACAGCTAACAAATACCCCCTCAAGATATGGAAAAATTTAACAACAATAACAATACACGCCCTTTTTTTTTATGGCCCTACTGCCAGTAGGCTGATGCGAGTCGGCTTTTCTGGCCACACCGGTTTGTTTTTAGGGTGAACGCAGAAGGCGCTCGCAACCCTTTGAATTAAGTGACCATGCTAAGGGCAACCCACTAACGGGTTACGAGCCTCGGCTCAGGACGGCTACTGAAAGAGGATGAGACATCAACAATTAGGGAAAGATTTGTTTTTAGGCTTAATCCTATTAGATTGTGTTGTCATCGGCACGCGGGCCGGAACTGCTAGGGGTCGTGGGGGGGGGGCGACGGAGAACGCGGCGAGGTCCTCGACGGCAAAGACGGAACTGCGGTCTTGTGGAGTGTTGGAGTTTCAAGAACTCGTTCTTACGGCGGATGGACAGAGTGATTTCGTCCTCTGGATCAGTTAATACCGAACGCGGCTGTCTCCATTTGGCGCGGTCGAATGGAGCAACAATACACGCACACACACATATATACTTAGGCCTTATATCCCCAAAGGGGTAGGCAGAAACGCAACTAGTTCATGCATTTTTTGCCGCGTGTATTCTGCCCCATGATGTGATAGGGGAGCAAGTCTAACGTCGTATCGGACACATATTTCAGGCCAGTAAGCTAATAAAACACAGAACTATGTAACCATAGTATACCAACAAACTGTATAAAAACAAAGTGTTACCTACCATGCACTCTGTTCAAATCTGTCTCCCTAGTTGCTAGGCCTACAGCCCAGACTCCGCCCTGCTGCAACTTAACTTCAAAGTATGCCTTGTTCTGTAACAGCGGTGTGTTACCGAGGGCACAGCCCGACCCACACACCCTCTGCCCACCTTTTATAATGACCATTTCTTGTCCTGCAATTTTAATGTGGAAATTAAATGTATTGTATTTACTTATAAAGGATCAGCATAACATATTGTGCTGTAGCAGACAATATAGCACCAAGTCTAAACCATAATAATGGAGGAAACACAAAATGTAGACATACTTAAAAATTTAAAAATAAATGTCAAATCCCACTTATACAGGGTGGAAGAGAATATATATATGTATGGGGAAGCCCTATACACTTGGACGCTGGCGTCCGTGGTGGGGTTTAACAAGTCAATACCATATTTAGAAGTTATGAAAACACTTTAATTCCAACTCTTACTTGTCACTTATAATAAAAATAATAAGTCTAATAAAAAAATAAGTTGATATTTGTTGTTAGATATTGTTATTGGTTTTTTTTTTATTATTAGCTGTTAGTATATTCATTAGTACTAAATAAGAATATGGGGTAGTTTTAGAAATACAAATATAGGCTTGTATTAAAAATAATATACTCTTAAGAATACTTTATAAATTATTATTTTATTTACTAATTTGTAATTTTTTAATTTCAGGAACAAAATATTCAGACCTGATGTCCTGTTTATAAAACGAATTGGTAGTTGCACATATTATGGCGTCTTAAACCTTACTATACTGATAGAATGTGTTAGCCACATATTCACATTGTTAAATTTTAACTATGTTTAACTTATTGTGATTTTGTTGCATTCATCCTTAATTTAGAATACTCCTAAATGTAAAATAGTTGTGAAGATACCAATCAAACAATATTAGATGAAGTAATTTCTTTTGTAGTTTTGTTTTGCTTGTCAATACATAGAGTGCAATCATCAGAACTCAAAAGGAGCTTCTTCGTTATCGAACCTTTGTGACATTCGCCTCCCACGCTCAATCGATGCGCAAGCTTTAATAAGAATACGCGTTAATTTGTCATCGAAAAGACTGCTTAATTTACAGAAATCAACAAGAGGTATGAGTTTAGTAAAAATCACGCTACTCATTCGGCATTCCTTTTGTGGTACACAATTGACCAAATAAAGTAAAAGACTTGCCCATGTGTAAAGTATCCAACTGCACCGGATTTTCTTTGATTCTGATTGGTACACTTGGCGTCAAAGTGAAGCCATTAAGACAACTCTTCAAACAGCAAAACATTTTTCTATTTAATGTAATTCTTTTGATTAATCAATACAAAGAACCTCAAGTTTATTTTGTTGCACTAACTTTACGTCATTTTGACATTCGTCACATTTGTCATCAGTGACATTACTTAATGTTCCGTTTCAAGTTACATTGCATAGAGTCAAAGTTCAAGTTATTAAAACATTCTGCCTAGTATTATCAACATTACTTATTCTATATATCATTTATAGAAGTATATTTGCAGTTTCTGGTAGAAAAATACCTATTCTACAAAAATATTGAAGACAACGGATTAGTGAAACTGGCAGTGGGTAGGGCACATACTTCACAGAACTAACGCCAGATAGAGCAAAAAAATTTCCGAGTGGCGACCACGTATCGGCAGGCGCAGCGTCGGACGTCCACCTGCAGGGTGGACGGATGTTTTGATAAAGGTCGCAGGGATAAGCTAGATGCAGGCCGCTTTCAATACGATCATCTGGAAGTCCTTGGGTGAGGCGTAAGTATATTCAGCAGTGGGCTTCATGTGCCTGACGATGATGATGAAGTTAAAAATATTGCCAGTACACCATACATCGTAATATTTTAGCATCTTATCTTACTAATATCTTATCTTACTAATATTATAAAGGCGAAAGTTTGTAAGTATGTATGGATGTATGGATGTCTGGATGTATGGATGTTTGTTCCTCTTTCACGCAAAACCTACTGAACGGATTTCGATGAAATTTGGCACACGGGTAGATCATGTCCTGGATAAACACATAGGCTACTTTTTATCCCGGGGAAACATAAACCGGGACTTTTATCCCGGAAAAACTTTTTTAATGCGGGAGGAGCCGCGGGCAAAAGCTAGTTACCTAATAAAGAAAATGCCGTATTAGCTGGAAGAACGAAATGTCGGTTATGGTACTGTTCCTAATAAGGTTCTCATTGTTTCAGTAATAGGTAGGTACTTATTCACTCATGACTGCCTCGGCGCACTATGGAAAACGGTAGAACAAGGCCATATCAAAAATAGTTTTCCACAAACTTACTTATTACCTGTTTTAATGATTTTGTTTTATATTTAAGATGTTTATTGTCGAAACGAATTGGAGTATTACCTTTTGGAACCACTATCTTACTAGGTTAACAGCTCTGCAAAACTTACATTTACTTTTAAGTAAATTTGTCAAGGTAATTTTCGTAGATTCAGTATCAAATTTCATGTTTAAATTGTTTGAAAACACCCAATAAATTATATATTTTGAAAAGAGTATTTCTTGGGTATAATTTTGATAAAATAATATTTACTTTAAGTAGCATCTATTTCATATTGTAATAAAAATTATAAATATAGATAAAAATATCAATTTACAATTTCCGATTAGGTATTTTATTATTGTCGAAGCTTTCCGGAGTTTTAAATTCTGTATTTATGAAAAGCTTAGGTCTTCAAAAGTAACATATAAAACAATTGACTGCTTATATGTGCC
The DNA here is from genome assembly GCA_949316025.1 of Lapara coniferarum. Lineage (NCBI taxonomy): Eukaryota > Metazoa > Arthropoda > Insecta > Lepidoptera > Sphingidae > Lapara > Lapara coniferarum. The sequence continues at coordinate 15,023,262 of OX438931.1, read as the reverse complement.
TATGTAGATGTTATGATGATAAATATCGACAGAGTCCCACGTGCACGAAAACATTAGGTATCTTTGCGGTTAAAATAAAACAGTGTAGTTTTGTAGTCTTATTGAGTATCTAATTGTGAAGAAATGCTACTGCTAAGGGTTTACACTCGTTATATGTGGGAAATATGTTGTTAAGTTGCATACTACACTCATAGATTTCCTATATGAACCTCGGTCGAGGATAATTATTCCATCACAATTATTTGTGAAGTTATAGTCATTAGTATTCGGGAAAAAAATTAGCAGTGAAAATGGCCAGTTTTACCTGCTCAAGGCGAATAATAATACTATATTACAACGACAACCAAAAAGATGTAATTAGTTTAGAATTGTTTTTACGTGAGAAACAAGCTTAGACCAACAGAAACAAGTATCCGGGGACTACATAAATTTCATAAATGAGGATTTTCGAAAATTTCTTCTACCTCAATTCAACAAACGTTGGGCTGAAAGGTCTCGGACAAAACATATATTTTTAAAGTACAACAGTGCTTGGTTGAATCAAAATTACACTGTCATTTTACCGGCACCAGTAGACGAAGAAGCCCTTTTGACACACTCCACCTCTGCTGGAAACAGTGGAAGGCCTACTGTATCTTATGAAAATGCTTCGGTGTTCACAAAATAACGTAAAATTACTACGCTTATTAGAGAATATGGAATTGAGCACATAAAGGACGCATACATATAAGCACTAAGATCTACTGGCAAAGGAGTTGAAGCAAATCTTATCGAAGCAATAAAGTCAGCAATGGATGGTGAATCTTTTTTATTTAAACAAATAATTAATAATTAGTCATGTATGTAAGTAATAAGAGAATATTTTGTAAGAATTTAATTTCTTTTCGTTAAATGTTTTAAGTAAGTTTGTAAGTTAATCTAACTACCCATTATCAATAGGATAAACTTATTTTTTTATATTAAACGAAACAATAAATATATAAAAAAACAGTACATTTATTTTTAATTATTCCCTTTTATTTCTATGAAGTTTAGGTAATTTGTTCGTGTAAAGTGAAAAAAAACCAGTTTATTTCATATTTTGAACTTTGAACCCAAGCAAAACCGAGACAGAATAGTAGTATCATGAATACATGAAGGAAAACATCGTGAGGAAACCTACATGCCTGAGAATTTTCCATAAGAATTTCGAGGGTATGTGAAGTCTGCCAACCCGCACTAGGCCAGCCTGGTGGACTAAGGCCTTAAACCCTCTCAGTGGTAGAGGAGGCCTGTGCTCAGCAGTGGGCAGTATATAATACAAGGCTGGTATTATTATTATTATTATATATCATGAATACCTGCAAATCCCAAGATGTTTATACTTTCCACTATATCGACGCAAAATTTGAAAGCGATATCTTTATAAACAAAAAAGTACCGATTTTTGATATGAGAATGACCTATATTGCCCATAGTGCGGTGGCGTAGTTGTATTATAGTACGACTGCAAAGCTGAGGTCTTGGGTTCGATCCCCGGGTCGGGCAAAGTGATATCGAGTTTTTCTATCCAGTATCAGCTCGGAGTCTGGAATTTGTGTCCGATATGGCGATAGGCTCGCCCCGTATCACATCATGGGACGGAATGACGGCGAAAAGTGGGTGCACTAGTTGCGCCTCTGCCTACCTCTTCGGGGATAACAGGCGTGAGTGTGTGTGTGCGTGTTATTCACTCATGGCAAAATTTAGAAGAACGCCAAAACAATGTTAACAAATTAGATAAAACTTAGATTTTACATGTGTAACGAGGGTTCGCCTGAAATAAATACTTACCTACTTATCAATTTTATACATATAAGTAACCAAAATAAACATAAAAATCAACTTACCTATCACGTGTTTCTGGCACGCATTGTAACAAAATATGTATTTATTTTTAGGCTAGGTATATTCCTTTTTACAGCGACCGTGTCTTGTCCACAAGTACATATAACTAGAAAGTACTAAAGAAGTTAGTGTAGATTTACAATATAGTCGCGAATAACACGATATGCGTACACGGGAGATATTATGTGTCTTAGTGACGCACAGTGGTACGCCACACCACCACACCGTACTTCGTAATTCAAAGTTTCGTTAGAGTTTATGGACTGTCGTATCGCTTAGCAATAAACAAGATTGCTACGCGTGTACCTATTAGCGCACTAAATAGTAGTTAATAGTACCTTGGTAATACTTACCTTAATTATCAAAAGCTTAAAATGTCCCGGTTTGACTTCAGAAAATTATGGTGACACCAGATTATCATGAACTGATGTGTCTGATGCTAAAGAAATGTAGCTGCAGTGTTCAGAAGGTTATATGCGTGACTTGTTGGATTCTTGCCAATGAATGTTAAAATATTCTAGAGAGATTCTGAATTAAAATGAATCTAAATTTTTAGAGTTAATCCAAGTAGGTACTAGCGACATTTATATGCTAAGTTTAGTTTAAACTAGTACATCAAGTTTCCTTTATCTATGCTCAATTCCGTGGAAATGAATTGAATTCACGGACTAGGTACTTTCAATGACGTAAGAATTATCCTTACATTATCAGCATTCACGGGCGAAAAACAAGCTCTAAAAGTAAAGTGTGCGGGTTCGATTCTCCCAGCGCTGCATGCATCTATTACAAAGTAAAAAAGTTTGTGCGAAACGCATTAGTAATACATACATTTGTTTCATAATTAAACTTATACTAATATACTAACTTAAATCGTAAGTAGGTATCTCTAAAAAGAAACTTGATTTATTTATTTAGGTGTTTTTTAAGACTGATCCGCAAATCTTTAGGACCACTGTTCCCATGCTAAACATTGTTTCACTATATACTAATACGACTGAGTATGTTATCGTAATAAAAAATAAATATCAAAATCAATATTTATTTTCAAAACATTTTATGTAGGAACCTTCAGCTTCAAATGGATCGACTTAATATGAACGTGTTCTTTAATAAAAATATTTATTCAATAATAATATTTATTTTGTACTAATTGTACAAACACATTTATTTGATGCGTAGGTAAATTAACGCTAATATTGATATTCCAATATAATATTATGCAATATTTCGCCTTGATTTTTTCTAATGAGCATCATGTGACTACAATTTAATTAGACATGCTACTCATTCTTCACACCGCAGATCCTCATTAAATACAAACTAAAAAGGATAAAGATACACAATATACCACAGCCTTCCAAACTTTGAAATAAATAAATAAAACAATGCTGCATGCGGTCTCTTCGATGAATTAGGTATGTGAGTTATTGTATAATAGTAGCCCATAAGCTTAATCAAGATTTTTTAAGCTATTCGGTCAGCAACGGTGATAGTCTTTAATCTTAAAAGTCATTGCCCACGGCTTTGCGAAATTACAGTGTCGGTATTTAGCGCCACGACTTTTTACCCGACTGCGAAAGAAGGAGGGTTATGTTTTTCGAGTGTATGTGTGTGTTTTTATATATGTATGTATGACTGCCTCGGTGGCGTAGTTGTATTGCGTACGAATTACGAGTACGATTTGCGCGCTGAGGTCCTGCGTTCGAATCCCAGGTCGGGCCAAAAAATTTTGTGACTGGGTTTTTCCATCTTAAAAAAATTACTCAGTCGCAGCTCGGAGTCAGGAAGATGGCAGTTTGATACCCCCGTGCCTCGGAAAGCACGTAAAGCCGTTGGTCCTGCGCCTGATCTCTCTCCGGTCATGTCGGATTGCCGTCTCACCGGACTATGAGAGTGAAGGAATAGCGAGTGCACCTGTGTATTGCGCACACACTTGTGCACTATAATATCTCCTGCGTACCTCTCTGATCTTTGAGATTGGCCGCCGTAGCCGAAACTGGCTAGGACTATTTCATTATTTCATATGTATGTATATTTCTTAGGCACGCCCTAGAGCCTAGTTCATATTGCGTCACATTTTCTTTACAAATTTGACAATACACTTGCATTCCGTATTAATGACTTACCTGCTTACTAATATTTTGATTTTAGGCACCTCGCAGCACCTGCATGATACCCAGTTAGTCCAATAAGACCTTACTTGTATGAAAAAGAGTTTGATAGATTTGGAGAGACGTCATAGATGCGATATATATATAGGTATCGCGTACACTTAGAATGCTTGACCCTTGGTTTTTAGCTATAATTGAATATACTTAAGTCTTTCCAGAAGATAATAGTACCACCTCGATCTAAGCGACTATATGATTTAGACAAACCAACTATTGAGCTGTATATAGAGGAGATTTTTTAGACAACACGAACTCTACCCTCTTAGATGCTGGTTTCATTAAGATGAACGATAGCTGAACATGAGTAGAATATAAATTATGTTAACCGTCACTCTCACATTACCTTACCAACTATTAGTTGCTACAAACAATAACACTAAAGTAGGTATGCCATAACTAGCTTTTGCCTTCGGCTCCGACCGCATGAAATTTTTTCCTGGGATAATTATATTTTCCCGGGATAAAGCAATAGCACTCAGGAGTAATATAGCTTCCTAGTAAAGAAAGAATTTTCAAAATTGGTTCAGTAGTTCCAGAGATTAAGCCCAAACAAACTTACAAACATCCTCTTTATAATATTAGCATTAAACATTGATACAACAGATATTATGTATATTCATAATTTTGTCTATCATATTAAACATTGTTTAATGTTTTACCTCGATATTCGATAGACGTATTAACATTTAAAAACACACTTTGTTATGCAAATTTTTATATTTTTCTAATATATTGTAAGTTTTTGCTGAAACTATATGATAGAACATATCTGTTCATAAATAATACCTTTACCTACATTGTTCTTAATTGATACATGTATAAAAGTAGGAATGTAAATGATAAAATAGTAACTTACCATTCAATTAAATTTTAAAATTTGTCTCGTTCTAGCCGTCTGAACTTTATTATTCGACTCTTATATTTCATCCGCAGTTTATCCTAGGTCTATGGTTTCAACCATCTTTTACAACCAGTTAGTAGTACCCAAGGTGCTGCGATTGCGACAACGTGCAGATGTCTGTTTCTCAGCGTCCGGGTTCTGGTTAACAAGTTTCATTTTATCCTTCTGTCTTTAATTTTGAAGTTACAAAGCATGTCAAATTCAGAATCGATGTTCTTGCGCTACGGGGCCCATTAGTTAAAAAAACTCGCTCCGCTTATCGCATCGAGGGTCCGACTCACCCAATAGACTCTATCTATCCTATTATAAAAAAAGACATAAGAGCATTTCAGAAGTAGCTACTTGATAATCAACACCTACATTACCAGAAGGAAACAAACTTACCGATGTTCATCTGAAATCGTCGTTAGATCAAGATTACTAATTTTTTTTTTAGTTGAAGCATTGATATATTAAAGAACCCATCAATGAGTTGAAGAGATCAATCACTTTATTAAAATTATCAGTGAATGCGTCACCCGGATCTCCGAATGTTTTTATTTTATTGGTCATAGCTTACCACTCAAAATACCTAAATAAGTTTATTATGTGTTACTTAGGCAATGTTTAGGTAAAAAATTATGCCGGTAATATAGAATAAGTGGAAACGGGTATATTCCCGACACTAGCCCATGGCAGGTACGTACGCTTACACCAAACAAAGACAACCATAACCGTGACCTCGAATGCTTAATTACAAGTAAAAAGAAACCTCCAAATCTATTGGGCTTATGTATATGACACCATGTACGTGACTACAGCTTGTGATTTAACAGAAAGCAAATAATTTCCCTAACGTATGTCGAAACGCGCGCGGAATAGCAACAGGACTTGGAAATATATCGATTGAATGTTTTAAAATAATTATGGCGAATGATTCCGGGTCTCATGATCGTAAGTTACTGAATTAAATAAAAATCTATCTTTCCTCGTAATTAGCATATTATATTTAGTTTTTTATGTTTATTGTTAAAGACAGCCGTGAGCCAGCCAAATATAATAATATATAAATAAACAAAAAAAATACGAAGAGCAAACTGATTTATAGTTCAAAATATATTTTCTGTCCAGCAAATTGATGATAATATCATAAAGCTTTACAATTGAAGGTCAATTTATATTAGTTTAAACATGAATACCAATAGGTATTTCTTAGTACTTAAAATGTGTAGAGTTTAGGGACTCAAGGATCAAAGGTATACCTAAATATAAATAAAAGTTTTAGGGAAACAAAAACACCGACAGGCCGTTTTTCACAACTTCTGAATAAATGCTAGTAGTCATATAAATGTATATTTTTACCTCGTACGTGTTCACTCTGGAATGAACATCCTCCCAAAGTGTTTCCTCAGCGCTATGGCTTATCCTTCTTCAAACGAGGCTTAAAAAGTTTTATACGGTAGGCAGCGACTTAGTTGTGCCCTTGGCACTGCTGACGTCCATGGGCGACGGTAACCACTTAACATCAGGTGGGCCGCTAGCTCGTCTGCCTTTGAAGGCAATAAAAAAAATATACCGACCAAATACCAAAGTCACACTCTAATCGATACTCCTAAATAAATTGTACCTACCTAATCAAACGAGTACTACCAAGTGAAAGATTCTTTTTTTTTATTCGGGCACGGCAAAGTGACTGCACCTCACCTGATGGTAAGCGCGATGCCGTCCAGATAGAGTATCGAATGGCAGCAGATGGTTATCTCATGTTATTCGACAATCATGCCGGCCTACTGAGCTGCTTCTTCACGCTAAGGCGGAAGGACCCAGGATTATAGGAAGGAGGGAACAGTCTTCGTCTTCCAAATTCTATACAGCCGTAAGGAACGCTCTAGACAGAAACCGGTGGAACCATATCATCCGCTCCAGATACAACCCTGTTGCTGACCACGATCTGACATGAGGAACCGACCAGAGAGAGATCAACATTAGCTGGTTAATACGATAACTATCGAATAAAATTTACTTGAACATTGTGAAACAGACCTTTACTATTTTAAATATTCGATATTGTTATATAGGTAAACATTAATTGAGGTCAATCACGACATCGCACTCCTTCGATTGAAGTTATCTTTCAACCGCCAAAATTATGTTATTCAGGTCACTATTGCAAACTACCCCTAAAATTAAGTTATTATAAGTTCATATGCAGGGATGACTTAAACTATTCCTACCAACATGTATTTTACGCTATATCGTTTGTTGGTTATTGATTTGCTGCGTGACAGAGGTCGTTGAATTATTTGATTTATTACCTCCTAATTCTGTGATCACACAAACAAATAAAAAACCACTCGTCATGTCATAGATAATTAACAAAAATCCCTGGAAAATACTGACCTCCGTAGCATATTGTGCAATAAAATAACTCTAACTAAATAAAATGCTCTTCTATGCCATAATATAACATAATAGGTGGAAAATAATTATTAAAAAGTTATTTATCTATACATATAAATAAAATTGGAGTGTCTGTTTGTAATATTGAAATAACCATTTTTTACTACATGTATATGAGTACATATACGGTACATGCACCAAAATAATTTATTTTTAAATTTTTGTCTGTCTGTCTGTCTTTCTGTCTGTCTGTTTGTTCCGGCTAATCTCTGAAACGGCTGGACCGATTTTGACGGGACTTTTATTGGCAGGTAGCTGATGCAATAAGGAGTAACTTAGGCTACGTTTTATCCCGGGAAAATATAAAGCGGGACTTTTATCCTGGAAAAACTTTTTAACGCGGGCGGAGCCGCGGGCAACAGCTAGTAACTAATAAAATACTAAGGAAATCGCCCATATCAATATGTTTGAATGGTGTTCGTACTAAGCTTGCGTTTATGCATGAACACACCGCATGCAGCAAATTTTTTCAATGTCTCTGTCTCCCAGAATAGGCTGAAAGTTCCCTGAACTTTAAAGCTCGCACTAGACCCCGGAACTCCGATTTCGTCAGAATGACAAAAAAACCGGTCAAGTGCGAGTTGGAATCGCGTACCGCGGGTTCTGATCGGACTTATAGATAAGGTATCTAAGTATATAGTTCAATAGTTCGCCAAAATTGATCAAATTTAAAAAGTTCGCTTGTCAATTCGCTTTTTCCGTTATCAAAGTACCTACATATATGTGGTTTTCAGATTATTCCATTTACATGTACTGTAAGACCTTAGTTCCCACCAAAACTTCATGATTCTAGGTCAACGGGAAGTACTCTATTCCTTTTCGAAATCGCAAAATATGTGACATAAATGGTCATATCTTTCGATCGCGTAGACTTACAAGTTTGATTTTTGTTCACAGCTGAAAGAGACTGTAGACGCCAGAATTTGACATAAATTTTAACTTGATATTCTACACGGTCCTGAGAAAAAACCTCTTGACAGACAGACAGACAGACGGACAAAAAAGCGTCCTATAAAGGTTCCTTTTGAGGTACGGAACCCGAAACCAGTTATTTATAACAGCAGCTATAAAACAATTGATGTCTCTAAAAAACTTGTTCTCTGGTTACACAAAAAATATAATAGTGAAATAATGAAATTTGACAATTTATGGCATTTGATAGTAAATCAATATTTTGCATCACAATAATAACAGATCTAAGTCGCAAAACGCTGCTTTTCTTTATAATTTCATACAAAACATATTTCTACACTAGTAGAAACATATTTCTAGAACATACATAACAGCATACCGCCTAATTACATAGATGATATAAGCGTTCCACCCTACGACGTGCAAGGGTGCGCATTGCGTAGCTATTTCCTCCGTATAAAACGGTCTGTAGGCCGCGCAGGCGCATCAGTTTGTGACAGAATACGGGACTGACGCACAGTGAGTATGGTTAAAACTTTTTTTTCTATAATAATAACTTGACAGGAACTTATTCATTTCGTAAATAACACTTTTATTTTTTTTTTTGTATGCAAGGGTTGTTTCGTTAGTTTTAAAAAGACCTTAGATTTATAATTACTTCTAAAAAAGATAAGTTTTTTTTATTATTTTGTATGTAAAGCGTATATTTCATTCATAGAATCATTTTTTTATATTAATTTGATCTTGCACAATAAAAACAACATTTATAAATTAAAACAAGTTTCGGTCTAGCTTCAAATGTATTGTACATACGTAATACTAGTTTTGCCTAATGTATTCATAGTTTTGTCTAGTTCATTTGTTAATTAAATAAAAAATATTATGGTAAAAATAACACATTAAATAATAGGCATATAGCATACTTGTGTATAAAAATTAATACGCAGTGCGGGTATAATGTAAATTTTTGTAATAAAATAAACTAGTTGGATTATCTTATGATGGGACGTGTGATGATGGGAGGTACGTGGGTCGCGGGTCGCGAGTGGAATGAACTCCTTTGTGTTCGGGACAAGGCCGCTTTCTAGTCGTATACGAGACCGGTCCTAAAAACCTTCCAGGGAAAGTCCTATTGAGACAATTTAGAGGGTTTAATATTGCTACTAAGTAGGCAAAATAAAAAAAAAGTCTCCAAAAAGACGAAAATAAGTTTACCTACAATTATAAATAAACTTAAGAATAATTACTATACCATAATTTTTCCGTACATTGCACTTACAAATCACAACGTCCAATGTATTAGGATGCAAAAATATTTATAAGCAAATAAAATAACATGCATGTGACTATCGTAGTTATTCGCAAATAATTTTAGAATATAAATAAATGTTAATTGCAAAATCAACATCCTGAATGCCTGTTGTTTATCTATGAATATCGAACGATACTATATTAAATGAGTCTTGAAATTTGTTTCTCTGACTATTATGTTACACTGGCTTTTGCCCGCGGCTCCGCCCGCATTAAAAAGTTTTTCCGGGATAAAAGTCCCGGTTTATATTTTCCCGGGATAAAAAGTAGCCTATGTGTTAATCCAGGACATAATTTACTCGTGTGCCAAATTGCATCAAAATCCGTTCAGTAGTTTTTGCGTGAAAGAGGAACAAACATCCATACATCCAGACATCCATACATACTTACAAACTTTCGCCTTTATAATATTAGCAGGATATTAGTAGGATAGTAACATGATAACCTTTTTGCGGATTTTCTTTGGGTATTCTAAACGATTATTAGGAATCCTTTAGAAGATTTAAAAGCCTCTAGTGCGTTTAAATCTTTTACTCTATAAAAATGTTGTATCAAAACATACAATGCGTTACTTCCAAATATTTGAGAAATTTAGAGTTTTCTAGTACGGATTTACTTGTTTAAAATGAGATATTTATTCATAATTTTAGAATTATTTCCCTGAATTTCGATAACCCATGTTGTCGCATTCCTTTTTTTTCAAGAATCTTATCCTATATATCAAGAAACAGAACATTGTGATTTCGGTGGTTACAAATTCCTTTCCGAAAAGACTTGTTACACTTAGACGCCAAAGACTTGCTACCTAAATACATATTATATTATACTTTTAAATTTTCTAAAATTAAGTCGACACTACACGCATTTAATAACTAACATTCTTCGTCATTTGTGTTTCTATAATTGGATTAGACGATGTGAATAATAAACGTGATGAATATGTATATTATACTTATTTAATTTAAACACTTGTTTACTTTTTAATTACACTCGTGACCTTTGCTAAATATTTGTTTATTTTCAAATATCGCTCCTTCATAAATTATGAAAAACCCATGAATTTATCATTAAAAAATTTAGTCCTCAATTGTTCACATGCTGAAGTAGAACTAATTTGCCAAGCTACACTGCTCACAGTGATACCCCTTTAAGAAAAAAATATTTTTTTAATCCTATTATAGACACAGACTAGGTATTGTTTGCGGCTTCGCTCGCGTGAAAAGCCATTCCCAATACAAAAGTGTCTATAGGCCAGTACGACGCCAGCGCTATCTACTTAAAGAAGATATCGCTATGGATTTAACATATCCATTAATTCTTTCTTCTATTCTATATTATTACTAATGGTATAAAATTATCGAGATAAAAAGCAGCCTATGTTAATCCAGTACATGATCTACGGGTACCACAACGAAATTTCATCCAAACCTATTGAGTTCTTTCTGCTTCTAAAGGCTCGAGCATGCCCTTACCTTCGCTAACTACTACTCGTTTCCTATAAGACTTTAGCCGTCTGTATATACAGGGGGGGAGACAGGAGGGCCGTGCTCGCCCCAAATTATCTGGTGCCAATATACATAAGATTTTGAAGCATCCTATTATGTTACAACTTTTAATTTATAAAATACCAAAATTATTAAAACTACAAGTAGCCGGAAGTCTTTGTTTTAGTTTAGAACACTGCCCCACCGGTAAATTACTCTAGCTACGTCCATGAAGTGCATCCATAATACTGATTTTGTTGTCTTGTTGTTAATACAAAGAAATCATACTGTATAACTGTATAATGAATCTAAATACCTACCTATTCATTTGTCTAAATTTTATTGACCTTTAGTGAAAGGAAATGGTACCCGCTGAATTGAGTGATTTACGACTACAACCGCGAAAGGTCGCAAATTAGTCAAGATCGTGTCGAAGATCGCTGTTCGAATAGCGCCAGGAATTTTTGTCATTACTTAAACCAGTTCTGTGTTGATTTATTTTATTATACTTTACATATAATATCCATTTACGACATAATAACGTTAATATAACCTCCTGTATAACTTTTAAACTATAAAAATCCCGCTACTTCATAACAATCAAAAACGTTGATTGCTCAATGTTTTGTCTTAATCGTTCTCTTGTATTGTTTTTTACCACTTCGTAGTTTCAAATAATTGACAAAATAATATTCTTAAATATGTATGTAATCGGCTTGATTTAAGCATAATCTTTTTAAATAATATAATTTTTATAAACTTTTAAAATTAGCTCCGGATACTATTCTAGGATAGCAAGAGTCAAGTCTGAGGCTAGAATCCAATACCAGGTCAAAAGCTCAATTTCTTCGGTTCTGTCAACTAAATAAGAATCTAGAACCTCTTATTTTAATATTTTTTTAGTTTTCAACTGAACGCCGCCGACGCTACCTTTTCTTACTTGCGGTGAAGTCATTTGGACTTCCCAACACTGAGCAACAGGATGTTGACAGGCTTATTTATTGCATACTCTTGGACGTAATAAAAAAAAACGAATGAAAACGTGTATACTTAAATTATAATATAAAATAGATGTCCTTAATCCCATGAATGCCCAAATAAATGCCGCACTTCTATTTTCCGGATTTATTATGATATTGCATAATGTTACCTTTATGTTATGTTATATTTTTATAAGTGTAACTGTGATGCAATCACGAAGAAAAGAAGAAGAGGATGCAATGCTCACTTCGGCGAAGATCTTTTCAGAAAAAAATCTTGTCTGTGTTATTTATTGGACTTTCAAGTAAGCGAGAGGGTTTCCTGATTACCACCAGCCATAATATGTACCTTTTCGTATAAGAAAGCCAATAAAATAACATTTCCCATAATAGAAAGCTATAGTTTTGATATTTTCGTTAATTAGTATCGAAAGGTCATAAAGGTATTTCAAACACGCAAACAAGTACTTATTAAATGACGAGCTCTTGCTAGCGGCTCTGCCGGCGTGTATAAGTTTTTCCGAGATATAAGTCCCTCTTTATATTTTCCCGGCATAAAAAGTATGTACTTTCTAGGGTCTCAAACTATCTCCATACAAAATTTCATCGAAATCCGTTAAGAATTCAGAGATGTGCAGTAACAAATAAACAGAAAAACAGATAGATAGAAAATAATTATAAAAATCGCTGATTTGTTTCCATTACTCTTCTTTAGTTACACCCCTTTCTTTTTTATCGCATTTCTTTCAATGTAGGTACAGAAGTATTTATTTTAATAAACCACTTTTGCAAAAGTAAATATACATTGATATGGTGTACCTAATTAGATTAATTTCCATTCAAATTAATTGACTAAATTCCACTCTCTCTTTTAATATTATTATGGGTTACTTACACGTATTATTATTATAATAAGGTATTTAAAAAAATCTAATCAAACCCTCTCCAGTTATTTTGTCTCTTATAAATACAAATAAAAACAAGCCTAACTTTAATAAAAGGGCCTCTAATACCTCATAATGCATAGAACCATAATCCCTCAAGGTGACCCCAAGATCAAGGAACAAGCTCCTTGGATGTATTTTCTGTGTCATGAACACTTTATCGTTAGAAGGGAATAGTGTGTTTGAAAGCGAAGGAGTTCATCACCGGAATATAAAAAAAAATTGTTTATAAATAAAATGGAATTCCTACACATAGAATTTATGTTACTTACCACGATTAGGTGTAATTCGTTTCATAATATATTGTTTTACTTGTTATTAATTTTTATTAAACAACATTGTTTTTTTTTTTTGCAGAAAATGAGGACAGTCGTGTTATTACTGGTTGCTGTGGTCGCGATAGCCCATGCTCAATTCCCTAACGGTCGCATCCTGGAGCCCCCCGTGCCATCCTTATGCGTGCAACGAACCATCCACGAGAGATATGCTGATAGTAAGTTAAAGACAACTATGTTTTTAGTAAGTCATACTCTATGGAGATAATCCTATCATGCACGAAGCTAATATGAATACGTAGACAACATGGTCTTGTCTCTGACGTCTTCCCTTATTCCACGGCGAGAAGTACATTGCTGAGTCATGTTTCCATTTAAACAAGTTCCCTTATAATACAATAGCTGAGTAGATAGTAGGTATAAAAAACGCGCTCCAGATAAAAATTTAAACACCCACGCTTATCTGTAGAGAGATAAGCTTTCAACCTGTTTCCAAGAGGAAATATGTGAAATGCTTATGATAAAATTAGTCAACAACATTATGCAAATAACTATGGGTATTAAGCATGGAATGTGGTATTCATATTTATTATGAAGTACAGCTTAGATGAATCGCTGATTAAAATTTGATTTCGTGAAGAAAGGTAATTTTATATTATGATATAAAGACTTTGTTAAGTCATATAAGCTTTCATTATTCTAGACGCACGTTTGACAATTATACTTTGGTCATATTAGGCCCTATCAACCCGTAAGTTAGCTTAATTTGTTTTTGTAATATTAGTTATGTTAGAGCTAACGTAATATAAATAAATATTAAATTCTAATTATTTTAAACAACCAAATAAACCAGTTAGTACTTATAATTTAAAATCCAGTGAGACTGTGCAATTCGGAATGTTGTAAAATTAAATTATAACATATTATAATGTTAAGCCTTTTTGTAACTACACGAAAATATTAAACAACATTCTGAAATAAACTGAAAATCATATTTATTACGCAATTTCAAGATCACTCGTAGAGCCCGGATAGCTCAGTCGGTAGAGCATTGGACTTTTAATCCAAGGGTCCAGGGTTCAAGTCCCTGTTCGGGCGGGCTACGTTTTTATACTACTGCAGTTTATTAAATAAAGTAGGTAAAAGCAAAAACCAAATATTACTCAAATTCATTATATTATTTATTGTTTTTTTTTTTGTTTATGTAAGTATATAAAAATTTAAAAAAGGAACATTTTAAATTAAAAATTAAATAATATAATTATAATAAATCTATGCTAGAATTTTACTTGACTAGCTAGGTATAATTACTGTATCTAAGAATTGTAATTGTAGTTATTGGAGATATTATGTCTTTTCATTGTTTATACCCACCAATTGTTAGAATTATATATTAGTTTTTGTTAAAAGTTTTTATTTATTGCTTTTTTGTTAGTTAATTACAGAATAGTGTAAACAATACATCATAGATATACGATTGCAGCATTCGCGAGTCATCTGCTGTTAGTTATTGAAGAGTTCCCTTGTGTATCTCCGAAGATCTTCATCAGATCTTCATAAATTATACCTATACTAAAACCTTCCCTGAAAGCTATACATTTGAACATAGAAAACGACATCCCAATTGGATCAGTAGGTTTTGAGAAAATCGCGGCCATACAAATTTACATACAAACATACATAGATGTCATACGGATCGAATACAGAACCTCCTTTTTGAAGTCGGTTAAAAATACTACCGGCCCGCCTCGGCTTCGCACAGGTAGCAAAGCATAATATTATATGCCTCCATTTATGTTTCTGTTGTACAAAATATTTATGAATTATACACATAAACCTGGCTCTTGAATCACTCCGTCCATTGGTGAAACACGTATGAAAATCCGTTCGGTAGTTTTTTTTAAGTTTATCGCGTTCAGTAAAACAGATGCGATGAGGGGACTTTATTTTATAATATGTAATGATGTAAGGACATATCCTTAAAAATAAAAAGATGAAACTAACCTGTCCTTCCCCGAATCTCAAACTATCTCCATATAGGTATACCTATTCTCTCGCGGTTCCAACGGTTTATAATAAATAGAATATAACATTAATTTGGTTACCAATTCCGCACTTCCTTACTCTGGATACTAAGTGTTTAAAAATGTAATATATATTCAGTTTTTTTTTAATACAGCAAGTACCTACTTGTATTTTGGTAGAATTTGCTGACTACACAAAATATTGGCACAACGTTTTCCGTTACGTTACCCACAGTTATTTTAGATCCCTTATCAATCTTGCGAATCTAACGAACTTTAATAGCAAAATTGTTTTTTCTATGAAACAGTAGTAGGAGCTCTTACTATACCGGTCACTCGCAAAGTAGCTCTACCTTATTGCAAACCAAACAAGTTAAACTTTCAATATTTTTATATATCAATTAGACACTTGGCAATAATCGTAAGATATTTTATGTCTAGTTAAGTCACGAATAGCTAGTTATTAATCTTGACAAACGTTACCTACTCAAATATCAACCGTGACCAGCGGAGCGTTTTAGATAAAATTTCTTGTTCATTATGATTTTTTTTTATTTAGACAAAGGATACTTCTTCTCGTGGAGGGACCCGGCGCTGCGAGGCGTTGAGGAGGATTGGTTGAGCGCTAGGAACTATTGCAGACAACGGTGCATGGACCTCGTCTCCTTGGAAACCAGTGACGAAAATGAGTGGGTCAAGGCTCGCATCGTTCAAGATAAGGTAATTATGTACTGTTTTAAGCAGCTGTCTGCAGTTATTAGTTAGTTATCACGTTACGTGTAGTGTGAATAAAAGTGACTTTGATATTCCGCATAAATATATTTATAATGCATGGGTCGAAAACATTTCCCTTACGTTTACATGTTGTATTATAGTATTCCACAGTTCTTAGAACGTTTTCAATATTATATACAACTAGCTTTTGCCCACGGCTTCACCTGTGTTAATAAGTTTTTCCGGGCTAAAAGTACATAAAAACCTTCCCGTTGATTCATTCTATGACTATGACGTTGATACAACTCTTAACAAATTATGCATTAACTTCGACCAAATTTGATTACCATAAAAACGGTTCTAGTGGGTTAATCTTAAAAGATAGACATATACTGTCGTGGACATTTTTTTAGATCATTTCAAGAGGAATAATTCTTTCGTACATATATTTTTGGTATTTTGAACCGTTTTCGCAGCGCACGCAATGGAAGCCCTCAAGGATGAATAATTTTCCCCGCTTTTTTCACATTTTCCATTATTTCTTCGCTCCTAATAATTGCATCGTGATGTTATATAGCCTAAAGCCTTCCTCGATAAATGGTCTATTCAACACAAAAAGAATTTTTCAATTCGAACCAGTAGTTCCTGAGATTAGCGCGTTCAAACAAACAAACAAACAAACAAACAAACTCTTCAGCTTTATAATATTAGTATAGATATGTACTGACAATATGTATGACTACCTCGGTGGGGTAGTTGTATTACTGTCTGACTGCAGTGCTGAGGACTTGGGTTCGATTCCCGGGTCGGGCAAAGTGATATTAAGTTTTAAATTTAGTATGAGCCTGGAACCTGGTATTTGTTATGATATGGCGATAGGCTCGCCCCCGCCCTCTCACCCGCCACTGTAACTCCTGTAAGCCAGGATCGGCAGTGGCAAGCATTTTATGACACCAAGGGGTGAATCTCGGCGGCTCTCTGGGAGCACTAATTAGTCAGTTAATCAAATAGGGAGAAGTTGGAAATAAATTTTCCGCTTCCCTCCATAGCAAAGCGGGAGACAAATAATGAATTTAAAAAGATATTATCACCTTAATTATTGAGACTTTTACAACTGGAGAAGCTAGACGTAAAGCACCATGGATACAGTGTACACCTGCATAATTAATTGATTTAAGAGTACAAATAATAACGTAGGTAAACAAAGATGTAATGAAAGTTCTAAATACAGGCCTTAAAAACCGCCCTGACCCACTCTATAACAATATTACAGCAAATTTTTAAACATCCGTCTATTCATAAATATACGTCCTCTTTAAAAACAAAAGCAAGAACATAGTGCATGTTTCAATAGAAAGTAGTCCATTCCTTTAAAATTCTTAACATATTCTACGCTCAGAAAAAGTTGTCGTAACAAACTTAAATGATAATAGCTATTGTTACGTATTAGCAAGTAGATAGTAGACACTACTGGCCATTTGAATTTGGCAGTTCACGATGTGACTTGAATAGTAGAGCACTTCCAAGTACACAAAGAAACTATCGATTTTCTTCTGCGAGTTTCACCATTGCCTCACATTCATGACTCGTGGGAGCCTCGTGTTTTTCCCCATCACGCCTTACATGCGATTATATTGGCAGTAATTTCAACGAGCCCATTGTATAGGATCCGCCAACTGTACTTTCAAACCTGACTGTAATACTTAACTCTATATAGTAATTATGATTGGTTATTTATTCATGAAGAGCTTAGTGAATATAATTTGATGCGATTAAGATGTTATATATTTATTAATGTTTGTTTATAGGTACCTACCTATATACCCTACCTAGATACTAATACCCACATGTAAATCATTTTATCAAATCACAATTTACTTTTCGACAAATCGTACAACGAAAATTTAAAATTCTGCCTTTTTACTTTCATCGAATAGTTAAATACTTATAACTATTTTGTTGTAGTAACAGGTATTTTAGAGTTCCACTTTCTATAAGCATTGTTAAATAATCTAGTCATAATTACCATATATGTAACAAAAATATGCATTGCCATATTATGTTGATTTGAACATGTCCCGTTGCCAATACAACCACTGTCTGATGTCATCGTTCCTTGTTAAAATAAGAATTTTAACTTTCTCTGAAAACCTCATACAATGTGAAATAATATATAGATTGGAACAGAATTCATATTTAATCCAATGACAAGCAAGAAAAATAATCAGATTTAACAATTCAATTACATATTTACTGTACCTACTACTTCTAAATATCCTGATACTTGCAACAATTTTATAAGAGATTAACATTCACAGAATAAGTGTTCTTTTAATCCTAGTAACAGTGTTATTTATGTCCTCACCTTGATTATACCACGAAGCTAAAGCCTAAAGTGTTCTGTAGGGTGCTTTTTTATTTTCTATATTCAAAATAACTGCCAGAGAATAACCGTTTGGATGGATTAACTGTTTCTCTATTTCCAGCAAAAATATATTTGGACCTCCGGCCGTCTTTGCGACTTTAAAGGCTGCAACCGTCCCGACTTGCTTCCCAACGAGATCAATGGATGGTTCTGGACCGCTGAACTGCAAAAACTGGCTCCTACCACAAACCGCCAGCAGAACGACTGGTCTGAAGGCGGCGGCATCGGCAAACCTCAGCCAGACAACAGGGTAAGAGCAATTCAATCAGTCTAACTAAATATGTTTAGTTTTTGTAATCAAGGTTTACTGACGGTTTAGGTGCGCCGCAAGTTTACCGGCACTCATAAATTATCAGCTGCGAAGAAACAATACCTATAACGAAGAAAGCATGACGTTACGCCATATATAAACGGTATGACGCAAGGAAAACCAATTCCGCGAACCGTTAAGTAATATTTGTCATAAAACAGCCAACCTGCCCGCTACATCCACCTCGGATGTCGCGCAATGAAAACGAAAGCGACGCTTGAATATTTATGGACGCGCGAAATATTCGCCGAAGGGCACGCCCGCATGTCGTATACCACTTTCTACAAACATGAAGCTATACAAAAGCTCATCTGTATTCGTCATGCGTAGTATCGGTGTGATACTTTCCCTGCGCCGGCGCAACCTGTACCCGCGAAATTAAACAATACGTAACCCTTGGCGGCGCGTCATCCGTATCCGTTTGCAGCGTTCAAGGCCCCGCAGTATTATATGCGGTTAACCCACACAGACGCTGGAACAACATAATGAGGTGCTAACTCAAATAAGACATTTAAGTATGATTCATTCACAACCATTTTCGTGTTCAGGGATGCGCGAAAGGATACAAGGTTGCCACGTTATGTTTATCTAATCTTTGTCTATAAACATAGAGATTAGAGTCTGTCTATAAATATAGAGTATAATCTTTGTCTATAAATTTCATATGAAATTGTTTATATAAGAAATAAATGCCTTATTTTTTTTTCGATTGAGTTCTCACTTCAAAATATTAGCGACTACAGTTTTACTACACAATTAGCCATTAGGTACGCATTATTATTTTGCGAGTTTATTAACTAAGGAAATATTTTGCAGGAACTGATCCAAGG
This sequence comes from Lapara coniferarum, assembly GCA_949316025.1. Taxonomy (NCBI): domain Eukaryota; kingdom Metazoa; phylum Arthropoda; class Insecta; order Lepidoptera; family Sphingidae; genus Lapara; species Lapara coniferarum. The sequence goes on along the minus strand of OX438931.1, from coordinate 15,003,676 downwards.
CGGCGCTTCGGAGCACTGCGTGGCGATCCTAAACAACTTCTATAACGACGGCGTCCACTGGCACGACGTGGCCTGCCACCACCGCAAGCCCTTCGTCTGCGAGGAGAATGACGCGCTACTCAAATATGTTAGATACACCAATCCCAACTTGAGAGTTTAATCTTAAGTTTTATATTTGCTACCTAACCAATGAACGATAAACATTTCGCACCTATTGCAAAAAATATTATGAATAAATTAAATTAAGTAACAACAGTAAGCAGTATAACCTAACAAAGATTACAAGGTTAAAGGTTGTCTTACCAAATTAAAAAAAATAAAGACATTTTTAATATGAATAAACCAGACGCACAGCCAAATGTAATTAAGTACAAATGCTTGCAAGTGTGAAATGTAAAAAAAAATATAGGAACAACACTGCCGAATATTGACAAGACATTGTTCTGGACATTCAAATCTGCCCCCTTATTCTCTATGACACGCGTTATTTTCACCGTTCGTAACAAGCGCGTAACGTAACTCGTCGCGTTAATCACTATGGAAATTGGCATACAGAATACCATTTTACGCACGTTACACGAAGTGAACGTGGCGCGGCCACGTTACGAGTTAACAATGTCATAGAGAATCATGCCCCAGGTGTTAGCTTTAAACATACCTCAATACATATTTATTTCATTTGTATAGTTATATTTATGTTTGAAGCAGACGTTTGTATTGCAATAAGTATTTAAGATCTGTCAATAAAGACTGCTTAATAATACATGTGGATTTCAGTTACCCTATAAGTAGAAATGTGTGTATTGTGAAAGATAATTAACTAACACTTTAACGGTGAAGGAAAACATCGTGAGGAAACCTACATACCTGAGAATTCTCCATAAGAATTACGAGGGTATGTGAAGTCTGCCAACCCGCACTAGGCCAGCGTGGTGGACTAAGGCCTAAACCCTCTCGGTAGTAGAGGAGGCCTACGAGACGCGTTGACGGAATTGCTATAAATATCGGGTTTCTTTTAATTTTGAAATTGTAGAATCACTTTCGTGAGAAAGTTTTTGCATAACAATCTTCTAAATGTTGTTACCCTTTTATTGACTTATAGTACATTAAACAATTACTTAAAAAATATAACTAATTATTCAAAAAAAAATTCTCTGTTTTCACGATTTTTTTTGATCGAGCGAAGTTGTAAGTATCGTGTTTTGGAATCTACAACAATGAAGAATGATTATTTAACTATAACATATATTTTTCTCGGGCCGAAATGATTATTTCTTGGTTTAAAATTTAATAGAAAAGAAGGTGTTTTGGGATATGGCAGCCTTAACAACGAGAATGTATGTAACTGGTACATAGTACTTACTATAATACCTCGAAATGGAACAAATACAGAATCGGATGTGGAAGAAAAGTCCAGGGAAACCATAGTCATTATTGACACCCTATAATTTGGCGCCCCCAGCGAATAGCTTGGGACGAAAAAAATCGGAAATATCAGGAACAAAATTAAAATTTAACACAAAATCAGTTTTTAAATCAATGTTTTATTTCTTTACAAAACGCATCCACTTTTATGTACTCATGAGCTTTAAAGTAAATCAATAAATTGAATATAGTATATTAGATATTAAAAAACCCTCTACATTCCTTCTTACCCATATTAGCCAGGATTTTAAATGGCAGTTATTAATAAATGCATCATTTGTAATATATTTCATAACAATAACATCAAGGTATGGTTACTCTGAATTTGTATCTCATATTTCTGGGCGATGCTTTCTTGCTCATTATAAACCAAAGGGAAACATTGCAGAAGTAAATGAGGGTCAGCAACATTGTAACATGCATTATCCGACACAGCCGAAGGAAACTGAGCTTTAAACCAAAACTGAAACACGGAAATATAAAACTTACTTTTATAATAACTTGACTGCCTCGGTGGTGTAGTTGTATTACGGTACAACTTCAATGCCGAGGTCTATGGTTCGATCCCTGGGTCAGGCAAACTGATATTGGGTTTTTCTACATAGTATCAGTTCGAAGCCTGGAATTTGTGCCCGATATAGCGATAGGCTCGCCCCCAATCACATCATGGGACGGTATAATAAAAAGTGGGTGCACTAGTTGCGCCTCTGCCTACCCCTTCGGGCATAACAGGCGTGAGTGTATATGTATGTATGTATTTTTTTTTCAATGTCTCGCTCACTCGCGTCATGCCGCCAGGCGCCAGTGTGGGACAACACTCACGATACGAGGAGGCTGCACTGGTGGATAGCTCATTGTTTTGGCGCCGCAGCGAACGTGTTAAAGCCATCAATACTTCACAATTTATTTTGTTGTTTAAATTAAATGACTAAAATATGTAAACATGCATTGAGCCAGTATTATGCGACATAATTGAAAACTATACTTTTCTTCGTTTTTTACTTTATAGCTTCCAAAAATTATTTATAGGTGATTTCGTCAAAATTTTTTATTAAATTAGGCCTTTACAGTGTTTACAAACACCATCATGCATTAAACTAATTATAATTGATAAATTATTTTTACTCCCAAGGACTACAAATAAATAATTACAAGAAATAGTACAATGTCATAACTTTTAAATATAATTAAGTAAATCCAAACAGGGTAGTTCCTAAATTTCTAAATTACAAAATATATTCACAAAAGTAATCATAACTTACTCTCTATTAGCAAAGTCCTCCATATCTAAATTAAAGGACTCGTTAGATCTCTGTGGATCAGGTAGCATTATAAAGTCCTTGTCAAATTGCTCTTGCAAGCAACATATCCTCTCCATTACAAACAATAAAAGTATCGCCCAGAAATATTCAAACTCAAACACCATGTCGGTCATTTTTTTCCTTCCACCATTATGATATGGTAGCCAAACTTGGTTTTTATTGGTGGGTCTGTGTACACTGGACTTGTCACTGATGATATAGGCAAGGCAAATGCAGCATCCTGGAATGGACCCACCATAGAGCCCCGGGTCATCCAGCCGAGGTCCCCGCCTTGTCGTGCCTTATCCTCACTGTACGCGGCCGCTACATCCGGAAATTTCTGACCGGCTTTTATTTTTTCCAAAGCTTCCAAGCATTTTGACTGCTTCTCGCAAAGTATGTGACGCACTTTGACAGCTGTTCCACCTTTCTTTTCTTTTGACGCTGATTCTATATTCAAAAAAGGAAACATTAAAATAGGTTTTTACCGAAATAAATATATATATATATATGTGTGTGTGTATGTGTGTGTAATAGGAAAATGAAGAAAATAACCTAATTGATTCATCATCTTTAACCATTCTATGTAGATCTTTACCTTTGGCATCACCACCAGATTTTCCGCCAGTCTTTGCATTTCCACCCGCTTTGCCTCCTTTCTCCGGTTGCTTTTTAGGAGGCATTTCTGAAAAAAGGTTTTAAATTATAAAATTGTCCACTGAAAGCGTAATATTGATCAATATTGATATTTGTATTTTGTTGTGACGTTTTTTTTTTCAATGTTGCAAGACCAAATATCACTCTACTACTGTAATTTGTAGCATACGTCTCGCTCCCTCTCTGTCTTCGTCCTGTAGTTTTATTGAGACACAGAGTGAGTAACGCGATTTCGTGACCACCGCGTCATAAAAATTGAAGTAGTACAATATAAAATGCCGAGCCGCTCTTCTTCCATCAAAAATACTACTACATAACGCCTCACGAACAAAAACAAAGCTCAAATATTATGGCTTCGATGGACCATACTATCAAACGGAGAAAAACGGTGTAAAGTCTAAAATTTCAATCTAAACTACACTTTGTTCGCAAGATATAAAGCGCGGTTCAAATTACATTTTCTTTTTTTTTTCTCTCTTTGGCAAGGCGCGGTTTGCGCATCTGCCAGTGTCAAAGTTTTAGGTAAGACATTTTTTTGAAGTATAAGTTGCAGATGCATTGTTTCTTTGTTATACTCAGTACTAACTACTATGTCGAAGTAAAGCAGTGGCTACCTTACCAAAACTTTGCCGAGAAGTTTTGGCGGCAACAAAAATAGCACTTGATTAGCACTGTTATTTCAATTCATTTCATTTGATCCCTTTAATAGAACTATATTGGACAATATACCACCATAAATATGCAATATAACACTAAGTATCACCAAAATAATGAATTAAAACAAGACCACCTCATGACACTTCCACGTTCCCGCCAAAACTGCCTCAAATTGTATTACTATCCCTTTATGACCTTACGTCATAAATGGCAGAAAGATATAAGAAATGTACAATAACTATTGTTTCGAATTCAACTTTATTTCGTTAGTAATAAAGTAGAGAATTGCAGACACAGGATTTTACTTACGCCATTTTAAAATGACATGACTTTACTGCTCTGGAGTCTGAACAGGGTATTACAACTTACGGAGTCTTACTTCGTATTTATTTTTTTGTTAGAATAATTTGAGTAAAGTGTTTTTGTTATGTTTTTATAATAATACAGATACATTCGTAATGTGTAATAAATATTGTGTAACTATACAACATTTTATACCTTACCTACCTATAATGTGTCTTGTGCATGGGTGGGTAAAATGGGTAAAAGCTTTCATCAGCATCACAATAACATAATTCCAATCTATAATATCCATATTTTAAATAGTCTATAATATATTAAATGCCAAAGTTTAAGCAAAACAAATAGTAACATTTAAAGTGGTTTTCATATGAAAGACCAATATTTTTCGCATTCCATCCGCGCATCAAGGGCGGATCCAGGGGGGGGGGGTCATGGGGGTCATGACCCCCCCCTGGACGGAGTCCAGAATCTAGGTGGACCACTAATTAAAATTATCAAGCATTATGTTTTTATATATTTTTTGTCACAATATAGATTTTGTTTAAGTATTTTAAATATTTAATTAATCTATTCATATAAAAGGCTTAGTCCTGACTGACTGACGGATCAACGCACAGCCTAAGCCGCTGATCGTAGAGACCTGAAACTTGGAGGGTGTGTTCCTTGTATGACGTAGGCTTCCGATAAGAAAGGATTTTCCGAAATTCTGCCCCTATGGAGATGAAAAAGGGGGGCAAAGTTTGTATGGGGCAACGCGATTCCTTGGTCCAATCTAATTCATATTTAGCGTAAACTTTTTTAACACCATTGATGGAAGACATGTTTCGTATTTTATTGAAATTTCTTCCCTAATGGGGTTAAATAGTCTAATCAATAAATTAAAAAACGTGAAAAATAGAGATAAAGTGCCTAAAAATATGAGGGATGGCTCATTCGATTCGTAATCACCTCTAGAAATATGTTTTTGAAGGATTTTGGTGCAAGCTAAAAATTGCAATTGTTATTAACAAAATAAGATGAAAAAAAAATGATATTTCGTTTTTTGTTAATAACTCGAAAAATATTAACATTTAAGCAATTTTGAAAAAAGCTCGTTAAAGAGGAAATTTCCAATAAAAAAGTCCTAACTCCCGGAATTCGATCTCCATCATTTATAATTTTAATCAGACGTTGAAAATAGGGCTCCGCGCGGTAGTTACGGCATGCGCGCGCTGCCGCTAAAGAGAGTTTAGCAATAAAAATAATTTACTTATAAGATAAAATGTGATTTTAAAAATTAAAAAAAAATTTTTTGTCTTCTTAACACTTGAAAGAATCGAGCCCTGAAGAAAAAAAGCTAATAAACTTTAATGAAAATTTACCGCAGGATCTTATAAAGTACATATATCAAAAGGGCTCCACGAAGTTAAAAATTTATAGGCAAATTATTTATACCTTTCATCACATTGTTAATGCCAATGGAGATTGGGAAAAAATTGGTTAGTTAACAATTGAACAAATTTTTGAAAAATGGTGATTAAATTTTTTTCTTCAGGGCTCGATTCTTTCAAGTGTTAAGAAGGTACAAGATTTTTTTCAATTTTTTAAAATCACATTTTATATTATACATAAATTATTTTTATTGCTGAACTCTCTTTAGCGGCAGCGCGCGCATGCCGTAACTGCCGCGTGGAACCTTATTTTCAACGTCTATTTAAAATTATAAATAATGGAGATAGAACCAGGAGATAGGATTTTTTTATTGGAAATTTCCTCCTCTTTAACGACTTTTTTTCAAAATTGCTTAAATGTTAATATTTTTCGAGTTATTAACAAAAAACGAAATATCTTTTTTTTCATCGTATTTTGTTAATAACAATTGCAATTTTTAACCTGCACCAAAATCCTTCAAAAGCATTTTTCTAGAGGTGATTACAAATCGAATGAGCCATCGCTCATATTTTTAGGCCCTTTATCTCTATTTTTCACGTTTTTGAACTTGTTGATTAGACTAAAAAAGGCGTAGAAAGCTATTTTGGCATTGATTTGCTTCGAAGTATCAGTAAGATATCAATACTCCTTATAGGTCGGATAGTGTGTAGGGAAGAGAACAAAAAATCGGTTGCAACAAATAATTGATTTTATATTCAAGGATTTTGTTATCGTATGTAAATAGAGTTAGATTATTATCAAATCTTATACATTACAATCAAGAGGTTTTTTTATTATAATAGATTTGTTAGTCGTTCATTTTGATTTATCGATAGAATTTCACGATTATCCTTTCATAACATTTAAATTGGTTATTGGACATTACAAAGAAATAATGTGTGTACTGAAACTTAAATCACAAATTTAGTGGTACGGTAAATTATTTACTTTGGAGATCTTCATTTTCAATCTTCTATATCTAAATTTAAATGTCTAACTCATTGTTCAAATATGTTTGTAAAACATACTTACAACATAATTTTTAAATATACAGCTGTGTTTTATTTGCATCCAAAGTTTAGATTTTTTAAAGTAATCGTTTACGTTTCGTTACCAAGCGATTTAAAACTTTCGAAACATTACGCTCATAAACTAAAAAATACAAAACTGTAAAAGCATTGATATAAGAGTCAAGATGTTATTCTTTATTTCAGTATATTCATACAATTTTAAATCAAATATGTTAAATAAGTATGATACTATCTCTTATAATGTATAGAAAACATGATAAATATTTGTAATTATGTAGCCGACTTTAGAATTTTTGGTTAGACGTTCTCACAAAGCTTTCGCGTCGCGAAAAATTTGAATTGTCATACCAGCCAGCTAAGATTGTATAGTACTATACTAAGTGTATTTAATAAAGCAGTAGAATCAGTATGTCCGTACATTTAAAGAAATGTGATAAAAAAGAAAGGCAGTGACTACAGAAGAGTAATGGAACACAAAGCAGTGATTATTGTAATTCTTTTCTGTCTGTCTGTGTGTTTTTCTGTTTTTTTTCTTACTGCACATCTCCTAAATTACTGAACGCATTTCAATGAAATTTGGCACGTGGGTAGATCATGTCCTGGATTAATACATAGGCTATTTTTTATTCCCTGAAAATATAAAGCGGGACTTTTATACTGGAAAATCTTTTTCACGCGGGCGGTGCTGCGACCAAAAGCTAGTCCTACTATCCTACTAATATTATAAAGGCGAAAGTTTGTAAGAATGTATGGATGTTTGGATGTGTGGATGTAAGGATGTTTGTTCCTCTTTCACGCAAAAACTACTGAACGGATTTCGATGAAAGGCACACGGGTAGATCATGTCCTGGATTAACACATAGGCTACTTTTTATCCAGGGAAAATATAAACCGGGACTTTTATCCCGGAAAAACTTTTTAATGCGGGCGGAGCCGCCGGCAAAAGCTAGTTTAATATTATACTTTGATGGCAAACGTATTATTCGGGAACGAACGCATCGAAAAGAATTTTGTCGCGCCACCGCCACCATTCATATTACGTATGTCAAATTTCGTGTGACACTTGTGCGCCCTTTTTTTCGACTAACGCCTAATGTCTGACTAGAACTAACCTCTAATGGAACGTTTAAAATCTATCTTTAATTCGTGGTTTAAAAGAACGAACGCATCAAAACATAGAGCATTATAATAATACGGAAACATTAACGCGTTTCGGGAGAAGACTTAAAAAAAAATGTTATTTAAATATAGGTAGGTATTTTTAAGTACCTACATTTATTAATAGAATACCTACTTTTTACTTTTCAAAATTAAATTATAACTTCTTGTGACTTGACCACGACTATGTGACCCCCCCTTGGTGCCAAAGCTGGATCCGCCCTTGCCGCGCATGCCTGTACTCTGATTGACACCTCATATTTTTTTATTGCACTAAATGACAAGACAAGCATGCCGTTCGCCTGATGGTAACCGATACGACCCACACCCATAATATACATGTACTTTTTTGTAAATACATATACACGGAAAACACCCAGACTGAAGGCAAACAGAAATTTTCATCACACAAGTATTTTCCTTCCGTGGGAATCGAACCCACCAGACCAGACGTCGCTGTCAGGTACACGGAACACTAGACCAAAGGTGCAGCCAAAAAAAACGAATAAATAAAAAATATATAAAATATAAAACTAGTCCATCGATTCACTGTTCTAAAGCAACCATTTGTTGGCCAAACATTGGCGAATATTGCCGCGTGGTTTAGTTTAAAACTAAATGATTCTTGTTTTGTTAAAATAGTTTGGTGTTTTTTTATTTGTATTAAAACACAGCATTTACTTGCCAAAAGTATAATATTTCTTTCGATACATTTATTTTTCGATAGTTCTTTCAGTTTTTGAACACACGATGAGGCATTGTGGTACGTTAGCACGCTGGCGCAATCGAATGTGAATATTGAAATAAGACCCCAAGTTTGAAGTGAGGCGTTATTCGCTCGGCCGTTTTTGAGACTCTAGTCGTAGTGTTATTGTTCGAAGCCGCTATTACATTTTGACGACATGTACGGGACAAATGTACCGCCTCTTGTATATCCTACAACACTAGTCATCACTCATCAGTGATCAGCCATTCGGTCAAATTCAATCCAAAGAGTATATAATCACTACGTTATAATTCAATCATCGGTCAAATATTGTGATTGAAGTTGTATATTTTATATATTTTGAGTATATTTTATTAATCTTTGTAATTTTAAAGTCTTAGATATTTTAAATCATGTGTATTCAACATAGCTGGTAAATGAAAGGTAATTATATCGTATTTGGATCAGGATACTGCACTTATGAATTGACACCCTTACGAATGCCCGTGTTGTGAAACAGATAGTTCAGTGTACCCCGACGCAATGGGGATTATGTACGAGAAGCGGCCTCTGAAGAGGCCGAGGCTGGGCCCTCCGGACGTGTACCCACAGGACGCCCGACAGAAGGAAGACGAGCTTACCTCGACAAACGTAAAACACGGATTTTCCACTACACCACAATCCAGTGATGAGTTTGGCACTGCTCGCAACTTCAATTATTCTGCCTCGAAGGTACACTATCAATAAATATGTATTCTTATTTACGTATCAAATCAAATAAGGCAATAAACTTGTATGAATAACACAATTCTTGGAAAAATATCTCTATTTCATATTGTGACAGAATACATATTTTGATTGTATATTTTAATACACAGATAAAATGAAAACAATGTTATAATTCAAGAAATATAATAATAATCAAAATATTCTTGAAAGTTATGAAATCTTTTTGGAAGCTGTAGGTTTAAATGCCCTTTTTTCTTACTATTGTACTGTATGTACATAGGGCTGCCATCACCTAAATTGCCGACGCCGGATAAACACGGCAAAAATCCCGGACATTTTGCTGTGCCTTCTTGAATATGGTTTATTATGAATTATTTTTTAACTAAGATTTGTTTAAAATTATCACTTATCTATACAAAAAATGGATTTCACCTGATAAGTGTCCGGGTTATGCCCTGACACTTTTTTAAAACCCCTGCTGGATGGCCCCGGACGCCCTTCAAACTAGGACAAATCTGGGGAATTCCAGACGGATGGCAGCCCTACATGTACTTATATCATTAAATACTGTTCAATAAGTATTGTATATTATGGTATTAACAGAACAATTACCATTGTGGTCGATTTTGGCCATGATGTCTCCTGTCATTAAATGAAAATCGTCGTTCCTACCCATGCATAAGATTTTAGTAAAAAAATAAAAAAAACGAATGTCAGCCGGTGCTCTATGGTATGTTACGAGTTAAAGTAGCTCCAATATAATTACCGTGGCTGTCCTATAATTTTCGTTAGCCATTATCCTTTCAATTCAACATCATACAATTTCTGGAATGTTTTTATAGAAACCAATTATTTTCTATATTTAACATTACTCTGCATTACAATAATACAAGTTATACAAATTTATATTTTTTTTTACATAGATTGGCCAATTCTTCTCTGGAATATTATCAAAAAAGGAAGAGTTAAATACACTGCCTGACTGTGGCAGAAAAAGGCAGCAAGTGAATACCAAAGACAATTTCTGGCCAGCAACCGCTCGTACTAAACCACTGATTGAAGCGTGGTTTAAAGATTTGGCAGGTGATAAATATCGTGGCTTTGGTGTTTTACTAGTATTGGCTTTACAATCCATTGAAAAATTATGTTTACAAATATAAACAATATAGAGTTTAGACTAGATTATTTCTTGCTAATTTAACATTTAATCCTATATTGTGATTTTTATACAGGTTAATGGCCTGGATAATGCTTTTATATTTTTATAGAAACAGTCGAAAGTAGGATTTGAACCCACAACCTCCAGCGTACCGTACCGGTGCTCTGCCAGTGGAGCTATTTCGACCCTACCCTCAGCTGTCAAATTTCTATTTATTTCTTTTGTCTCCTTTAAGAGATCAAATAGGGAACTTGAAATTGGGGAGACGAGGGTAGGGTCGAATTAGCTCAATTGGCAGAGCACCGGCACGGTACGCTGGAGGTCGTGGGCTCAAATCCTACTTTTGACTGTTTCTTTTTCAATGTTTCTTTAAAAATATAAAGGAATTTAACATTTGATGGTGAAATTACTTCAGCTATTGATTTTTAGGAGGGAAACCACTATCACAACTTGCAAAAAGAGCTCCAAATTTCAATAAAAAAGAAGAGATATTTATAACGTTAACAGAATACCAAGTGTCAATGCCAAGAGCTGCTTGGTTTATAAAACTTAGCTCAGCTTACACTGTTGCTGTGTCAGAGGCGAAAATAAAAAAGAGACAGTTACCAGACCCAACTACAGGTAACAAATGGTTCTTTAAATCATATTAATACAGTGAAAACTGCTTATAACATCATTGAAGGGACCACCTAATCTGTTTGTGATATCTGATAGTCATTATATATGGTACTAGCTTTTGGCCGCGGCTCCGCCCGCTTTAAAAAGTTTTTCCGGGATAAAAGTCCCGGTTTATATTTTCCCGGGATAAAAAGTAGCCTATGTGTTAATCCAGGACATGATCTACCCGTGTGCCAAATTTCATCGAAATCCGTACAGTAGTTTTTGCGTGAAAGAGGAACAAACATCCAGACATCCATACATTCTTACAAACTTTCGCCTTTATAATATTAGTAGGATTCTTTATTCTATTCATATATTTGCAGGGACCTTGCCATGTTGTTGTTATAACCAATGCATCGTTATAACCAATGTTGCTTTAACCAGCTACTGTATTTCGAACTCTTTCTTTCTTTCTTTATTTGATTTTGCTACTTTTCCTATATTGTCAACTGTTACTCGTCTGTGTGTGCTTTGGCATGTTTATGTTATATTGTTGCATATAGCATATTGTTTATCATTATAAGATTTATTTATATAAGGGTATATATATTTATTTATTTGTGGGTGAGTTACAAACAACGATATTTTAGCTTATCAGAAGTGTCTAAACTCTAAAATGTAACGCATCTAATTTCACTTGGCTTCGTTGGTACTAGTATTATGACTGCTCGGCTGTCTGCATTCATCCGGTAATTTGGTTTAATGCAATAGTAGTATCGAGAATCCTACTCTAAATACTCAATATGAAGGAATATAGGTAGTTTCAGATTAGGCTAATTTCGATTTAAGATATTGCATTAATATATAGTTTCAATATCTATATATGATTTGTATCACCCATTCCTAGAATAAACCAATCAAAATAACAGATCTGTAAGTATTTCAAATAAACTTTATTATTATTGGTCTATTTTATTTATGGACCCTTAAACTTACCTTAATAAATAAATAAATAGATCCTTTATAGGAATCAGCTATACATGATAAATTAGTTGGTAAAATAATGTTTATATATTAGTTAATGAACCAAAAGATAAAAAGTTGTCAAGTGGGGCTAGGATATCATATACATATACACTCACGCCTGTTATCCCTGAAGGGGTAGGCAGAGGCGCAACTAGTGCACCCACTTTTCGCCATTATTCCGTCCCATGATGTGATAGGGGGCGAGCCTATCGCCATATCGGGCAAAAATTCCAGACTCCGAGCTGATACTGAATAGAAAAACTCAATACCACTTTGCCCAACCCGGGGATCGAACCTGAGACCTCAGCTTTGCAGTCGTACTGTAATACAACTACGCCACCGAGGCAGTCGGTCGTTTTTTTTTTCACATCCTAGCCCCACTGTTTACTGTTTGACTATTTGAACCTAATCAACGATAGCTATCACTTGATTTAAAAGCTTTTCTTGAAATTCACATCTTATATCCAGTGTGATATTTCAAAATACTTTCAGAATGGACCACTACCCTCATCAAATTTCTAAAAGACCAAATACCAAAATTAGCTGAATATTATCAAAGTGGTATACCAGGAAATCCTTCAGACAAAACTCCACCATCACAATCAGGTGAATATGAATATATTACTTCCTTTATCAACATACCTGTAACTAACTGTAATTTTATTACATCTAGGATGATGCGATTGAGAACAAATATATCAAATGTTATATAAATCTAGAACAATTTATTTTTCAAACCATCACTTGCTACACATTGCCATTAATGTCATTTTAATTGTCGCTAACATGATGTTGATGTAGGCCATGGAACACCGAGTCACAACTCATCTGGAAGTACTCCTGGAAGCTCCACACCAAATTCAACTGTGCCCAACTCAATGCATTCACCTGGCAGTTCAAGCAGTAAGTATAATATGTTAAATTTACCTTCTCTGGATTGCTATTTCATTTGTTTGTAACCTTGTCTGGGTATCTTAGCAATAGATACGATGAGCAATCATCATTTACAAGAAAACTATAATTATTGATCAATTTTCCTGTTACAAAATCCTTCATACACATTGTCCCTTAAATGGCATAAGAATGTAATCGTCAATATTAACAAAAATCGTCTTTTATCATAAACAACACAGCTTGAAGTCAGCTACAAAATAAAAAGAGAACAATTATAATTGAATGTAAAAATAAATAAATATAAAAAAAGAAAGCCTTATATTTCTAGCTTCACAGTAGAGATTTACAGTTTAAAACAATGTGTATGCAAAATTAATCACATTATTAAAAATGTTAGTATTTTTGTAGGTAGTACTTTTGATTGTTAGGTGTTAGTATTTGAGTAAGATAATAATATGATATGATGTATTGAACACAACTTAAATAAATTAAATAAATAGTCTCCTTCAAAAATGTTAAGTTTGGCACATACACTCTTTTGCAGTTTAAGAGATGATATTATCGATAAATTCACATATAACTTATGAATAATCGGAACTGGCAATTCCATTAATTAATTATTTGACTGAGGATAATAATAAATGCAGATGTATGTAAATAATGAGTAATAATAATATTATGTAACTATAGTGAGTATGTATTATCAGTGAATGCTGTCTACTTCTTAACAATCATGTACTTAGACTTAGTTTATTTGATTTCTCTATATGTTTTAGTGGATGTTATAGTTTATGATTTATTGTAGACCTAATAATAAATAAATAAAAAGGAATAACACACTGAACACTAAACATAATAGATGAATGATTTGATGTAATCTTTCATAGACATGGGATCCTCAACACCGGGCGGTGAGAGTACCGACTGGCATCAGGCCCTCAAGCTGTGGAACTACTGCTGCCGCCTCGCTAAGTATCTTCTAGACGAGGGGCTGCTCGACAGGCATGACTTCCTGACGTGGATCATCGAGCTGCTAGACAAAAGGGCCCCAGACGATGGACTTTTGAAGTATGATATTTGAATTTTTTCGACTATAATGTTCGCGTTAAGAAAATATAGTTCTAACTTTGTTCTGATTGGTCCATTTTCGCCATCAATCCGGAAGTATTAATTTATATTTTTAGTCAGGTACCATATTCGTCTGTGGCATGTCAAGTTGGGAATCCAAAATTTAATATAGAGGCTATTGCAGAGCCAAAAATATACCATTTGTTCTCTTAAATTAATGCAGGCAAGGGTAATTGGCCACCATACTGACACAGCCCATAAACTACGTGTTGGCTTGTTGAACATTTTACCAAACTGTACAGATTGTTCCTCCCCGTGGCCCTTCAACACGTGGGTGAATTCGTGAACTGCGAGAGCCTGTCGCGGCGGCTGGCGACCACGTGCGCCAAGAAGGCGGCCGCCATCTGCTCCGCGCTGTCCGAGACCACGCTGCGGACGCTCAACCAGCCCGCGGTGTTCACTAAGGCTGCTGATAGGAATGGTAAGAGGATGTGTATAACGTTTCAGTATTGTCAACCCCATTGTACAAATCAATATTACTTTTTCGTCGTTCACTCTTGATAGAGTTGTTGTGGTCCAGTTTGGGCCGATTATATTATTTAAACAGAGAAACAGAGATAAACGTCACATCTGGATCTTTGGTATAGGAACATTTGCCTTTTTTTACATAGCGAAACATCAATATCACTAATATTTCTAAATGATAATTGTCATCTTCTAAAAGCAGTAATACAATTACGCTAAATAATCTTCTCAAGAGTAAAGTAAACGCCATACATCAACAATAACACAAATTATTTCCAGAAACAGAACTACATCCGCTATCACCACCACAAGAGAATGGTGACGTCAAACCGAATATATCGCAAATAAAACGCTCGAGCACACCAGCCGACCAGAGCCAGGGGACCCCAAATCCTAATCACTCTCTGGGCACGCCCAACCCTAGCCATCCCCTGGGCACGCCAAACCCCCCACAACAACATGATGTACAAGTAAAAGAGGAGAGAGCCTCGCCCGCAAGAGACGTGAAGACGACGCTAAATACAGTGATAACGGCCGCTTTGAACCCCATACAAGTGGGGTTCGCCGAGGTACTCAACTGCGCTTACCATAGAGATGTCATCATACAGCTGGCTACGATTCTACAGGTAACGGCTATTTGACTTAAACTTTTTTTGTATCAAGCATAATTATGATATTTATTTATTTATTTATTTAGTTTTAGGAAGGCTTACAGACTAATTATACAATGGATAGGGAACATTATATTTTGAACAAATTGCTGACAATAAACCTCCACCTATAAATAACTTAAATAAGCACCTTGCGTCTATAAACTAAAATTAAAATTAAAGAAGGATTTTTTTTTCCTTAAATAGAACCAATGCCTTTACAATATCAATTAAGCAAATGTGTCTATGCGTTTGTTACGGTATTTACTACATTATCGGCAAAGAATTGCTGTGTTAACATTCGTTTTACAGTTGTCGTGCTAGTGCAAAATAAATCAATGTTTAGGTTCAGAGGCAGACAATTGAAGCTGTTCGTACTACGAATCATGAATGAATTTCTCCTATAATTTGTTTTAGCAAATGAAACACCTAATATCCCTCTTTGTCTTAGACCTAATAGATTTGTACGAAGTGATATTTTAGCAAGTAAATCAGGGCAATCAATGGTGCCATTTGCAATCTTCATAAGAAAACAAATATCATTAATTTGGCGTCTAATTTCTAGTGGCAAAAAATGATACTTTTGACAGCGAGTATAATATCCAGGCGTCGATTGATGCGCTTTGAAATCAAGATATGTTAAGAATTTTTTTTGGATAACTTCTAATCTCCTTGTGTATGTATCATATTGAGGATTCCAGACTTGAGATGCGTACTCGAGATGACTACGTACGAATGAACAATATAAAACCTTTAATGGCTTTATAGATTTAAAATCAGCTGTGGTTCTCAATATAAAACCTAACGCCTTAGAAGCTTTATAAGTAATTTCGTCGATATGCTTATGAAAGAGTAATTTTCTGTCATGCATAACACCTAGATCCTTTATACTATCCACTTTAACAATAGCATGGTTATGAAGATTATAACTGACATCTATGATTGATTTTTTTCTAGAAAATGTAATGTTATAGCATTTAGAAACATTTAATTGTAATTTATTAATACTGCAATATAATGCAAATCTGTCAAGATCTTCTTGGAGTTTTAAGGCGTCTGATTTTACTCGGATTGATTTTAAAATTTTCATGTCGTCAGCGTATAATAATATTGTGGAGTTACTAAAACATTTTTTTATGTCAGCTATAAATACAGTAAATAATAGTGGGCCCAGTATCGACCCTTGCGGGACGCCTGATGGTATAGATTTCCAACACGATGTGTGCCCATTGATTACCACAGCCTGAGTCCGATTATCGATATATGACGCGAACCACCGGTATAGGTCACCGTGTATACCTGCAGCCATAAGTTTTTTCAACAATATCTGATGGTCAATTCGATCAAAGCATTTACTATAATCAGTGTAGACTACGTCCACCTGAGCATGGAGACTAAGAGATTCGGTTATAAGGTCATTAAATAGGATTAGATTGGACGTAGTGGACCTATTTTTGAGAAAGCCATGCTGTTCATTAATAAAGTTACAGGATAGCGCCGAGTAGACTGCCGAGTATACTATTCTTTCCAGGACTTTCGAAAATAGGCACAGCTTTGAAATAGGGCGATAGTTGGTAACATCTGCCTTGTTGCCTTTTTTATGAACAGGGGTTATAAAAGCAGATTTCCAAATTTTCGGAACAACTCCTTCTAACAACGAGCGCCTAAAGAGAATACAAATCGGCACAACAATATTTTCGGCACAATTTACAACGTATATTGGTGGTATAAGGTCCGGGCCACCAGATTTATTAAGATCAAGCTTACGAAGAAGCCTTAATACAGTAATGGGACATACTTCAATAGTGCTAATTAATGAGTTATCATATGCAGTATGACTGTGATTATGTATGTTGGAACTTTCAACAGGTTCTTGAAAAGTTGAGTAAAAGAACTGAGCAAATAAATTACTTATACTCTCACCTGTTTCAGCGGAAAATTCCTGGCATCTCATTATATTAGGGAAATTGTTGGAACATTTTTTGCTTTTAACGTATGACCAAAATGTTTTAGGGTTATCAATAATCGCTGTTTCTACGTTATTCATGTATTTGTCGAAACATGTAAGTTCAATTTCAATAGCTTTACGTCTTAACAGAGAAAAGCATTGATAATCAGACTGATTGCCATATACTTTGTACTTCTTATGGTACTTGGACTTTTCTCTTAGCGTTTTTATCAAGGCTCGACTATACCAGATTGGATGGGACTGTTGTGTTACTAATTTTAATGGGATAAAATTATCTCGTAGTTCGTACAGTTTATTATAAAATTTAGTTACTGCATCGTCTAGGGTATCACATTTTAGATATTCATCCCAGTTAACGTTGGCAAGTGCACTGTTTATTGAGTCATAATTACCTTTGCGATATAAATACTTGGTAGTTACTTTGTGTAGTAGATTATGTATTTCGACAAATTTTGCATTAATAAGCAAAGTCTTATGGTGAGGATCTACAGGTACAGCCAGGGAGTCAGAGCATTCAATGACTTCCACTTTATCATTCGTGAAAACTAAGTCTAGAAGTCTATTATTGATGTTCCGTTCTTTGTTGTATTGGGATAAATTACATAAGTTCACAGTATCAAAAAAGTCAGTGAGTAACAGATTTTGGTGATGTCTAGGCAATAATTCATAACTGTGAGGGGAATCATACCACTCCACCTGATTACCAAAATTAAAATCACCTATTATAATAAATTTATCTAGAGGGTGGCTACATACTATTGAGTTAAGATTATTAGTGAAATTACGAAGTTGAGTGCTATACGAATTACCAAAGTTTTCATTACACAAGTATAAGGCACAAATATTTATGTTATATGCAACAGATGGCCGTTTTTTCTTTAATGTAATAGTTACCCAAATATCCTCTGCCGAACTACGCCAATCACATCTTTCGAAAACAGTCAAATCTTTTCTAACGGCCACTAAAACTCCTCCACCAAGCGATTGCGAGGTCATTTTGTAGTCTCGGTCGCGTCTCCATACTAAGTACCGATTGTCGAACAGCTCACTATATAGAACAAGTTGCTGTAAATTCTCAGAAAAATCACACAAATTCGGAAAATCGCATCAAGAAAAGAACTGTGATTTGCATGAAAAACCTTGTTTTATTAACCGCCGTTTTCAATAAATGATCCTTATAGCTGTTTTTCTATCTATCGCGAAAATGGGCGAATCATAAAAAAGGTCTATTACGTTCTTACAAATGACTTACTTGTGTGGTTTATTCGAAATCAGATCCCAGATTAAAATTAGGATCGTGATCTATTAGTGAAGTGTAAACAAACACATGATAGTTGTCACTGACAACACTATGCATCTTGGATTCAGTGAATCGTTTATCACAGTTGCATTTGTTGTAGATAATCTGCGTGGAATGTCCGACGGCGATGGTGTGGTCTGGATGCGGCTCGTCGCTGCAGGGCTCGCCGCTGGACTTGCTGCCCGTGCCGCCGAGCGCCTTGCCGATGCCCCACATGGACTCCGCAGTCACTGAAGAACATAGGCGACTGGTCATTATTACACATCTTATCTTATTAGTAACCCGTCAAACCCCGCGTATATATCGCACCTTTAGGATGAAAACGACACAATTCAAAAGGATAGAAAATTGGGTTATCGTCATTAAATTACTTAAAACGAAGTACTCAATACAACAATAGTTCAAACACAGCCATATTCAAGCAGGAATAGAACAAAACTGTTATATCGATCCCTTTTTATTATATTTTTAATAAGGGACTGGGAATGACTAAAATCATTTAATAATGACAACCTAATTTTCTATTTTTTGAATTGTTTTGTTCTAAAGGTGCGAATTATATATGTATGGGGAAACCCTGTATACTCGGACGCCGGCGTCCGTCGCGGGGCTTGACGAGTAAATGCGAAAGTTTGTGAAAATGTTTGGATGTTTGTTAGAAGTAAACGCAGAAACAACTAAACGGATTTGGATAAAATTTGGCACACAGATAGATCATGTCCTGGATTAACACATAGGATACTCTTTATCCCGGTAATATGTCCCATGGGAAGTAATGGATGTTTTTAATCCATTTTTTAAGTATATGGCGCTGGCTTCGTGTTGTTTTAGGGACTTTTGTAACGGGAAAGGCTTTTCTTTGCCAGCACCACTTAATGGGTGAAGTTATTAATATTTTTTCTATGCGTTAGGTATATGAAGCTGAACAAGAAATATCAGCGCGTAGTAAAAAAGCGGAAAGCAAATGGTGTACTGACAAATGGCAGACTAGTTCACAAGGTAACATAATTAATGACATATAATTTAGTTTCCGAAAATATTTAAGTATAAATAACATATATATATTTACTATTTTTAGCTCGTGTACTCGCTGTTTTGGAGGCTCTAGATAGGCACTGCTTCGATCGCGTTGACCCAAACAATAGTTTGGACACGCTGTATAAGGAAGTGTTCGCCAACTGTACTCCGCCATCTAAAGATTCAAATATTGATACCAAAGATCCTGTAAGTATATTTAACTCCATAAAAATAAAATCTTTCAGTTATTGTGAATGCTTATTTAAATAAATAAAATATTAAATATTCATTACATCTTTAGACACTTAGATAAATACGTATTTATTTGTGTATGTATGTATTTATTTATGTATGTAATTGTTTATGTATATATGATAGATAATTATATATGTACGCAGTTATATATGTAGCAAAATTAATGTGAGTATACATATATTATGTTTGATAATTAGCATTGTATTTTATTCACATTTTTAATTTTCATTATTTATAATTTACACCTGCCTCCATCTTTCTGCACCACCTTAAGGTCGACTGGGAGAAAATGCCTTTAGGCATTAAGTCCGCCTGTACTATACCATTGTACAAAGTGTCAAATAAATAAATAAATAAATGTACGTTGTGGCCTGACGTTCCATAGTTAAGATGTCTTTCTGCTCTTTATAAAAAAAGGTTGAGTACAACTGTTCAAGATTGCTCTGAAGTTGCTGTCAAGTTTCAATGTTAATAAAATTGCGTATGTGCACTAACTATTCGAATATATTGCACACGTAAGCTTGTGGTTGTATTGTATAGTGAACTAAATAGGCGAGAGTTATGCCTGTCAGTACTGTGTATAAACATACACACGTTCTTTATCACTGAAGGGGTATGCAGAGGCGCAACTAGTGGACCCACTTTTCGCAGTCTGTAGTTCATCTCATCGAGCGATCCTATCACAATATCGGGTACAGATTCCAGACTCCGGGCTCATACTGAATAGAAAAACCCAATATCACTGCCCGACTCGGGGATCGAACCCGAGACATCAGCATTGCAGTCTTACCGTAATACAAGTACGCCACCGAGGCAGTGTCGTATGTATGTTAAGTATTATTCATGTTGTGTTGTGTAGGAGTGGGCGTGTTCGTACGCGGTGGTGCGCGTGCTGTGCGAGTGGGCGGTGTGCGGCGCGCGCTGGGGGGAGCACCGCGCGCTCGCCGCCGCCGCGCTGCTCGACCGTCGCCAGCACACGCTGCACCACCACCACGACCACCACGCCACCGGTACCACACACACCACACACCACACACACCAGGCACTCGTACCTGAACAACACACGACCAAGTGCCATTTTTTTATTGCATTGAATGACTAGACGAGCTTGTCGTTCGCCTGATGGTAACACCATCCAGCACCTTCAGTTACAAAATAGTGTGTGGCATTCCACTGCACTCGTCATCCTGAGACATAAAATGTTAAATCTCATTATGTCCAATAGTTACACTGGCTACAATGTCCTTCAAACTGAAACACAACAGTACACACAGTGCTGCTTGACGGTAGAAATATACATTGCGGCTGTACCCACCCAGACAGACTCTTACATATAAGAGACTTACCACCAGCAATGTTTCTAGCAACCATATTACACTTATGTTGATTAATATTATTTTTTACTAGTCTATATGTCAAGTTCTCTAATGAATATAATTCTTGCCAATCGACTGCTTACTAGATATTCTTGGCAGGTTAGCCAATTTTATAACATAATCTATGTATTTTAAAATTACTGATTCCATCTAGAAATGTCTACATAAAATTCTCCAAATTATACACCAATATTGATGAATGTTTCTCCTGTAGGATCCGACGACAAAGAATCAATTAGCTCCGGTACAGGCATCTATAACGGGCCACCTATATTCCAGAACCTTCTGTTACGGTTTTTAGACAATGATGCACCAGTGTTGGGTAAGTTAAAACAATACAAGTACATATTCATGGTTCCTATATTTAGAACAAACGAAACAACTCATCCATATGGTTTAAAGACTAGATATTGGTATCATCTAACCAAGTACTTTTTCATATTCTTTTAAAAACGAAATATTTATAACTAGCTTTTGCTCGCGCCTCTGCCCACTTGATATAGTTTTTCCTACATAAAAATCCTGCTATTCTCCCCGGATAAAAAGCTTATGTCCTTCCTAGTTCTCAAACTATCCCCATACCAAGTTTCATTGAAATCCTTTAAATAGAGAAGCCGTGATAGCGTAACAGATAGTCAGTTACTTTCGCTTTTACAAGTATGTAATGTTGCAGACGAAAGTCCGAACGCTCCCCCGGGCAACAGGCAGCAGTTCGCGAACCTGGTGCATCTGTTCGGCGAGCTGATACGGAGGGACGTGTTCTCACACGACGCTTACATGTGCACGCTTATATCCAGAGGTAAGACAGTGCCGCAAATTATTTAGATATAAGCGATAAGAATATAGACTGTTGAAACTGATTGATAGATTTGTTTTGCATTTTCAATCTAATAGACTAATATAGAGTTGAAATTCCACGACGTATTCTTTGTTTTTATGTAATTAGTCTAAAGTGTTTTCACGTTTTACTTACGTTTTATCTAAACTTTGAGAAAGATATGCCATAAATAATAAAGCCAATTGTATAAAAAGGTTTGATTACTTTATTTTTGAAAATTAAATATGTACATACGCGAAACCTGTAACATGGTGCACCATACTTTGCCGTACCATACCATACCAGCCATATATTATATACTGCCCACTGCTGAGCACGGGCCTCCTCTACAACTGAGAGTGTTAAGGTCTTAGTCCACCACACTGGCCTACGTCATATTAGTAGAAGTGACAGTTCGGTATAAAAATGGCGTCGCACTATTAAATGCGTGTCTGGTCAGTGCATTATGTTTGTCGCTACATCGATCTTATTAACGTGGTTATTGTGATGTATTATCTTAAAAAAAAAATATAATCCACTTGTGTAACAATATCATGTTGGTGAATCAAGTCAAATAAAATGACTAACTAAAATAAAATGATCGACAGTGGCACGCATTTTATGACGAGCGGTGATGCTGTATGAGTCTCTACTCTCTAGAAGCACTTATCAGCCTTAACCCGCAACGAAATGAATCGTGTGTAATTACGAGACTATCCCGCCCTCACACCCACCACTGCAACTCCTGTAAGCCAGGATCGACAGTGGCACGCATTTTATGACGAGCGGTGATGCTGTATGAGTCTCTACTCTCTAGAAGCACTTATCAGCCTTAACCCGCAACGAAATGAATCGTGTGTAATTACGAGACTATCCCGCCCTCACACCCACCACTGCAACTCCTGTAAGCCAGGATCGACAGTGGCACGCATTTTATGACGAGCGGTGATGCTGTATGAGTCTCTACTCTCTAGAAGCACTTATCAGCCTTAACCCGCAACGAAATTAATCGTGTGTAATTACGAGAGTATCCCGCCCTCACACCCACCACTGCAACTCCTGTAAGCCAGGATCGACAGTGGCACGCATTTTATGACACCGAGCGGTGAAGCTCGGCGAGTCTCAGGGAACACTAATTAGAATTCACCCGCAACGAAGACAATCAAACAGAAGAATAGGGAGGAGTTAGAAATATATTTTCCACTTCCCTTGTAATGTAGGTGATCTGATATCCCCGACGGAGCCGACGTCGACGGGCGGCGGCCACACGGTCGCGCCGCCCGCCAGCAGCACCGGCACCAACCACAACATGGACGACGACATATTCGCCGGCATCGACCTCAAGCCGAAGATGGAGGTTAGGCTCTTGTACAGTCTGCCACGCAAGTAGCTGAATGAATTTGAAATTAAATTGAATATTTTTTTATGTGAAGTTAATCCCTTTTTTTACTATGATGAACAGAAAAAATGGTAATAACACAAAATGTATAGACGGCTTGAAGTTTTGAATTTGTTCATATTCAAAATATGGACTATTATTGTATTTCAAATGAAAATAGAATTTAAAAAATCCACGTGTATCTTGGTTGTGGGGTTACTTTTCCGTACTTAGCCCGTAAAAGTCGGGTCTTTGTAACGTAGGTATTTAAAAAAATAACTATTTCCCAAAGTTATTTGTTCTGCTATCTTTAGATTCTTCTAATCATCACAGTTTTAGTTTGATATACACTTAATTTCCTTTTTGTTGTAAAAGTGATTTACCTTTTAGGAAAACGTTCGCATGGATTTAGATGATTCTAAAATAGATGACGACTTGGACAAGTTGTTGCAACATATCAAAGAGGATCAACAGAACTCCATGGATGCTCCTGACAGCCCCAAGGATCCAGGAGAACCCTCACACAGGTATGAGTCTGCACTTAAAACAAAACTTCTTGTATGTTCCTTTTTAGCACTGGGTGTTTCTACCGGCTTTATTAAACTTATTAAAACTTATTAAAGCTTTATTAAACCACATTCTCAGGATAAGTAGGTGCGATAGTTTCGGAGATGTACCAAGGAAACATATAACTCTTATTGTCTACCTTAGTTGTAAGTTGTATATTGCTGACAGATGACGCACAAGCGACTTATTTAAAAGCTTAAGGTGGTGGAGCGTATACTTTTCTGACCGTACATTTATTAATAAAAAAAATCTTCAATATGTCGCTTACTTTTTTCATTCTCATTTGCAGTGTCAATTCACCAATGATGGGACCAAGTGGTATGAGCATACCGGGCATGCCTTCTATAGGAATGGGACCAATGTCGGTGCCAGGTTCGTAAATTTCTTGGTATTGAAATTATTAATAGTAATAATGTTGCAATACATGCCTTCTTGGTACATTTGCATAAAATGTAAGCAGTATTTTACCATATTTTTTATATTTGTAACAATTTAATAACGGTATATAATAACGGGTATCGACTGCCTCGGTGGCGTATTACTATTGCGTATGCGCAGTACGATACCGTTCTGAGGTCCCGAGTCGGCCAGTGATATTGAGTTTCCCCGCTCATTATCAACCTGGAGTCTGGAATTTTTGCCCGATATGGCGATAGGCTCACCTCCTACCATGGGACGGAATACATATGGTGAAAATTGGGCGGTGTGCTTAAATGTCTGTCTACCCTTTCTGAGATAAAGGTGTGTTGTGTTGTTTGTTAACGATGGAAATTGAAAGCTAAATTATATCCTACTAACATTATAAACGCGAATGTTTGTGAGTATGGATGTTTGTTACCCTTTCACGCATAAACTACTGAACGAATTTCGATGAAATTTGGCACACGAGTAGATCATAACCTGGATTAACACATAGGCTTTTTATCCCGGGAAAACATAAAGCGGGATTTTTATCCCAGAAAAATTAATCACGCGGGCGGAACCGCGAGCAGAAGCTAGTTTGTAAATATTAAGATGAGTATTTTTTTAAATAAGGTGTTATTTGAATGTGTAGCGATGATAGCCTAGTTGGGAATGGAACGATCTGCCGAGACATTGTCCAGAGGTTCAATACCCAAGGCACA
The DNA here is from genome assembly GCA_949316025.1 of Lapara coniferarum. Classification (NCBI taxonomy): domain Eukaryota; kingdom Metazoa; phylum Arthropoda; class Insecta; order Lepidoptera; family Sphingidae; genus Lapara; species Lapara coniferarum. Next base: position 14,978,574 of record OX438931.1, on the reverse strand, counting down.
CACCTCTGACTTTTCGAAGTTACGTGTGTATTGTTTATCAATTGTCGTTTGCTTTAACGGTGAAGGAAAACATCGTGAGAAAACCTGCATACTTAAGAAGTTCTTTATAAGAATTTCGAAGGTATGTGAAGTCTGCCAACCCGCACTAGACCAGCGTGGTGGACTAAGGCCTGAACCCCTCAGTAATAGAGCAGGCCCGTGCTCAGCAGTGGGCAATATATAATACAGGGCTGATTGCATTTGACTGTGTATGTTGTCAGGTATCCGGTCGAGTGGTGTGGGTGCGGGCGTGTGCGTGTCGCGTCACTACCACTACACGATGCACTTCCCGCTGCCGCCCGCCGAGCCCGAGCACGCGCCGCACGACGCCAACCAGCGGCACATCCTGCTGTACGGCGTGGGGCGGCAGCGAGACGACGCCAAGCACGCCGTCAAGAAGATGACCAAAGGTAACAACATGTCCCAGGGTCACTCTTATGATCTGTGAACTGCGAGTTATCAAAGGTTGGACTATACAAACATAGTTGTTTAGGCATGTTACAAGGGCTTTGACTGTTTGAAAAGTCAGAGGTGTGTGCTTTGGGTTTCGAACCTCCGGACATTGTCTCGGCAGACCGTTCCATTCCCAACTAGGCTATGACTATGCTGTCGTCCACTTCTGTTACTGACTGTTAGTATCAATGAAGAAACTTGCGGTTTTATACAGTCTTCACCCCATATCCACATACCGGGTGAAAGGGAAACGCTCTCTATACCGGAACGTTAAGAGAGAATAACCATAACATTAACGAATAGCCATATTCATTTGTAAAGCTAAGCGATAATACTTACGATTTTAGTATTTGCGTAATTCATGCGCGCGTAATGTAAAGCGTACAAAAAACTGGGTAGGGTACAAACTACAAAGCAAACGCTGACATGGCGGCGGCCGCCGCGCTGCGCCGGCACAGGCCACGCGGTCGTTAACCCGTCAGCTGATGTACGTGCTTCATTACGATTTTTTTGAAATATTGACCTTTTTTACTATGTTTTTCAGAGTAATAGTTTGATTTATCTATCCATACGTAAAGCTGTACAGAAATTTGAGAAAATCCTACTAAAATTGTAACAATACGATCGCGATTTTGTTAGTGACATCACTTCAGGAATCACCAATACTATCACCTGTATTCGTTTCCGAGAGCGTTTCTCTTCCACCCGGTATACAACCCTTTTTCTTTTTATATCGGGATATTCAAGTTATTTTTGGTTTCAAAAAGTAAGATTAATAATTGTATTGATACCCCTTTTGTTTCAGAAATATGTAAATTATTTTCGAAGAAGTTTTCCATCGACGTTGCCGAAGGTGGCAAAATCAAAAAACATTCTCGCAGTGAATTCAATTTCGAAGCTGTCACTCAGAAGTTCCAAGTATGTGTATTGTTTAGTTAATGTAACCAAAATTCTTTTTAAGAAATAACTGCTACTTTCAGATAATAAATCTTGTTATTAACAATTATAGTCTTGGGCACAACGTCATTCATCTTCATTTTAATCAGTCACATGAAGTTCGCTGCTAAATGCCATGAGACTTATGCCTCCCCTAAAGATTTCCAGATTGACCTGTCAAAAGTAGCCTCCATCTAATGTTATCAAACCATATTTAGCAACCTGCTTGCCGGTCGGTAAGAAGGTTCTATAAATCATTGCGTGGCATTAAACTGGTGTTAAGATTTTAGTTAAATTTACTTTTAAAAATAATCAAAAATAGTTAACAAATACTAAATTGTTGTTGTTGAAATAACTTTCAAAGAGTAGGTCACAAAATATTACCAGAACACTAAATTCCCAAGATGTTCACGCGCGCACGTCTGCCAACAGAATGCTCTGACAGACAGATTTCCACTCCTTTTATAGGGATTTGGTCGGTGCTGTCAGTTACTACCCTCAATAAATAAATTGACAGCTAACACTGGTTATAAAGCTCATCAAACCGGTGCATTGTTGTCTTTGGCGGCAGAAATATAAGTGAAGTAACGCAGAGCCAGATAGGACAAAAAAAAAAAAAGAAGTAACGCAGTCGGTGTGTGGCAGGCGATGTCCATGTACGAGCAGGGCGCGGTGTCGTGGGCGGTGGGCGGCGCGGTGTGCGAGGCGCTGGCGGCGTACGCGGCGGCCGCCACCACCTACCTGCCGCAGCCTGAACACGTCGCCTTCGCGCTAGACCTCATGGAGATCGCGCTCAACGTGCACGGGCTCATCGAGACCTGCATACAGGTATCGATCACTACTTCAATCATAGTTCGGATCCGCTTGACCCATTTGGGCCTTGACAGTTCCTGTCATAAAAGCAAAAATCGTCCTTCATATCTACGCAATAAGGTTTTAGTATAAAAATAAAAAAATACAAATGTCAGCTGTCAAACTCGCGTTACCAGATAGGATAATGTCAACTACAGAATTATAACGTTTGTTGCTTCAAATATACCAACAAATATGATCAAACACTAAACACTTAATATTAGAAAACCATCAGTCTTCCAACATTAGTCTTGTACAAAGTATACTTTATCGTGACGTCCGTAATCGGACAATACGTACTTCTTTTATACAGCTAATAATATCATGACCTATACGAGGTGAACATTACCCAAAGTATCAAGTATTAATATAGGTAGATTACCGAAAGCTGACGCGTACAAACATTCACATGTCACGCGTGTGTAGTCTGTGAATAAACATACGTCAGTTGTCATGACAACGCATCACAAAGTCAAAAAATATAGCATGATATGTTTGCACCTGTGTATCTGTTCTGTGTCGTCATATACCTCAGCGATAACAGCTAGTTTTTTTTTGTTTTTTTTAATTAAGGTTTTTGCTTCGGGGTTTTTATCCATAGCGGACATGGCAACCCCATCGTAACTTGTTACGGTATTTATACAAAATTAATTTAAAAAAAAATCGATTTAGTTAATAAATTAAGACGGATCAATGTTGACCGAATATTAATAGCTAGTTATGAATGATGTTAGAGTAGTAGATAGTGTAGCTGTGAGAGTGATGGTGGTCGCAGATCCTGAAGGAGCTGTCGGAGGTGGAGGGCGCGCTGACGAGCCGCGGCGCGCCGAGCAGCGGCATCGCGGCGCCGCGCGCGTACACCTCCGCGCTCGCGCTGTACACCGTGGGCGCGCTGCGCAGATACCACTCCTGCTTACTGCGTCAGTACACCGCTTAACCTCACTCATATTACATCTAGTACACACCTCTCTAAGCCCATATTGTTGCATTCGTAGTTATTACACTGGACGAGCGCGCAGGGCCTTTGCCTCGTTGTGAATTTGCTTGCAATTCGTCAGTGTAATAAGAGCCTTAACTTATCTAACCACGGATGAAACGACCCGGTCTTAAACTCGTATATTTTTTATTAAACACAATTCGCTTTTAAAACGACTTTAGGGTCGTCCATTAATCACGTGATTTTTTTAGCTACTTTTGTACCCCCCGCCCCCTCGAACAAAGATCACGTGTATTTTTCGGTATAAAGTATCTAAATTTTTTAGTGTATATTCTTCAAATACAGGTTAAAGTATACCTAATATAATTTAATTTGAATCGCGCGCGAAAAATAATGACACGTGATATATCACTAAACCCCCCCGTCCCCCCGTCCCCTCCATTGGGATATTTCGTGTTTTTCAAAACTATCTCCCCTCCCCCCCCCCCTTCCAACCTCAACTGATCAATGGATGACCCCTATACTCTCCGCTATGTTATATTGATCGTGCCTGCAAAACCGGCACTCGCTCACACGCGCACCATTCATTTCCCACATTTATGTACCGTTATGCGTGGTGCATGGTGCAGTGTGCGTGGAGCAGACGTCGACGGTGTTCGAGCAGCTGTGCCGGCTGGTGAAGTGCGTGGTGAACCCGGGCGACTGCGGGTCGGCGGAGCGCTGCGTGCTGGCGCAGCTGCACGACCTGTACAAGGCGGCCGCGCACCTCTGCCACGCGCCGCACGCTGACACATTCGCCAACGCCTACCCTAAGATCAAGTACATGCATTCATTTATAGAATATCACCTAATAGTCACATCTATGTCTCCGAGTATCCTACTAATATTATAAACGCGAAAGTTTATGAGTATGGATATTTGATACTCTTTCACGCAAAAACTACTGAAGGGATTTCGATGAAATCTGGCACACGGTTAGATGTCCTGGATTAACACATAAGCTACTTTTTATCCCGGAAAAATATAAAATGGGATTTTTATCCCGGAAAAACTTTTGACTGCCTCGGTGGCGTAGTTGTATTACAGTACGACTGCAAAGCTGAGGTCTCGGGTTCGATCCCCGGGTCGGGTAAAGTGATATTTAGTTTTCTATTCAGTATCAGCTCGGAGTCTGGAATTTGTGCCCGATATGGAGATAGGCTCGCCCCCTATCACATCATGGGACGGAATAACGACGAAAAGTGGATGCACTAGTTGCGCCTCTGCCTACCCCTTCGGGGATAATAGGCGTGAGTGAGTGTGTGTGTGTTTATACAATATCACCGAAAAGTCACATCTATGTTTGAGAGTAACTGATTACATGTGTTAGTACGAACGAGGGGGGGGAATTGACTCCTCGCCACCGGTAGCGTCGCATACGCTACGTGTGCACATTGGTGTTATTTGCGTCACTACCTGCGTTTCTACAGATGAAATTTGTCACACGGGTAGATCATGTCCTGGATTAACACATAGGCTACTTTTATCCCGGGAAAATATAAAGCGAGATTTTTATCCCGGAAAAACTTTTTATCGCGGGCGGAGCTGTGGGCAAAAGCTAGTAGTAAAATACGAATGTCTTATATTGTAATTTGTATCGAGTTACCCACAGGTAAATAAAGTGATCTCGCAAAATTCAATCATGTAAGACAATAATTTGACAATATCGATCAACATCACATTACACAGGTACGTTTACTTCACGGTTGCACGTATGATCGTGCTGGTGTATGAGTGAATACTAAATATTAATATTTCCGTTACAGGCAAGCGCTCTATTCACCTTTACAGCCTATTCCATCGAATTATGAATACAATCCGCAGTTTTTAAGTGAATTTTTCACTAATCCTAGAAAAGGTATGTTATTATATTTTCTATTTTAAGATAGAATTTGTTGATATTTCGCGTGTAATATTTTTGTGTAATGTTACCATTCTTTTGTGCAGGTAAAATAGAAATAGCGTGGGCGCGTCAGGTGGCCGAGTCACCCGCGAATCGATACAGTTTCGTTTGTTCAGCCATGCTCGCCGTCTGCCGAGAAGTAGATAATGATCGGTAAGTAATTAATGTGTTAAACGTAATATTTATGTGCATACTGCAATATTTCCATGGACATATCGAGTAACTTTGAAAAACTTGTTAGGTACTCGGTTTTTAGACGAAGTAAATCTTTGATATTATAAATAAGTACAAAATAATATATATATACATATACACTCACGCCTGTTATCCCCGAAGCGGTAGGCAGAGGCGCAACTAGTGCACGCACTTTTCGCCATTATTCCGTCCTATGATGTGATAGGGGGCGAGCCTATCGCCATATCGGGCACAAATTCCAGACTCCGAGCTGATACTGAATAGAAAAACTCAATATCACTTTGCCCGACCCGGAGATCGAACCCGAGACCTCAGCTTTGCAGTCGTACTGTAATACAACTACGCTACCGAGGCAGTCCAAAAATAGTTAAGTACAAAATAACCCTCGACACAAAAACGCTCTAGAAAGTAAAAAATAAAATTGCCTTTGTTTGTTGTTTAAGTATCGAGTAATATCTTGACTTGAATTGAAATGGGGATTTTAGTAAACAAAGCTCGATAGTGATATGAGCTTTTCGAATTTAGTCGATGATATGTATATCGGAATGAATAACGGCGAGTACTACTGGGCTAGTTTTCAGTTTAGTACGAGAAATTGAGTACACAAATTATAATGAGAAGTTTTTAGTGTAACCAGACATAGTTCAGAATGAATCGTGCAGCTATTGGTGGTAGACGATACTGATGTGTGTGTGTGTGTGTTATGCAGCGTGAATGAGCTGGGCGTGCTGTGCGCGGAGATGACGGCGTGGTGCAGCGGGTTGGCGGCGGAGTGGCTCGGCGCGCTGGTGGCGCTGTGTGGCGCGCAACACTACCCCGCCGTGACCGCGCCGCACGCCGCGCCGCCGCCGCTGTACCCCGACCTGCTGCACCACCGCGACCTGCACGACGCCGCCGCGCACGACGCGCTCGCCGTCTTCACCTGCATACTCGTCGGTGAGTTAACACTTATATTTTATACTAGCGGCCCGCCCTGGCTTCGCACAGGTAGCAAAGCATAATATTTATACATTTAATTTTCTATCGTACAAAATACTTATGAATTATACACATAAACCTTCCTCTTGAATCACTGCGTCCATTAGTGAATAACCTATGAAGCAATAGCCTAGGTGCTTCTCAAGGTCTTAAATTATCTTCCTACGAAATTTCACCCAAATCGGTTGAGAGTGATGGCTACAACGCGAGTAAAAAATCTGGGATAAAAGCCCCGATTTATATTTTTCCAGAATAAGCAGTAGCCTATGTCCTACCCTGGGTCTCAAACTATCTCCATACTTATTTGTTTGCGGTTCCACCTGCAAGAAAATATTTTCCGGGGTTAATTCCCGGTTTATTTTTTCCCGGGATAAGAAGTATCCTAGATCCTTCCCAGGGTCTTAAACTATGTCCCTTCCAAATTTCATAGAAATCGGTTCAGTGGTTTGGCCGTGACGGCTCCACTCAAAAAATCCGGGATAAAATTCCCAGTTTATGTTTTTCCGGGATAAAAGTAGTCTATGTCTTTCCCTCGATCTCAAATATTTCCATACTTATTTGTTTGCGGTACCACCGGCTAGAATATTTTCCGGGATAAAATTCCCGGTTTATGTTTTTCTGGGACAAGAAGTAGCCTAGGTCTTTCCCAGGGTCTTAAACTATGTCCCTTACAAATTTCATCGAAATCGGTTTATAGGTTTGGCCGTAACGACTCGCGAGAATTAAAAAATCCGGGATAAAAGTCCCGGTTTGAATTTTCCCGGGATATAAAGTAGCCTATGTTACTCAGAGATATAGGAGCATTCTAATGGTGAAAGAATTTTTGAAATCGGTCTAGTACTTTTTGAGTTTATCCTTGTCAAACATACAAAAATACAAATCTTTCCTCTTAAAATATTAGTATAGACTAGTTGGAGCCCGACGCTAAACGCGTGCAAAGTCCTTAAATCTTTGTAGCGATCCTTGGCACCACCTCTATAACGCCAGGTCCAGATTAAGATGACATCTTTAAATAGTAAAAACTTATGAGTGATGGTGAGCACTTGAATAGTAGGGAGCTCATTTGCTCATATCAGCTAAAGCTATAAAAATGACGAAGTTATACTAATTTCCGTCATATAGCGCGCCACTGTTTCTCCCTGGAGGACTTCGTGCGCCACGCGGCGTTGCCATCGTTGTTGAAAGCATGTGGAGTCGCCAACGCGCCCGCCAACCCGGCCAACGCGCCTTCCCCAGACACGGGCGCGCGACTCACCTGCCATCTACTACTCCGGCTGTTCAAAACTGTCGACACTCCACAACCCGGTATGTGCACTATAAAATTACCAATAATGTAATGCATCGATAAAATATTACAAAAACTGACAATCAAAATATGTTCAGTACATTTGAGAAAATAAAAATCGAAAATCCAATAAATATTTTTTATGACAAACTTTAAAATCGATATCAGCAATAACTGACGAGAATATGTCATAATATAAAAATGTGTAAATAAGTTTTATGTGAACAGGCCTGTACTCTGTGTCGACGTCGCCGGGCCCGGGCGGCGGCGCGGCGGGCGTGCGGCTGTCGTGCGACCGGCACCTGCTCGCCGCCGCGCACAAGAACATCGGCGTCGGGCCCGTGCTGGCCACGCTCAAGGCGATACTAAGTAAATATATGACACGATATTACACGCACCTTGGGTTATAATGTTGTTACTAATAGTTCAGGCTCGCTTGGCCCATTTGGGGCATGACAGCTGCAGTCATAAAAGCGAAAATCGTTCTTCCTACCTACGCAATAAGGTAGAAAAATAAAAAAGACAAATGTAAGCTGTCAAGCTCGCGATACCAGATAGCTAAATGAAAAATATTTAGCTTACGGCCGTTTTCAATTAACCGTACCAATCTTAAGCATCGATCTAATTCCGAGAATTAACCAATCTACATAAGGCGTTTGTAAGCATGTCAAAAATACTTTATTTTGATTGGTCCATTTTTCAATCGATCGAATAAAGCAATTAGGATGGTTTATTGAAAACGGCAGTAAAATTTTGGCACTTGCACATCCAACACATGAATATAATATATACAAAAAACAACATTATAACCTATCCCTGTTAACTAGCTATAAATTATAATAACTAATATTTTATGATTGGCGAGTCTGGACATCGTATTAAGACGCAATGTACTCAGTTTTCTGCTTGGCAGTGGTCGGAGATTCAGCTCGGGACGGTGGCAAATCTGGCAAAAAATCATGTGAATTGTCGCATATTTTGGGTACCAGTGATACAGTTCCTAGTGACGCACAGCTGGACCTCATGTCGTAAGTACAAAATTCACATTGTTATACAAAACTTTATACTTAAAAATGATCGTTGACTACTCAAGTAGCACTATATGAGTTAATCCATTTTATAAACCGTTTTTCTTTTCGATTAATTGATATTTTATAAGTTTTTAACAAGACATTGTTGAATTTATAAGATTTATGTTGTCGCTTTTAATACCAATAAATTTTATTTTACATTGGCTACATGTTTCAAGGATCATTTATACCCTGCGAGGAAAAGAAGAGTTACCGATCCTACAATTGACTAGCGATTTTTTTTATTCATAGGATGGTAGATTCAGAGATGAGTGGGGGCCATAGAACTCCTAGGTTTGTTTTTTTTTTTTATATTGAGTTACCTTCACGGTTGCACATCCAGGACATGGCTTCACTGTGGAGTACAGTATACTATGTGTACATACTCGTATCATTGTCACGATTTATCAATCGCTTAGCTTCTTTGTATGTTGTTTTGCTACTTCCATTTTCATTCCTCTGTGTTCTTGACTGGAACATGATCCGCAAATATGTCGATGCGCGTTGAACGGAGTAGAGTGCACTTATTTTATCAAATAATTGTCAAAAAATTATGCTTAGGGATTTCATCCATGTGACAAAAGTCGTCAGTAAATACTGGGGCCTTAAATATGAAAAAAAAACATGATGGGTCTCGGCTTCGCTTTATTGTGATTGGTTGAGAGACTGACGTATCGGTTTCACGATCAATCACAAACATCAAAGTACCGATACGTCAGTCTCTCAACCAATCACAATAAAACGAAGCGTAGACGCATCGTGTTTTTTTTTTCACATTATAAGCCCACTGATAAACTTTTTAGCGTTTTCATAACGGAATAAAATATGTGGAATAATCTGGGACCATTTTCCGAAGATTATGCTAATTTGTTGGTTAACCTAAATTTTGATCTATAAAAAACAGCCAGTTTTATATATTTTATGAAATTTAAGAACATTTTGTTTATTGCATTATGCTCCGTTCACATGCCACCCCTCTCTGTCAACTATCAATTTTGTCTATGTGTAGAGGTTTCATTTAATACGTATTTATATGTGTACCAAATACGCTAAAATGTCGTAACCATCGCCAATGCACTCCTGACTTATAAAATTAAACTCTCAACCTATTCGGTTGATGTTAAATAAACTAACAGTTACACCTGTACATTTATTCACTAAATCATGAATTAAACATCCTTTCACTAAATGACTATTAAAATTACAGCATAAATTTAAGATGAAATGTACATTCACTGCGTTTCAAATGTAAAATACACTATTGCTACTATAACAGGGCTACTAAATACCTACGGCCTTATTCACAAACAGTTTGTAAACCTATTTTAGTTATCGAATGTTTTGTCTCCTTCTAACGAATTTTGAGTTCAGTTGAAGGAGAAAGACGGAACATTCTTTAACTAGAATAGGTTTATAGACTGTTTATGAATAACTAATGAGTAATGTCGTTATTATTAGATATGTATGTGTACAAAAGTATAGTACTTCCTAACTATTCTTCGAATGTAACATACCCGTTTAAAGTCTTAGACTAACATTTAAAGTATAGTTAAGTGTTTTCTTTTATTTAAACCGTCAAACCCCGCTTATATGTATAGATATATGAGGAAACCCTATATACTCGGATGCTGGCGTCCGTAGCGGGGCTTGACAAGTCAATTATTAAAATTAAGATAAAACCGCATAGAAATACCTTAATGTGCAGAGTCATAGATGAAAGGTGAGACAACAAATGTTAAAACAATTACCTTTAAAAATAAGCATGTATGGGTAAAAGTAAATTGTCAAAAAGTGGTCAATAAATGTAAATAATTAATTAACAATGGTAATTCTAAAGTCGTTTTAGAGACAAGACTGGCCGCACACTTTTGGTTTTCTAATTAGGTTTCGTGATCAGGAATTCAGATACGGAAACCTGATTGCTCCGCTTGCATAGAAATTTTTCAACAAAGCACGTTCTTATTATTTCTGAACGGAATTAACAGACGATCGTTTCGAAATTTTGTCGTGTATTCAGATCGTAAGAAAAAAACAACCAAAAAAAAAACAGACTTCCACGCTAGTCACGCGGAACTCCGAATCTGAATTCCTAATCATGAATTCGAACGTGTGCGGCCAGCCTAATTCATTTAAACATCAATAATTACTATTCCTGGCTTGTGTGTTTTAGTATTTTATTAGTGTAAGTCCAAATTTCCGTTGATTAAGGTTAATTTCATTAATCACGAGATATGTTTCAATAAGCTTGACAATTGGACATATGTAACTGGTAATTATTGTCGTTATAACTACAATTTTATCTGCGAAATTACATCAATTCGTATTTCATATGGTGCACAGTACCATCGCTTGACGTTTTTAATACAACTCTACATGATCGTTCATTTATTTTTACAGTCTTATGGCTCACTCAATACACTTTCTAGGTTGATTAACATCAATACATGGGAATTTCCTTGGCTCAAGTAAATATGAACTATTATCATTTTTATAACTTACAAATATTCTCAATTAAATATTTTCCCCCTTTGTACATTTAGTTGCTTTCCCTACCTTGTTTTGTCCGCGTAATGTTGTCCTCGTGTAGTTACAATACCCGCTGTGCTCGCTTTATATAGCTCTCGACAAATATTTCTGTCCTTTTCTGTCTAACAAGTATAACCGTATGTACAAGAAGGACGAATATATTTGTCAAAGTAACATGATGGAGCGGTCGAACTACACCTAATACTCACCGACAAATTTAACCTTGTGTTTCGCTATATCTGTGAAATAAACACACACATTTATCAGTGGTTTTGCGAAGCGACTGCGTGCCTATTTTCAAAAACATATAAAAAAGTACTGCGGCCCGTTTGGCGGAAACACGTTGCTGAATGTGCATCGCGTAATTTAATTTACGTAAATGACGCATCTAAGGTAGTTCAGACGGTCGTGTTATGTGCCACGCGACGAACAATCGTCGAGGTAAATTCCGCACAGATGTGGCCGGGGCCTTATGTGGGAAAGGGACAGATATACAGACCGATGGTCCTGTGAGCACACGCGAAGGTACAGCCACGTGTTTGCAGGGGTAGCGGCGGAGTCGGCTCCACGCTGCTCGACTCGTCGCAGTCGCTGGCGTCGCTCGCGCGGAGAGTACTCGCCGAGATCTGCTCCGAGGAGTGGGTGCTGCAGAAGTGTCTACAGAACCCCGATGAGCTGTACCAACCTGACATGCTACTGGACTCTATGCTGACGCCGAGACAAGCTCAAAGGTGACGTTGATTTGCGTATTATTTCCTTCCTTGTTACATTGTAATAATTTTACAATTGAATGCAACTTATATTATTTTTTGTAGGTTACTTCACATGATATGTTATCCGGATTCAGCAAGTCACACACATCCTGACCTCGATCAGAAAACAATGATCACCCGACTTTTAGAGGTAAATTATTTATGGGTATTCTTAAAATACTGTAACCCCGTAAAGATTGTCTCGGTGGCGTAGTTGTATTTTTTGAAAAGGGAAAAAGGCGTAATGCCGTATGTAATGATGACTTCATGCTACATCTGATTCCAGAACCTGGAACAGTGGTCGCTGCGCATGTCGTGGCTGGACCTGCAGCTGATGTTCAAGCAGTTCCAGAGCGGGTCGGCGGAGCTGCCCGCGTGGCTCGACACGGTGGCGCGCGCCATCATCAACGTGTTCCAGCAGCCCGCGCCGCCGCCGCCGGACAAGGACAGGTACGACAAACTCATTTGATCAAAGCCTGGTGTGCAGTAATCCACTAGGTCAGTCATATATTAATTCCAAATTATCTGTGGTCACATTATTGTAACAATATAATTTACTTATAGTGCGTATCAACGTGATATAGACTGCCACTTTCACTCTTCGAACCGTAGCGAGAATAAACCAATTAATATAAGTCGTTTGTTAGCGTGTCAAAAAACCATGTTCTGATTGGTCCATTTTTTCGCTATGGATTGAAAAAAGCTATTGGGATTGGGGTTTATTGAAATATAGTGAAATATTTTTGTTACATAATAAATACGCTACAGTTTATGGGTTAGATCATTTCTACACCATAGTTTAATTATTTTACGAGATACCACACTGTTAAAAAGGCCACTTATCGAGTTTATTACATTGAGTCATTATTACGCAACTGGCAGTTACAGCATTGCAAATAACTTTTAAATGTATGTTTTAAATATCTGTCCCACGGGCTCGCGTTGTTATCTAGACATTTTGATTAAATCTATACTAATATTATAAAGCTGAAGAGTTTGTTTGTTTGAACGCGCTAATCTCAGGAACTGCTGAACCGATTTTGAAAATTCTTTCACTAATAGGAAGCTACTTTACTCCTGAGTGCTATAGGCTACTTTTTATCCCGGGAAAATATTTTTATCCCGGAAAAACTTTTTCACGCGGGCGGAGCCGCGAGCACTACTAGTGTTCTATATAATATGTACTGCAATTATCGCGCCATTGCGTTATCACCATGTAGTACCTTAACCCGTCAAACCGCGCTTATATATGTATAGATGTATGGGAAAACCTTATATACTCGAACGCCGGCCTCCGTAGCGGGGCTTGACGAGTCAATTATTACTCTAGCTTCTTCTTGCGTCGTGTTCCTCAATACTGAGGGTCGAGACCCCCCTTCTGCATCACTTTCTCTCGGACGAGCTTTCTCCATTGATATCTGTCACATGCGGTGCGGAGGGCGGTGTAAATTGTAGAGTCAAGAGTGGTGCAAATCTGGTCAGACCAACGTGTTGGCCTGCGTCCACGAGGTCTTCTCCCCTCTACTTTGCCGGTCACGATGAGTTTCACCAGGTTGTCACCGTCTTTTCTTGCAATGTGACCGAAATATTCTAAGATTTTGCGTAGACACTCTGATGACAGCCGCGAGGAGATTTTGAGTTCTCGCAATATGGAGATGTTTGTACGAAATGCTGTCCAAGGAAACAGAGCATCTTTCTCCAGCACCACATCTCAAAAGCGTCAATGCGTTTGCGGTCTGCTGCTTTCAATGTCCAAGTCTCAGCTCCATACGAAAAGATAGAAAAGACTAAGGTCCGTACCAGTTTGGTCTTGGTTTTGACGGAGATGTTGCGATCTCTCCAGATTCTTTCAAGCTGAGACATGGCGTTTTTAGCCATTCCAATTCGCCTGCGCACTTACTCTAGCTTAGGGCTACCTAATCCAAAATTATGTTTTTTTTTACAAGGATGGGTACGGATCGCGGCGTTGTGACCACCAGCAAGTGGTCGGAGTCGGTATGGTTGGTGGCGCCGCTGGTCGCGAAGTTACCTGCCGCCGTGCAGGGCAGAGTGCTCAAACAAGCTGGACAGGTCAGTTATTTTGCATTGTCAGGCTTATCGTCGATAATTATATAGAGTAGTTTATAATATTATTTATTTACACTCCAAACAACGGTGTATTGGCGCATTGATTGCTAAAGGCAACCTTTACCAGACAATTCGAAGTCTGAAATTCCCTTTAGTTTGATGTATACTTTAAGTTCTACCAAAAGTGGACCATATTACAATATAGTACGTTTCGATGTTGCCGTCAGATATTGGAGAGCGGATGGGGCGCCGGCTGCAGCGGGAGCTGTTCGAGCGGCGGCGGAGGCGGCGGCGGATCGCATCGCGACTGCAAGAGCCACCAGAGTCCTAGCTATAAAGGGTAAGATAACATTCAAATTTGAGAAAAGGTTATGGTTTTTAAGAGAAGACTAGCATGTATAGTTGTCGTAAACAATGGATCGTACCAGATCGTCTGGCGGCGGCGGCGGCGGCAAGCGCGGCGTGAGCGGCGCGGGGTGCGGCGGCGGCTGCGCGTGCGGCGGCGGCAGTGCCGTGCGCCTCGCCAACGAACCGCTGCTCTCACTCGTGCTCACCTGTCTCAGGCACCAGGACGACCAGAAGGTACTCTTTATTATTACATTGCTTGATAAATTTACACTATTAATATCACTATTCATTTACTTCATATAATTAACAGCATTTATATTTAACCAATTCCGTATTACTTGAACTTAATGCTAAGTACAACTTTACCAATCAGCGATTTCAATCGAGTTGTTCTACTTAGCCGCCGCTCAAAACGGAAGTTAATTACAAAAAAATGTTATTCGTTAATTAATTCACTATTTTCACTCAGTAAAGTAAAAACAAGATGTTTATATTTACAGGAAAGCTTATTGAGTTCGATCCACGCGCAACTGCAACACTACCTGACGCACGCGCGCGACCACGAGCGCTCCGCGTGCAACGACACGTGGCAGGACGAGGTGGCGCCGGAAGCGTTGCAGCTGCGGTTCTCGTTGGCGGGCGGCATGTTCGACGCCATCCGCCGCTCGTACCAGCTCACGTCAGACTGGGCCGTGCTGCTGACGCAACTGGTCGCGCACCAGGTCGTCGACGCGTACAACAATAGGTAACTACCACACCCGCTGGTTCACTGGTGTGGGGTGTGGCATGAGTTTGCGTTCGGGTTCAATTTCGCTACGATACAGTTCTGGAATGTCAATTTGCGATTAGTGATATTCGATAATGACCAGTGCATGGCAATAAAGAATTAAGGGGAGGTCCGGTGAATTCGGTTCCATGAATTTTTCAAAATTGATAGCGATTGCTTAGTCAATCACATCGATTCTCAACATAAATAGGAAGGTTCTTTGATTCCACAGACCGTCGAGTCTTGACAAAAACATTAATCGGCTTGGGGTATCGACATGCATACGTGTGCATTTGTTTGTGGCCGGGCAGACAGTGTATTTACAATAAATTAATATAGTCTGTGTCGCAGCAACCTGTTCACCACTTTGATCGACATGCTTGCCACTCTGATCCACTCGACGCTGGCGGACGGAGGCGACGACAACAACAGGAAACACTACCAGAACCTCATGAAGAAGCTGAAGAAGGAGATCGGCGACAGGCACGGGCCCTCCGTGCAGTGCGTGCGACAACTGCTGCCACTCTCCAAGAACACCATCATAGAGGTAATACTGAAGACATGGGAACATGTTTGGTACTAATGTAGTAACGGCACAAATCATATGTTCAAATTGGACGAAAGTGTACAGTAGCTGCACGCTACAAGGCAATGCACAACGAGCTGCTAACTAATCTCGTGAAACATCGGCACGTTTGACGTTCTACCGACCAATCACGAGTGTGATCGCGACTCGGGTCTGTATTCGAAAATATGCAAAAGGGGGTTTTGTTTATCATTATCTAGCTCAAAGCTGTGCGATAGAGATGATTCAGTAATAGATACATATTATAAGAAACCTAGTTTGTTAACATCCACTTGCGTTTGACAGGTCATCGCGTGCGAACCTCTCGGATGTTTGGTCGATCAGAAGGGAAACAAAATCACAGGATTCGACAGCGATAAGAAACAGGTAACAATATTTATTATTTATGATATTAGTTATTTTTATAATATCAATATAAAACTTGTCGTTGAGATTATATAGATTTTCTAATCTTTGGGCCTATGTATATGCAGCGCAAAAGACAGACTATCCGTGACGGAGTTTTTGTTCTGTAAAAATAGAACCTATGCAATTATATGCAGTAACTCATACAACGGACAAAAAGTCCGGCGCACAAATAAATCCGTGAATTCTGGCATACCGCGCCGCTCGGCGCCGCACTGTGGGATGTCCCCATAGAAACGGTTGGACATGTATCGGTAGTACTGAATGTTTGATAACCTGAAACTCAAATGCATTTTGGAAAGGGGGCAATATGACCTTTCAGGTTTTATATTTTATACCCTCAAATCACTTTATTATTCCTAATATACAGCACCAAAATTGAAGTGTTGAACACTGTTGAAAATTACCTCACTCTTTAAGAAAGATATTTGTGGTATTCGCAATGTTTCGAAGAAATATTTTGTAATGAACCGGTTTAATAGGATACACTTATATAAATGCAATTTTTTTTATCTATATTTTATGGTAAAATTAAGATATAAAAAAGTAATTGAAATGGTTGATGCAGTATACATATCTGTCATATAATAAAACGCCACAAAACCCCGACCTAATGTTACTCGTGTATGATAGTTCAGAGTAATTAGAAAATTTCGCTAGAACATTATGTACTCCCCAAAAAATCCGCTTTCAAGCTGTTAATGTGCCTATATCATGACAGCGAATTGTCAATATCAATCAATGGGAAAAAAATCGACTTAAAAACCAACCCAAACCAAAGAAATAATACATTGCAATCTCTGCATTGCCATAGTGTGAACGTCCCTACAGTATGCCGACAGAATGATCGAACATGTGCGTCGTGTGCTTTGAGTCTGTAAAAAATCCGCGAAAGACTTAGCGCGCCATGCAGACTTTTGTGCGCCGCAGACTCATTCGCACAAAAAGAGTGTCGTCTGCGCTGCACCTAAATGCAAAAATATTATAATATATTGATAACAGGGTCTGCGACTTACGGACAAACAACGCGTGTCGGTGTGGGAGCTGGTGGAGGGAGGTCGGAACCCCGCACCGCTCTCCTGGGCTTGGTTCGGAGCCATCAAGATCGAGAGGAAACCGCTCACCTACGAAAATGCTCACAGGTTTTATGAAAATTGTGATTTATAAACTGAGGAATTTTAGGTTACGCATTTTCTAGACCTGATAGATGCTTGTGATACTAACCAGATTTCACTAGTATTGGAGTGGGTTAACCATAGATTGACGTTATTTGAAATGTCTACCAGATAATTGAATCAAAACCGCCTGAATAACGTTTTGGTATCGTTTAAAAATGTACTATAATTCGTGACGCCGGCCTGCTTACTCAAAATAAATTCCGGTGGACTATTGATTATTGATATCTGAATAGTGGTCGCTGGATTCCAGTCTCAGACCAAATATACTATGTAAAATATTTTAAAACATTCAATATTATCTCTCTTTAGATTATTGAAGTACCACACACACAGTTTGGTGAAGCCGTTGAGTTACTACCTAGAACCCTTGCCTTTGCCGCCTGAGGACCTAGAAACCAATGACAGTAAACAGGTGCGTATAAACTATCCATCAATAATTTAAAAACAATTGTCCACGTGAATATACAATCTTATAAGAGTTTTTACTTACAGGACAGTGGCAGCCTCGACTCGAGCCCGACCGGCCCCGGCAAGTCCAGGTCGCGGTCATCTTCGTGTAAAAATGCCAAAAAAATGAAGCCGACCACGCCGGTGAGTTTTGAGATTTTAACACAACATGAATGGCTACAATTAATGGGCAAGAATTGATGTACAACAAGCCATCCAGATTATAATGACCCTATCTCAAAGTCTCTTCTAGCTTAGTCACACATACTGGACGTTTTAAGCGGTGTTCCCTCATATGAAATTCTGTGTTAGGTTAAAGACATCATAATAGGGTATTTTGCAATACACTATATTATATACAGTGCACACCGACTGCCTCGGTGGCGTAGTGGTATTGCGTACGCATTACGAGTACGATTTGCGCGCTGAGGTCCTGGGTTCGAATCCCGGGTCGAGCCAAAAAAATTGTGACTGGGTTTTTCCATCTTAAAATTTACTCAGTCGCAGCTCAGAGTCAGGAAGTTGGCGGTGTGATACCCCCGTGCCTCGGAAAGCACGTAAAGCCGTTGGTCCTGCGCCTGATCTCTCTCCGGTCATGTCGGATTGCCGTCTCACCGGACTATGAGAGTGAAGGAATAGCGAGTGCACCTGTGTATTGCGCACACACTTGTGCACTATAATATCTCCTGCGTACCTGGCTGATCTCCGTTGAGATTGGCCGCCGTGGCCGAAACTGGCTAGGAGGATTTCATATAATATACAGTATTTTGCAAATAATACGAAAAAAAAGGAGTTTCGTGAAATCAGCAATAACATTGGTTACGAAATGAGGCAGCAATTCATATTTAAAATATTGAGTTGTGCGCGTAATGGGGAGAGCGCGCTAACTCTTTCTTTCGCGTGCATCATAAAGCCTGGTGACGTCAACTAAATATCATTGTCTCTTTTTCATTTTACGATATATTTTAGCCTTTCCATCAGTTTTCAAAGGGGTATTTTTACTGGAATTTAATCGTCTTTTTGTGTTAAATTTTAAATGATATTTTTGATTAACATAAAAAATGAGTAAAATAGCGTACATCACTAGCCGTGGTTTCGTTATGTACAGTCAGTCACAAAAGTAGCTAAACAAATAAAAAACTTCAAAGTGCTTCTGCACGTTAACTCCAGTCGAAATTTTTTTTTCTTTATCTAAAATTAATTTAACCCTTTAAAGTTTATTTTATTGAAGAAAAAAAACTTGTTGATATTGACGCAAAAGTTAAAACGCGATTTGAAATTTGAATTTGTTCAGTTACTTATGTGGCTGACTGTACACCGCGATGGAGTGTTGGTGGAGTTTGTTTGTGTGTGCAGACGGGCGTGGCGCCGGGCGCGGCGGGCGCGGGGCCGGCGGGCGCGCTCGCGCCGCAGCAGGCGCAACAGCCGCAGTTCATGCACCAGCAGCAGCAGTGGTTCCCGCCGCCGGGACAGAACTACTACAACCCGCCAGGTTTCTATATCTACATAATTAAAACAAAACAGTGGGCTTAGAATGTGAAAAAAAAACACGATGCGTCTCCGCTTCGTTTTATTGTGATTGGTTGAGAGACTGGGGTAACGGTCTTTCAACCAATCACAATAAATCGAAGCGGAGATGCATCGTGATTGATTATTTCACATTCTAAGCCCACATATGTTATTTGAACATTGTATGAGTTATGTTATTGTTGTATGTATCAACTTGCCACAGCCGCCGGAGTGAGTCCCCGAGCGGTGGCGCCACCTTCCAACACACATTCCAAACAAGCTTTAAGCAACATGTTACGACAACGGGTGCCCAATGTATGCAACCAAATGACGCAAATGCAGGTACGACAGCTTTATTTTTAGTTTATAATAAGTTCGAATCGGACTTGCGAAACTACGAAATGAGCTTATTGTCTTCAAAGTGATATTGGATTATTCTATTCAGTTTTAGCCTAAAGTCTGGAATTTGTGTCCGATATGGCGATAGGCTCGCCTCTTATCACATCATGGGGCGGAATATATACGGCGAAAAGTGAGTGCGTTTGAAGCGTGCATTAACGCCTTTGGTAGAAACAGCTAATATCTATTTTGTCTGAGATAAAAGTTGTTAGTATTGCACCTTTTTGAAATCGCTATTAAACGAGGAAGTTTTTTTCTAAAATTGTGAGACTTTTATAGTGGTCATTTTTTCATGTCTGCAGACTGCCTGACCGCCCGTATATTGCCAGTGTAATAATATCGTTTTACTTTACAAATATTCTTACCTATTTTATCCCTGTAGAGCGGCGGCTACCCAGGTGGTCCACACCGAGGCCCGTTCCCGCCTCGGCAGGGTGGCATGCGGCAAATGCAGCCCAATCAGATGGGAACTATGCAACCACAGTAATTATATATCCATCATTACACATTATACCCCTTATTAATAGACAAAACATGTTCAAGCGGTTCGATGTCACAACTCAAAAAAATACTATCTGCAGCATTGCGATATTATAGTAAATGTTTTAATACTCAAACGAAACTTGTCTCCAACAGGCAAATGAACCCTATGGGAAGCATGGGCGGTATGGGTCCGATGACTCAAATGGGTGGCCTACAAATGCCTGGTCAAATGGGTGGCGGGCAAATGGGCGCCGGACAGATGGGTTCCGGACAAATGGGCGCCGGGCAAATGAGCGCCGGGCAGATGAGCGCGGGCCAGATGGGCGGCATGGGCGGGCAGATGTTCGGGGGACAGTACGGCGGCATTCAGCAGGGGTACGGCGGCTACGGACAGCAGATGATGCAGGGCGGACAGCAGCAAATGATGAATCAGGTACGTGACGCTTGTTGCCATTAGAGAATACACAACTGTGATAGAGAATGTGCAACTTCTATAGTCGCGCTTTCTATATTGCACATCATCTAATCACATAGCACTATTTCGGCACTCAATTTTGGTGCAAGAAGAAATTTATTACGCTTATATTATTATTTCAGTCCATTCTTTATCCAATCCAATTCTTTAAGTTCGGTTTATTTTCAGGGCATGGGACAAAGCGTCAGTCAGATGGGCCAACAAGTCAACCCAATGGCGCAGGGTGTCAATCCTATAGCCCAAAATGTGAGTCAGATGAGCCAAGCAGTGGGACAATCTGGCCAAATACCCCAGAGTATGGGACAAATGAACCAGGGTATGGGCCAAATGGGTCAGCCAATGGCACAGATGAGTCAGATGGGGCAAGGCGGTGGTATGGGCGGTATGAACGGCCAAGGCGGTTCAATGGGGCCGCAGGGAGGTAACGGTATGGGAGGTTTTCCTGGACAACAGACATTCCAACAGGCAAGTATCTTTTCTCCCACATGTGTTAGATAGTGTTAGTCAAAAGTTATAAGTTGCACATAAACGAAATCCGTTTCTATTCTAGAATATGATGGGTGGCCGCGCCAGTCAAGAGGCATATTTAGCACAGCAGCGACAAAGCGCGCGCCCACCATACATGCAGGTCAGTGAAACCTTCGACATAATCTTGAATATCAAACAAATAGAGCAGTAAAAGAGTTTTTGACGGATGTATTTCTTTTACCAAAAGCGACTTGTTTGTTATATAAATGTTTGATAATTAATAATAACATAATTTAAATATTACCTTACCGTATTACAGCAAGCGCCAAACGTGACAATGAGCAGCATGGGCGGGCCGGCGCCGCCGTACCCGCGCCCCATGCAGCCGCAGCAGAGCGCACAGTACCAGCAGCAGATGACGCAACAGCGCATGCGCCAACAGATGCTCGCCATGCAGCAGCAACAGCAACAGCAAGGCCCGCTTGTACAGCACCTACAGCGCCAGCAGTACCAACCGCCTTACTAACACACACTGAAATGAGTAATCTCAATGAATATTTTCTCTAAATGAAGTTTCCGTTAGTGTTGACAAAAAATCTTATTTATGAAGACCATTTGATTTCAATAAAGTAGAAATCGTTATTTATATAATTTAATTAGGTGTTAATTTAAGCTCCATTTGCAATTTGATTCTGGTGTCCACCCATAAATCTTTATATTCAACTTGAGTATTGGAGTAAAATGAGGGAAATATTTAGTAAAAAATCAATGTAGATGCTTTGATCTGTCGTCGTTATTGTCTAGAATGGTCATTTAATATTCACACATCAATAGACACACAATATACATGAATTCATTTTTCATCTCGGCATATTATTGTTACTTTTGCATACTTATTAGAAGCATGCAATCTTATGCATTTGTATTCCATCTTTAAGTGTATTTAGTATTTACTATATAACCCTTGAACATTATTATACTCATTTTAATGAAATCAACGACGATGATTCAAGTCATCTATTATAATTAATGTAATTTATGATTTTATATTTTTATAGAATCCTGAAAAAGAAACAGTCGAAAGCGGGATTTGAACCCACGACCTCCGGCGTACCGTGCCAGTGCTCTTCCAATTGAGCTATTCCGACCTCGCTTTCGATTGCAAATTTCAGGATCCGTACTTAATTATCTTAAAGGAGATGACCAAAATGACAAATATAAAAAATGATGAAAAATATAAAATCATTAACCAGGCACTACATGGCCATTGACATGTATAAAAAATCATAATATAATGTAATTTAGTTACATTAAATTCATTTTCTATGGCCCTATACGTGGTAAAATGATGAGTTAATTGTGAAAATTCTAAAAACACATTTTGAGAGATCAATTTATTTGCATCGCAATTTCCAAATATGTATATAATAGCGTATCTTTGCCCTTGACTGCGCATTGTGGTTCGCCATTATACATTGGGCTTATCATTGCGTATTGGCATTATTTATACAATATATTACGATAAGATTTATAATTTGTCTGTTTTAGACAGAAAGCATCATTTTTCTATAATGTTAACCACAACTTCCTAAGTTCTATTACTTGACGATTATATTTTTAAACTTTTATAACTTTTCGGAATCTTTTTATGTGTTCCTTTACATTCTGATTTTTATTGGTTATAGACAAATCAAATATGTTTCGAAACTTATTATTTTTAAGTTTACTGTCAATAGTGTGTTGTATATAGGACGGTTTGTAGAAAAATATAAGTAATTAGATAAACTATGTATTTTATTTACTCCAAAACATTTCTCTACAATAAGGTATTGTGTTAGAGAAAGAAATCAAAGAGTCGATATAGATTGTATTTTCGCACTCTTAATAAAACAATGACCTAATCAAAAATTTTGGCTAGATGAGTTTTAGAAAAATATGAATCGTAAAGGGTACGCTGCATCGACTAAGAAAAAAATGTCTCTTTTCAACATTAGGAATAGGGTCAAAATCGTTTGAATTTATGTTCGTTCCCCGCCCAGCTTAAAAGAAATATCGTATACAGTTAGTTTTTCCGACAATTCCCACAAGTCAACGATTTTGGATTAGGTCATTGCTTTATTGAGAGTGCGTTTTGCAGGGCCAGTAATTATAGATCTGTCTCATCGATGTTATAGCCTGAACTCTGAATATAATATAATGGAAATAATAGCTTATGCCAATAACCCATTAAATCTGTCACTGCCAATATCTCTCCATCAATTAAATAATAATTTAGTTATATCTGCGGGGATGACATCGATCCTCTCGTATGGATGCACAAAGCAAACGACTAGCCCCTAGGCGCTGAATAACAGACAGGCTTCTAGAAACACGTCTGTACCCCAAGCGGTAGGTACGACTAATAAAGAATTGCGCCACGTATTCGCATCGAGTAAGTTGATGTGACAAGTATATGATCTAATATTTAAATATGTTTCTGTAGTCGTTTAATAGGGTAGTAGACTACTTTTTACCCGACTGCGAAAGAAGGAGGATTATACTTTTCGAGTGTATGTGTGTATATTTCTTTGGTACGCACTAAAGCCTAAACGGCTTCTCGTATTTTTATATGATTGGTGTCAATAGATTCGTCTTAGTCACGGAGGAAACTTTCCGTAGTATTATAATGCTCTTTGGAGGAAACCTGTTCTGTGGTCTTAGTCTCGAGAGTGACACTGGATACATCAAAATTAAATTTAAAAAAGAAAAGACTTTTGGCGGCAAAAAGTTATCTCAAGAAAAAATAATGTTTTCAAAATACATCGAGTGTGGTATCAAAATAAAGATTTTTTAACGGTGATTACGAATACGGCAAAACACGCTCACTTCTCATAATTTGGTTGGTGATATAGATGGAGCAACAAAATCTCGGAGTGAGCAGATGCCTCCGACTGCGTTTATGCACACTGTCAACTAAGATTATTCAAAACCAAAATAAAATATTCAAATTAAAATCTTGTTTCTATCTTTTCAGTTCTTCAGTGGATTTAATAAAGATGGCGGATATTGACGCAGTCGGGATTTCGTTTTTTTTTTAATTGTATAAATGGATCTCTATTGTAAGTTGTAACCAAAGATATGGCCAGATATCAATTTTGCGGTCAATTGATCTTAAAACAAAAAAGCTGCATGGCGCCAATGTATACCAATTATAACATTGGTTCTGAATATTTTAGTAAAATTCATACTAAAATAATTTTATGGTGAACTTAACCAACTTTTACACCCAAAATCCGAATTTTTTAAATGTATGGCGGAACGCAAACGTGATTTCCCAAAAGGAGCCCGGCATTCCAGGGGTAATAGTAATAAGAAATATATTGTAAAATTTATTTTATTTTAACAATATATTCATAGTCTATACTTACGTGTAAATAAAAAAAAACATTTAAATTTTTCAAATTCTCTAAATTGACTCCATTTTCTGAAAATGTGTATGTGCACACTTCGAGAGTTATTTTAGGTAAGTGTAGGCAAAAACTGAACCGGTTAATGCAATTTTTTACTCCAAAATCCAAATAAAATCTAAATCCTTGTCCAGTCCTTGCAACAATCAACACTCGTATAATTACGAGCAAACAACTTTACCTATTATCAATAGCGGTTTTTAAAATTAGCTATTTTTAATAACTAGCTATTTTTCAGTTCCAACTGCTTTTTACTGATATTGATGTTCTAACTGATATTAATAACTACATAATATTATGTGTTTCATGGTTATTTATTAGTTTTATCTGATTGGACACTAATACTTATATTTTAACGTGAGAACTTTCCTACATACTCTTTTCCAGGCTTAAGACCGACCTACACATCAATTTCGATATAGTTAACATATTAAAAATAGAAATGTGTTGATCTCTTATGAACACAGCTCGCTATAACGTCATTTGAGCTTTAGCGTTATTCGATAATAGATAGATATCAAAAGATTAAAGTTTTCAGAATCACGAAAGTCTATTCCTGTCCTGTCCTTTCCTGCCAGTCCAAGCTGGCTTTTTGATTTTTAATTTTCATCATTGTTTTTAATCTCAATAAAATTGTCGGTAGTTATATAAGTGACCTTTTGTATCAATAATAATTATTACAATCAATTTAATGTATGACTTATCATAAGTGCAACCATGTTCGCCTACGTGATGAATAATGTATTTTATTTATTTATTTTATTTTATTCGCCAATGCAGGATTTAGGATCGCCAATTATGAATCGAAGGCAAAGGGTGCAAGCCTTGGAGTATACATAATATATAGAGCGATATTTGATAAAATATTATGTAATAATGTTAAAATGTCCGGTTCCATGCTGTAAAAATGATTCAAGGAAACAAAACAAAAAGAATAACAATATTCCTTTCACCTGTAGCTAGTATTCTTAAAGTGGGCACAGATGATGTGATTTGGTACAGCCGAACCATTAAAACGGTATGCCATCGAACCATATCACATCGTGTGGGGCACGGTTCGATGGACATTATTATTGTTGGTACGGCTGGTTCGATGGCTTGTACATCGAACTTGGTTCGCTGCATACCAAATCCAATCGTCTGGCGGACGCACCGTACCGTTCGATGGTTCAGTCATGTATATAATACTCTTTGGTTCAGTCGCTATTCATCCTCCGCACGCGCAGCATGTTATCTGTCGTCATAAATCATAATGGGTTCCGAACGCGACCTCGTTCCCCAGAGCAAAATATAATGAGGTCGAATATAATGTACACGAAAATTATAATTATAATAAACATTTATTGCACACATTTACACGGAAAAAAAGAAGCAATCAAAATTAGGAACAAAGTAATAAAATAAAACAAACTTATATACTATATTATCATCATTAAAACTTTAATGAGTCCCATATAACTGCACTGTTGTCTGTATCTATTGTATATATAATAGCGCTACTAATATTGTAAAGCTGAAGAGTTTGTTTATTTGTAAATAAAATGTGTTTGGTTGATCGCGCTTATCTCACGAACTACTGGTTCTATTTGAAAATATATTTTTGTATTGGATTGTCTAATACATAATATTATGTAGTTATTAATATCAGTTAGAACATCAATATCAGTAAAAAGCAGTTGGAACTGAAAAATAGCTAGTTATTAAAAAAGCTAATTTTAAAAACCGCTATTGATAATAGGTAAAGTTGTTTGCTCGCAATTATACGAATGTTGATTGTTGCAAGGACTGGACTAGGATTTAGATTTTATTTGGATTTTGGAGTAAAAAATTGCATTAACCGGTTCAGTTTTTGCCTACACTTACCTAAAATAACTCTCGAAGTGTGCACATACACATTTTCAGAAAATGGAGTCAATTGATGTATGATAGTGCTCTAGCCTCTATCCCACCAAAAACATAAATGTAAATAAGGGGAGCCAAGTTCAATACAAAAATTATGCTTGGCTGTGGGCTTCGCCGTAAAAAGAATGGAGATTTAAATGATCTAAAAATCTACTGAGACGTGGCCTCTGACTATGGACCGCCTAAGACGGGTCATGATCACTCAGCGAGCTATGGAGAGGCCTATGTTAGGTGTTTATCTACGCGATCGAATCAGAAATGAGGAGATCCGTAGAAGAACGAAAGTCACTGACATAGCCCAACGGATAAGCAACCTGAAGTGGCAATGGGCAAGGCACATAGTTCGATGAACCGACGGCAGATGGGGCAAAAAAGTTCTCGAGTGGAGACCACGTACTGGCAAGCGCAGCGTCGGCCGTCTACCGATGACTTGGTAAAGGCCGCAGGAACGCGCTGGATGCAGGCCGCTTTTGACAGGTCCATCTGGAAATATTTGGGGGAGACCTATGTTCAGCAGTGAACGTCATGTGGCTGATGATGATGATGATGAACGGTTCCAACACTACCATTAAAAATAGACTTTTTTTGTATGGGGACCCCCCTTATTTTTTTACTTTATTTTATTTTTAGATTTTTTCCTACGCTTACACACAATTACCGAGGTGGATTCTAAATTTCATCTTTCTAGGTCATCTGGAAGTAGGTTAGGTTTAGGTACTATATGTCAGTCAGTCAGTCAGTACTAAAACTTATGACTTTTTGATCTTCATATCTTTATAACCGTTTGAGCTAGCTTCATGAAATGTGGGCTTCTAGATGTCCTTATGGATACAATTAAGCACATGTAGTTTTATGTGTTTATGTTAAATAGGTTTTGAGTTATAGAAGGGTGAAAAGTGGCACCAAGTGGTTCGTGTAGTATTACACTCGGCGCTGGCTAGCCAGTTCCTTTGCTTGAACTTGGCTTGACACGCTGCCATGTGTCTAGATAAAAATTATGATTTATGTATACTCTAAGTTTCAAGCCCATACACCCTCGTCATCTATACTAATAATATTATAAAGCTGAAGAATTTGTTTGTTTGAACGCGCTAATCTCAGGAACTACTGAACCGATTTTGAAAATTATTTCACTAAGAGGAAGCTACATAACTCCTGAGTGCTATAGGCTACTTTTTGTCCCGGGAAAATATTTTTGTCCCGGAAAAACTTCTTCAAGCGGGCGGAGCCGCGAGCACTACTAGTAAGTGATATTTTTGGTTGTCTTATTTTGCATCCTCTGTACTTAGACTAACACCTCTATAGTATGTCGCAGTAAAACATCTTACCTGACCAAGACTTTATCGAGGAGTTTTGGCGGCAACAAAAAAAACACAACACTTGATTAGCACAGTTATTTCATAATATCACTTCTTTTAAGCCCTTTAGTAGAACTATATTGGGTAATATACCACCATAATTATGCAATATAACACTAAGTATCACCAAAATAATGAATTAAAACAAGAGCACTTCATGACACTTCCAAGTTTCCGCCAAAACTCTCCGTATTATTATCTCTTATCAGGAGTTTTGGCGGGAACGTGAAAGTGTCATGAGGTGCTTTTGTTTTAATTTATTATTTTGGTGATACTTAGTGTTATATTGCTTAATTGTGGTGGTATATTATCCAATATAGTTCTATTAAAGTGCTCAAATGAAGTGAATTGAAACAACTGTGTCAATCAAGTGTTTTTTCGTTGCCGCCAAAACTCCTTGATAAAGTCTTGGTAAGGTAGCCACTGCTTTACTACGACAACCAGAGATATCACTTAAGACGAGGCTGTATGGGCTTGAACCCTTTGCCTTCCCTGTAAGGGAGAATTATAAAAAAAAAAAAAAAAAAAAATATCTCTTATCACCACAATTCACAAATGCCAAAAAAAATCATAAACCACGAGTCACGACGCAATATGTCAATTTTAATGTCAATTGTCAAAACAAATTTTTAGGTCATATTGTTTACTATTGTAAATTCATGATAGTTTTAACTTTTAAGTGAAATGATACTATCTAAGAGAAAAAGTAGTTATTATGCAATTTTAAAATCAATAAGAGCACTAACGGGGTGTCCAATTTATTTGCGAAAAATACATAATGTAGGATTAAGCGATATTCCCAAAATAACAATAACCGATATTCGAAAATTATTGAGGCAAAAAGGCTATCCCGTCCACGATGGCTTTACCTCATTTACTACAAAATGCTGCATTTGTTCGCCCGATCAAAAATGTACTGACAACAAAGTATATGTTAACAAAACCACCGGTAAGTATATTTATAAACATAACCTACTACAATAGTGTGCTCAAATATTATTCTAATGTATGTAAGTAGGTATTAGAAAATCAAAAATTCAAGTTTTGGTCAGACTTCATGCCAAGTGTGCTTCTAATGAAGATTTTTTTTTTAATTATTTTATCATACGATCAGTCATGTTGACTATGAGCTGATGAGATGTCGGAATTGGTAGAATAAAGTACTTCTCCCAGTGGAGGAAGCACTGGGAGATTGATGGATTCTTAGGATTGGTTAGGTTTTACTGGTCATCCTTATTAAAGATGTCACGCTTTTTCTTTAACCGACATATGCTTTCTGGGATGGTAAATTGACCCACAAGTTGGTTGGGGTGCTTTTATAGTTGTGCTTTGTAGTTAGCACCTTCGAGTGT
Organism: Lapara coniferarum; assembly: GCA_949316025.1. Lineage (NCBI taxonomy): Eukaryota > Metazoa > Arthropoda > Insecta > Lepidoptera > Sphingidae > Lapara > Lapara coniferarum. The sequence goes on along the minus strand of OX438931.1, from coordinate 14,949,420 downwards.
TATTTCATTTTTTACAAGTGGGATGTTGAGGATTTCATGGAGTTTATGAATAACTTCAAATGAAGATTATGTAGATGATGGAGTTTCATTTTTAAGTGGTACCAACCAACATTATGCCTGTATGAAAATCTAAATATAAAAAAAATATTTTTGAAAAGTATTTTTGGATAATTTATATTGTTGCATTTTTATAGAAGTTGGAAGTAATGTTTATCTACTTAGGTATAATTTTACGTCTGCAGTGCCGAGGTCTTGGGTTCGATCCCAGGGTCGGGCAAACTGATATTGTGTTTTTCTACTCAATATCAGTCCAGAGTATGGAATTTGTGCATCAAATGGCGATAGGCTCGTCCCCTATAACATCTCCAGATGGTATATGCATAGCAAAAACTGGGTGTACTAGTTGTGCCTCTATCTACCTCTTCAGGAATAAATCGCGTTGGTGTGTGTGAATAACATTTTTTAATTTTATTGAAAACCTAATAAAATTTCATAATATGTTAGGTTATTCTTAGGGGAGAGTTAAGATACAAAATATCAGTGAAAGTATATCTAATATATTAGCATGAAATAACTTCAATAGTGTTACAGAAATAATATTTTTCAGGATATTTTGTGTGTCCCAAATGCAATGTTCATGGAGACTGGAATATTTTGGAAAGGCTGGTGAAAAAAGCAAAAGTGGAGGCAACAATTAAAGATTTTATAGATAAATGTCAAGAGACATCAGAGAAGTTTGAAAAAGACTGGCAACTAATATTAGATACCACAACTTCAATATCAAGGATTAATGAAACAGAGTTACTAGAATTATTTAAATTATTTGAATTCCCTGTAAGCATACCATGTTATTTTGTGATGATGTAATAGGGAACCAAAATTATGATTTATGCTATTAAACAATTTATGATAAGATGTATTGTCAAAACAGGAACTTAGTTCTAAAAATATTGCAAGCCTATGCTGCACTCTTCTACATATTTTATGTAACAAGCATCAAATAGCCCATATATATAGGTCAACAGCTGTATAATATTTATAACCATGTTAAGTTTCTTTCCAGTTTCACTCTGATGCCGGAAAGACCCTGGCAGAAGTTAGAGTGTCTGCTGACCATACAGTATTATATTTCCCATTGAAGAATTCTCTAGATAAGGTAGTTGGTTACCGCAAGTTACAAGCGGGTAAGGAAGAAGAGACAGACTGCCATGGCTTGCACAATGCTGGTTTGTTTTCATGTAAGGCTCCAAAAGTGGGACGCACAGACCAAGCAATACTTGTGCCAAGTATACAAGATGCCATCAATTTAGCATCACAGAAAGTGCCAGGTTGGTACCATTATTTACAATTAAGTGTTGCTTGCGACATTGCCTGCGTGAAAAGCCTTTCTCGCTACAAAACTACCTAAAACAAGTAAGATAATATTCTGTTCACATAACATGTTATGTGTGTAATTCGTGAATGTTGAGTGTACCTGATATTGGCATTTATATCAGCCACATTAACCTTTAGCAGTGTTTGTATATAATTGTTTCAATATGTATGCTGTTGGTAAACCTTAAATAAAAAAAAAAAATAGTACGCCGCCAGCGCCATCTACATAAAGAATCAGATAAAAAAATATCTATTATTTCCCATGGGAGCAATTATCGGGATAAAAAGTAGCCATGTGTTCAGGACATGATCTACCTGTGTGCCACACTTCATTCAAATCCGTTTGTTTCTGTGTTTACTTCTAACAAACATAGAAACATTCAAACATGTTCACAAACATTCACATTGACAATATTAGAGTAAGATAAGTACGACCCACATGAATACAAATAATATGTACAGTTACATCATGAAATAATTAGAATAACAAGCCTGTGCCATGAAACATTATACATCCTACTTTTTATTTTGGGCTCAGCGTAATTTACAACTTATTTGTGATTTTCAGGGACACTAATATGGTTAAGTAACTGCAGCCTGCCCCCTCTTGTATTACCAACACTAGAAGCGTACCAAAAGTTATGCCTCTGGGGCGATTGGGACAACATGCGTGCGGTAGCCGAGAAATTAGGTGAAGAGAGATGTCGATTCGTAAGGTTAATATCATATTTGTAGTTTGTGTGTAACAATTATTACAACTCAATGATTGTATTAGTAACCAAATGACAAAAAACTTATTAACGATTGTGCTATCTTGGGATTGATCATTTAAAATAATTTGTAGGCATGTCAAGTGTCTACAATCCATCTGAAGTTAGCGATTGAGATTTTTATTGAAATTGGTCTTAAAAAAGTTTTGTATGATAATATTATTGACTATGGCCGTGCGACATAAAATTATCAAAGTGTAAAGTATATAATATTCTGTTTGTAAAGACCTACCGACGGGCTGGTGACTGCGTCGGAGGCGGCGGCGGCGGGCCTGGCGCTGAAGGCGCTGGTGTCGGACGCGAAGCCCGCCGCGCATCGGTCCATCACCACGTTCGCAGCCCTCCGCGACGACGTCTACTCGGAACTAACCAACATCGATAAAGTACAGTCAGCAGCATAAATAACTAAACAAATTTCAAATTGCCTACACACTTTTGTGTTCGTAATAATCTTTTTTTCTCTTCACAAAAATAAAATGACGGAGATTTACTTCACTTCAAACGAAGAAAAAATATTTCAGTTTAACCTAACGCGTATACCGGGTGGAAGGGAAACGAATACAGGTGATAGTATTGGTGATTCCTGACGTGATGGCACTAAAAAAATCGCGATCGCATTGTTACAATTTTAGTAGGATTTTATCAAATTTCTGTACAGCTTCACGTATGGATAGATAAATCAAACTATTATTTTGAAAAACATAGTAAAAAAGGTCAATATTAAAAAAAAACGTAATGAAACACGTACGTGAGCTGATGGGTCAACGACCGCGTGGCCGGTGCCCCGGCGCAGCGCGGCGGCCGCCGCCGCGGCGTTTGCTTTGTAGTTTGTACCAGTTGTTTGTACGCTTTACATAGCGCGCGCATGAATTACGGAAATACTAAAATCAATTTTTAGCCTTATTTTGTGTAGTTTATTCCAGGTTCGCGGTATAAAATGGCGTCGTTTCCCGGGTCTGACGCGGCTGCTGGGCGGACACCGGCGCGGCGAGCTGACCGTGCTCACCGGCCCCACGGGCTGCGGCAAAACCACGCTCTGTGCAGAAATATCGCTCGACCTAGCGCAACAGGGGGTAAGGAACTAATTGCAATATTTATATACTTTATACTATTCATGCTTTTATATTATACTTATGTTGCCATTTCAACTCGAAACAGATGAATTGTGTTATCTATACTAATATTATAAAGCTGAAGAGTTTGTTTGTTTGAACGCGCTAATCTCAGGAACTACTGGTTCGAATTGAAAAAATATTTTTGTGTTGAATAGACCATTTGTCGAGGAAGGCTTTAGGCTATATAACATCACGATGCAACTATTAGGAGCGAAGAAATAATGGAAAATGTAAAAAAAACGGGGAAAATTATTCATCCTTGAGGGCTTCCATTACGTGCGCTGCGAAAACGGTTCGAGATACCAAAAATATATGTCTGAAAGAATTATTCCTCTTGAATTGATCTAAAAAAATGTCCGCGACAGTATATGTCTATCTTTTAAGATCAACTCACTAGAATCGTTTTTATGGTAATTAAATTTGGTCGAAATTAATGCATTATTTGTTAAGAGTTGTATCAACGCCATAATATTAATCTTTATCCAAATAAATGTGTTGGATAGAGTGATTCAACGGGAAAGTTTTTATATACTTTTAGTCCAGAAAAACTTATTAACGCGGGCGAAGCCGTGGGCAATATATACTGCTAGCTTTTGCCCACGGCTTCGCCCGCGTTAATAAGTTTTTCCGGGCTAAAAGTACATAAAAACCTTCCCGTTGAATCACTCCATGACTATGACGTTGATACAACTCTTAACAAATAATGTATTAATTTCGACCAAATTTGATTACCATAAAAACGGTTCTAGTGAGTTAATCTTAAAAGGTAGACATATACTGTCGCGGACATTTTTTTAGATCATTTCAAGAGGAATAATTCTTTCATACATATATTTTTGGTATCTGGAACCGTTTTTGCAGCGCACGCAATGGAAGCCCTCAAGGATGAATAATTTTCCCCGTTTTTTTTTCACATTTTCCATTATACCTTCGCTCCTAATAGTTTCATCGTGATGTTTTATAGCCTAAAGCCTTCCTCGATAAATGGTCTATTCAACACAAAAATAATTTTTCAATTCGAACCAGTAGTTCCTGAGATTAGCGCGTTCAAACAAACAAACAAACAAACAAACTCTTCAGCTTTATAATATTAGTATAGATAACTGCTAATTTTAAAACGAAACTTATTAAAAATATGCCATATTTAACGACTTCCTTTTTTAGGTACAGTGAATCGCGGGAAATCTAGTCACGTTACATTAAAGGCATTCTAAAAGTGCTAATATTCTATTCTAATATTTGATATACATAGGTATATACATATTGATATATAATAGACTGACGTTTTATGTAGGTAAAATGTGCATTATTGCTAAAAAAATATATTTTCGGCAGGTTAAAACCCTTTGGGGCAGTTTTGAAATCCGCAACTCCCGGCTCGCGCGCACTATGCTGCACCAGTTCGCGGGCGTGCCCCTAGAGCAGCACCTGGAGGACTTTCCCAAGTACGCGGACGAGTTCCAGAAACTGCCAATCTATTACCTCGCGTTTCACGGACAACAACCAATTAAAGTTGTCATGGAGGTAATACTTTAACGAGCGTATGAAATGTCTGAATATCGGCAAGATCGCTGATTGTATTATGCCTGTAGTATGTGTTTATAACGCAACGATTATCAATAACAGGTGACTTCATGCCTATTTCTTTTCCACCATAATTTGACATCAACACAAATAAAACATGTTCAATTGATTAATTCTAAGAATAATGGACGCACCGCTGGCTCACTATTACGAGGTGTTGTGTGATATTTGATAATTTATGCTCAAATTGAGTTATATGATTCTGTGTAATTTTCAGTAACAATCCAAAATTCAGGAAAATAAATAAAAGGGGAACTATGAATAATGCTAGTCTTTTCTAATTTTAGTGAATTGTAAATTTCACATCTTATTTTTCTAACATAAAAAATAAACATTAACCCATCAAACCCCGCTTATATATATAGATATATGTGGAACCCCTATATACTCGGATGCCGGCATCCGTAGCGGGGCTTGAATAGTCAACATAGGATCTTGTAATAGTGAGTTAGCTATATAATTATGATAATTGTTAGGCTGTGGAGCACGCACGCTACATGCACGACATAGCGCACGTGGTGGTGGACAACGTGCAGTTCATGCTGGGGCTCGGCGAGGAGCGCGACGGCGACCGCTACCACCGGCAGGACGCCGTCATCGCAGCCTTCAGAACCTTCGCCACCGCCAGGCACTGCCACGTCACACTCGTCATGCATCCTAGGAAGGTAACGCTTGCTTCACTACTCTAAATGTTCACGCCCAAATTACTTTACTGTACATAGATTTCAGTTTGTATGTTATAACGTAATAAAACACACACACATACACTCACGCCTGTTATCCCCGAAAGGGTAGGCAGAAGCGCAACTAGTGTACCCACTTTTCGCCGTCATTCCGTCCCATAAAGAGATAGCGCGAGCCTATCACCATATCGGGCACAAATTCCAGACTCCGGGCTGATACTGAATACCATACCATATCAGCCCTGTAATACTGCCCACTGCTGAGCACGGGCCTCCTCTACAGCTGAGAGGGTTCAGGCCTTAGTCCACCACGCTGGCCTAGTGCGGGTTGGCAGACTTCACATACCTTCGAAATTCAGAGAACTTCTCAGGTATGCAGGTTTCCTCACGATGTTTTCCTTCACCGTTAAAGCGAGCGATAATTCACAAAGAATACACACATAATTTCTTAGAAAAGTCAGAGGTGTGTGCCCTTGGGTTTCGAACCTGCGGACATTGAAACAGCAGTCCGTTCCACTCCCAACTAGGCTATCGCTACTTTTACTGAATAGAAAGACTCAATATCATTTTGCCCGACCCGGGCATCGAACCTGAGACCTCAGCTTTGCAGTCGTACTGTAATACAACTACGCCACCGAGGCGGTCAGTATCATAATAAAATTCTCTGAAATTTTATATTTTTTGTAGGAAACTTGAAAACATCATTAATGTTTAACAACTCTGATTATGTACAAATTATATCCGTCGCTACGTAAACCATTAATTCCATGGCAAAAAAATACATTTCGTTATTACATTCTGTATCTCGTTAACTTGAATATTCAACACGCAAAGTTAATTTATAATATGAGTACCACATGTAAGCCAATAATTACTTATATGTTTAAGTGAATTACATTAAACTGGAACGCACATTGTATAACCATGCTGCCGAAATAAACCATTGGTGTCATTACAGTTGGTCGTAAAATTTGTATTGTGATAATATATTTCAATTATATTACAGACTGCCTCGGTGGCGTAGTTCTATTACGATACGACTGCAATGCTGAGGTCTCGGGTTCGATCCCCGGGTCGGGCACAGTGGTATTTGATTTTTCTATTCAATATCAGCCCGGAATCTGGAATTTGTGAAATGGCGATAGGCTCGCCCCTATCACATCGTGGGACGGAAAACGCACAGCGAAAAGTGGGTGCACTAGTTGTTCCTGTGCCCACACCTTCGGGGATAAAAGGCGTGAGTGTGTATGTATGTATTATATTACAGGAGCGCGAATCTGAAGATCTCTCGACGAGTTCTATATTCGGTAGCGCGAAGGCGTCACAAGAAGCGGATAATGTACTTATAATTCAGGTAAAAACATAAAAGCTAAAAATCTCATTCAATCTAGGTACTAACGAGTTCGAGTTACCATTATGTAATCTGTACTACTATTCTAAAGAGGAAAAGTTTGTTTGTGGGAAATAAACTCTGGAACTACTAAATCGATTTAGATAATTCTTCACTAATAGAAAGCTTCATTACTCGTCACTGCTATAGGCTACTTTTTATCCCGGGAAAATATAAAGTTTTTCTGGGACCTTCATCCCGAAAAAACTTTGTTTCGGGAGCGGGTCCGCGGGCAGAAGCTAGTAGATAATTTAGTTTTCATTTTTTCAGGACAAACGCCTAACTGCAGTCCGTGGCAAAAAGTACTTACAAGTTGCAAAAAATCGCTACAGTGGTGATCTCGGCATAGTGCCCCTAGATTTCGACAAAGATTCTCTTAGCTATCAATCGAAAAAGAAAAATAAATCCAAGCAAGATGACCCAGAGAAATCTGGAGATTTTTCTGACCGTCAGCCTTACATAGAATATGATGAAATTTTTTCCAAACACAAGGAACATTCTGGAACATTTAATAAAAATAAAGTTGTGCATAAAAAGGATGCCGACAGCTATCTTCGAGATGTATTGAATTTGCATCCGACGTGACATAGATTTTCTGCATAATATAATTTACACGTGTATATAATCGCAACATTTGTAAAATAGATTATCTTTACATTTGCTGTTTCTAGTTTTCATAATATGAAAATCCTGTAGGGTAAGCAAACACAAAGTACTTCAGCTGTATGTAATGTTTAATGTAAAATTACATCAATTTTAATGTATAACTTTTCTAAACTTTAATAATTTTATGTATAATGTAAGGAAAGCCTTGATTCGTACACAAATAATCTTATTTTATTTTTTTTTATATTCTTTGGAATCTTGAAAAAGAAACAGTCGAAGGCGGGACTCGAACCCACGACCTCCGGCGTAATATCGGCGTTAAATAGGCATCTTAAAATTGGCAATCGAAGACGGGAGTCGGAGTAGCTCAATTGGAAGAGCACCGGCACGGTACGTCGGAGGTCGTGGGTTCGAGTCCCGCCTTCGGCTGTTTCTTTTTCAAGATTCCAAAAAATATAAAAATCATTATCCAGGCACTACATGTATAATAAATCATAATATAAAAAATATTTTATTTTTATTGCATGGAATGCTGAGACGAGCATGCCGTTCGCCTGATGGTAAGCGATACGACCGCCCATAAACAGTAGTAACACCATCCAGCACCTTAAGATACAAATTACTGTGTGGCAGTGGAATGCCACTGGACTCGTCGTTCTGAGACATAAAATGTCAAGTCTCGTTATGTCCAGTAGTTACACTGGCTACAATGTACTTCAAACCGAAACAACAGTGCATGCACACTGCTGTTTGGCGGTAGAAATGGACATTGCGGTAGTACCCACCCAGGTGGACTCTTACATATGAGAGACCAGTAAAAATCTTTACTATAATAAAGAATAAGTCCTCGCTACATTAAGATTGATTAATATACATTATTAACAGTGCTACATACAACGCTGGTATGTACACAATATAGGAAACTTGTTTAATGTACCTAGTTCATTTTTTACCACAGCTTTTCATTGAGTCAAACCACTATAATATGAGGAATAAGCAGTGCAAAATAATGTCAGATGTGGCATAGACCTTGAAAAATAACGTGTATAAAACGAAATAAAAAGTAACGTTTTATTGATAATAAACTTAATATTTACATTCTTATAAGGTACTATACAGCTCAAGTGATCATGGGATGATTTTCGTTATATTTAGTGACATTTTAAGTCAGGTGGGTCACTTAGATTTTTTAAGCTCCGCGGGACGCATGAAGAAGCTCAGTGGGCCGCAAGGCCCGCAAGTTGAGTATTGCTGGCGTATAGATACTTATAACATAATACATACCGATCAAATTCAACATATTTTTTGGATGACGAGCCGCGTGTTTTTTTTTTCTTATTAGACATACATTGTTTTATATTTATAGTTTTATATTATATAATTGGATAATAAACATACGCTTTGATTATAGTTGCCCATATGAAAAAAGTTGAGTATGACTGGTAAGTACATACAAACCGTACCCACTATGGGTCATAATATTATGTAGTTTATTTCAAAGTCTATGACAAATAATTGAGCTTTATCATTTCAACTAGGCCATGCAGTTTGGTTGGTGGGTACAGTGCCCATAAACTACTTAGTTACTTATGCAGTAACAAGGATTAAAAATCTTATATTTATTGGAATAATTACAGTATACATAGGTAGTAGGTGCACTTAAGTCCTTTCGTTACGATAATAAGATAAAGTGTTATCACATTGTAATGGATTATTAATATTTCAAATGGCTGGAGAACCTACGCAGCAAACTATCTTATGTGTATATTGAAGGTAATACGATAGAAAAAGAATATTCTGACCACAGTGCTTCTGTCAAGACTCAAGCAGGACAAATAGTGACACGCATTTTGATGACAGCGAATGGTCATGAGATGGTTGCGAGGGTGAAATGAAATTGCCCACAACCTGCACATAGTATCTACATTAAACGCACTTAAGAAACGCTATGTTCTTTTTTTCCATACTTCATAAATAAGGTTACCATTTAAAAATTCCCAGAAGATATTTCTGATTCCAGTGAGAAAACGAAAATATCCTTGACCCACGCGCTGCACTACATTTATATAATAGTCATGATTTTAATGCCTGATTTGTTACTTATATTTACTACTTTCACTTATATTTTATTTATTGATAATTTCAGGATAAAATTAAGTATACTATCATAATAAAAAGAAAGCTACAATGTCCAGACAAAATGAATTTGGACAGCGGACTTATCTAAATTATTTCAGACCAATGCCGTAACTTATTGACAAACTTTATTCAAAAAATAATTGCTGGCTGCCTATCATTTGGCCCTCGTTTAGCCGCGAGAATATTTTTTAAATATTTGTGTGTATGCGTGTGTATTTAAGAAAGAGTAAACATTTCTTTACAGGAATTTGAACTCAAAACAATGAGTGGGGATTAGCATTCGTACAGAACAAAAATTTCTGGTGAAGTGGACAAGGTCTTTTAAATAATCTAACCGCTTTCTTATTATATATCGCTCTATCTAGGTCAGATTACTAGATAAATTTCAATAATATTTTGCAAAATCAACATTGACCTACTGACATTATTAGGTAGGTATAGGGCTGCCATCATTTAAATTGCCGACACCGGATATACACGGCAAAAATCCCGGACATTTGGGCGAAATATGGGTATTTCCCCGGACACCTCTGAAAAAATATTTTGCCGTGCCTTCTTGAATTCGGGTTATTGAATGAATTTTTAACTAAGGTTTATTTCAATTTATCGTTTATCTATAAAACAAATTGATTTTCCCTGACAAGTGTCCGGGTTCCACTTTTTTAAACCCCTGCCGGACGGCCCCCGGACGCCCTTCATACTAGGACAAATCGGGGAAATCCGGACGGATGGCAGCCCTAGGTAGGTACAAAGTGGGTGCGTTCCACTAAGTGTTCACAACGCCCAAAATACTCTTTTGGCCGTTCCACATGGCGACTACGATCGTTGTGGTCGCGGCGAAAACGTCATTAATGACGTCATAACTCACGCTCACGAGAAGCCCACAACGACCCATCTCTGGAGGTGGGTCGAAGTGAGCGTTGAGAAAAATAGCAAAGTTGTCAGAACTAAAAAATCGAAGATTTCTATTTTCACGATTATAATTTTCTAAAATTGTATTCCATTCTTCATCTGAACTGGATGAACTAGTACTTTCGACAGTATTATTGCATGCACGCATCATCAAATAACCTAGTGTTGTCGCTAAAGACATTTTGAATCTATTTTAATGTAAAATAATTGAATACTTCATTGAAATTACAAATAAAAATTGAATTATATATTTATTTTTCGACATAAACCAACTTCACTTATAATTATTAAAATTTACACTTAAAACTCATTAAAACTTAATAATGGTAGCCTAACGTATTAAAGCTTTTGCTTTATTTTTTCTAGCTCGCCATTTGTATTATTTCCTCAACGCCCAAAACGCTCCACAATCCATTCCACTTGGGTTTACGATAACAACGCTCAGGACATGCTCAGGACTTAGTGGAACGGGAAAACTCGTGGTCGTGAGCGTGATCATCGTGAGTGCTTAGTGGAACGTAGCCAGTATAGGTTATCACAATTTTTGAGTCAAGCAACTAACTCGAGTTAATGAGATTTTATATAATCGTTTATCTTGTACCTATGTAGGTGTGATAGAACAACATTATTCATTATTCAACATTATTGTTAACCAATAAAAGTGATAAATTTGAATGTTAATGCAAAAAGTGTTATTTACAAACAGATAACAAAGAAAGTTTCATGTTATGTTCAGTCATAAAACATATAATCCCAAGTTAATATTATAAACGCGAAAGTTTGTAAGAATGTATGGATGTTTGTTACTCTTTCACACAAAACTATTGAACGGATTTCAACGAAATTTGGCACACGGGTAGATCATGTCCTGGATTAACACATAGGCTACTTTTTATCCCGGCAAAATATAAAGCGAGACTATTATCCCGGAAAAACTTTTTAAAGTGGGCGGACCCGCGGGCTAAAGCTACTTATACCTATAATTTATGTAACCCTCAAAAAATAACAAACAAATCAAATCAATAATATTACAATAACATAGCAACATAATAAAATAAATATATTTCGATAATAATTTCAACAAAAATATTATGAATTACTTATGATCTATAGCATGGAATTATTTATACAAATTATGGCAAATATATTAAGTGGATGGGCATACAATATTTATTATACATTTCTCAATTTGATGAAATTATTGCTTTTTAAAATGAGCATGCAGAGCATCCACTAATGATGAATCATTTGTACGGTTTTGCTTTCTTTTACATTTAGGACATGGTATGTTGGCATTGAGACATTGTGCATGAAACACACTTGAGCAATCATCACACCTGTATGTGGTAGCTGTTTCAAATGGATACAATATTTTAGGATCTCTACAAACTTCACATATAAAACCTTTTTGGCTACACAGCCAGCAATCCAGTACATGTGACTTAGCAAAAAGAACAACTTTTTCCAGTTGCAGCACTAGAGATCCATTAGGAATTTGTGCCAAGTCAGATATAGTGTACAGATGAAGATGTTCATACAAATATTCCCTTGGCCACACACGCTTCTGCAGCTCTTCAATCACAGGCTCCCGACAAGTGAAAATGTACGCTCTGAGAAAATTCAGCTGTACTCTTAGTTCCTGCAAGTGTGCCATGTCTGAAACACCACAGTAAATCTTTGGGTTAAGTTTCTTCATGTCTATCCATGGATGATGTTGAAATTCTAAAAGGAAAAGAGCAGATTTCTTTGACACTGGATATCTTTTGAAATCCCAGTTATGTATAACTCTGGCAGGTATGATAAACACATTAGGATCCATGCAGTTTGAGCAATAGTATTCCCCAGTGTAAGCACATACTTTTGCTTTTGAAATGGTGCTTCCCAGTAAATCTTGGCAACCTTTACACTGATAATTCTGAAAATCCAGCCCCTGTTCTCGAGATAAGGTACCTAATTGCTGTATCATCTTTTGAAGTTCTTGAACTGTGAAAGATCCAGTTGTGGAGCTTGGTACAACTTCAAAATCAAGTCCTTGAAGCAAGGGGTCTTCAGGGGTTACAGCATCCATTTTTAGACTGTGTACTTCAGTATCTTCAGCAGTGAGTTTCAATTCTTGATGTATGTCTTTCATTATGTCTCGTAAATTAGGTGTGGTGGTGTAAGTTTCACCATAGGTGTTAGAATGATCCACAAGTGAGGATAAGCTTTTTAGTTCAGGTGTTTTAATCAAGCTGCTTCCATGAGAAGAATTTGAATTCATTGAAACATTCATGTCATCATTGTTATCTGTTGACCATCCTTTTCCACTGAGTGAGTTACCAGTAACAACAATATCTGCAGGTGTAACAAAATCATCCAAGTTGAATGATGAAGGGGATACAGGTGGTTCGTCAACTGCATTTTTGCTTGTTGATGGTTTTTCTATATCTACTGATGCTGATTCAGAATTATCTTCTTTATTTGCTTCTTCATTAGTTGATGTGTTTTTATAAGTGATATCAATTTCTTCCTCATTCAGATCTAATTTGGCCGTTTTTCTAATGATATCTGCAGAATTCTTGGATAGTATTATATTTAATGCTTCATCTTCATTGAGAACAAACATTTGTCCTAGTCCTGTAATACTGGAGCCATGTGTAGGAGTGGAAGCCAACTTTGGCTTAACTTCTTCATCAGTAAGAGTACTGGCCACATCCAAAGCTGCACTGATAGGTGGTTGCCTGATTTTAGGAATCCAGATGCCAGCCAACATTAATACTTGTTCCGGCCAGTAATTTAACAAACTTGAATTTATAGGCAAATTGAATTGTATACATGTTTCCAAACCCTCAATCAATTTTTGACCTACTTCCAATATTTCCGAGTCACACACAAAAGCAGTTTTACTGTAGAATGGCTTCACTGCAGATATATTCCGCAACAACGTGGACATGTAGGACGAGAGCAAGCATTCATTGAGTGCGATTCGCAGCCATGCACGACATTGGCCTATTTCTGTGTTTATTTGAGGCAATGACGATATCTGATCTATATTTTGTCGGTGCGATAGAACTAGCACAAGAGGCCAAAAATTTGGTTGCGGCTGCTGGTCGGAATCACCCGTAAGAGCGTTTTTAGCTTTCCTCAGAAAAGTGTCTTTAAGCCCATGGAGAAATACCGCCTCTAACGCAGTACAAAGTGTGTTTGTAGAGTCCGTTGATCCTAAGACACTGTGAAAATTTTCTTCAAACTGGTTACTGTATTGTATTTCTTTCACACACTCGGACAAATTGTGTATTAATGCTTCCTTCAGTATTGTATCGCGACTGCGTATTGTAAAACCAGACGTTACGTTTTTAAAAAATGACATTTTGTCCCTCAGTTTTAGAGGCTGAGATATAAATGAATGTTTTCTGATATTAACCCTTTAATAATCCCTGAAGTTATGGTGTCTCTATTAAAAAAAAAATGTTTTTTCCACAACGATCACAACAAACACTCGCAGTTCGCACAATAGCAAAACAAACGTCAAATCAGTGTTGCCGTTTGATGAAAATGAAATGCACTATACCCTTATTATTGACGTCCAAAAGGCACTAGATTCCTTTAATTTAAGAGTTTTGGCGGGAACTTGGTAGTGTCATGAGGTGCTCTTGTTTTAATTCATTATTTTGGTGATACTTAGTGTTATGTTGCATAATTATGGTGGTATATTATCCAATATAGTTTTATTAAAGGGCTCAAATGAAGTGAATTAAAATAACTGTGCTAATCAAGTGCTTTTTTGTTGCCGCCAAAACTCCTCGATAAAGTCTTGGTAAGGTAGCCACTGCTTTACTTCGACATATTAGTTAGGAGTTAGGACTGAGGATAAAAATGTATGAAAGACGGGCTCAATGGACTAGTATCCAGAGTCGTAATATTTAAATTAAAAAAAAAAAATAATTAATTTAAGAGGTTTTAGCGGGAACTTGGAAGTGTCATGAGGTGCTCTTGTTTTAATTCATTATTTTGGTGATACTTAGTGTTATATTGCATAATTATGGTGGTATATTATCCAATATAGTTCTATTAAAGGGCTCAAATTCACTTCGAATTGAAATAACTGTGCTAATCAAGTGTTTTTTTTTGTTGCCGCCAAAACTACTCGATAAAGTCTTGGTAAGGTACAGCTTGACAAAAAAGAGTATGACGCGGTGAAAATAAGAACTAAAACTAATTATTTGTTGCAACACTATTAGACTTGTCATTTGTGTCAATTTTTTTTTTTTTTTTTTTATAATTTTCCCTTTAGGGAAGGCAAAGGGTTCGAGCCCATACAGCCTCGTCTTAAGTAATATTTTTGGTTGACTTTTTTTTTTTTCCTACGTACTATGTCGTAGTAAAGCAGTGGCTACCTTACCAAGACTTTATCAAGGAGTTTTGGCGGCAACGAAAAAACACTTGATTGGCACAGTTATTTCAATTCACTTCATTTGAGCACTTTAATAGAACTATATTGGATAATATACCACCATAATTATGCAATATAACACTAAGTATCACCAAAATAATGAATTAAAACAAGAGCACCTCATGACACTTCTACGTTCCCGCCAAAACTCCCCTCATTTGTGTCAAATTGTTAGTAGATTCTGTGTCATCGTTGTATACACTAAGTTATTTTCGACGGAATTCTGTAAATTCTTCTACGTTCGTTGCTTGTTTAATTAATTAAAACGAATAAAACGATTCGTAGTAGTGGTAGAGCAGTGAT
The DNA here is from genome assembly GCA_949316025.1 of Lapara coniferarum. NCBI lineage: Eukaryota > Metazoa > Arthropoda > Insecta > Lepidoptera > Sphingidae > Lapara > Lapara coniferarum. The sequence goes on along the minus strand of OX438931.1, from coordinate 14,934,112 downwards.
ATACCAAGTTTTTTTTAGATATTTGGCTGAATTTCAAGCGGAATAAATTTTGTCTCAAATTGACAATGTTTATCAGAGAGTTGCCGATATGACAGGTATTTATGCAAATTATTTACATTCTACAAGTTGAACCATACATTTTGCACTGGTTTATAACATGAATAACATAAAATTTACGATATTTTAGTGTTTTATTGACAAAGGTTATGTTTACAAACCACTTATACACTGACTTAATTCTTTGATACTTGAGACATGAAAAAAAAATATCAATGTTTTGAAAGTTCATGCATGTTTGGTATTTATTTTAGGTAAATCAATCAATGCTATAAGAAAATTTGTTGAAGAAGATGAACAAAATAATGGCATTTTTTCTACACCTGGGAAACATCGGAAAGGTCGACCAAAGGAAGATCTCGATGATTTTGACTTATGCGCAATTAGCCAAAAGGTTCATTTCTTCTACACCGTAAAAAAGCAGGTATGTAATATATTTGATATTAGATTTTTGTCCCGGATCTGGCCATGGTAAAACGCTTTTGCGGGGTAAAGGTTCCAAAGAGAGAGCAATATTTAAAAATAATAATGCATAATAGAAATCTGCCTACAGAATTACAAAATGTGTTATTTATTTGGATGAAAGCTCCAATGTAGGGTCCATTGACATAAAGGTAGAGATCTAGTACATAATTATTTTTTTGTTATTAACTTGAACTCATAATTAGTAATATTTTACTCCAACAGATGGCAGCTGAACGAGCACTTCTAGCTATTACTGCTGAAGATTGTAAGAATTCCTGCCATCGTATTATGAAAATTGAAAAGGAATGTTGTGATAGGGGTATGAGTATGTATCATGATATTGAATAATTGGTTATTAACCACAGAGAAGACAGCAGCAGCGACACTGCTTCAGAATCAGATGATTTTGTTGTTGCAGGAACATCTAGCCAAGACACAATATAGTTTTCTGGGGTAGAATACTTAGATGAAAGTGTTTTAGAATCGGATTAATTTTAATAGAAATTTTGTATTATTTAAATAAATTATGAAGATATAAAAATGTTTAATTTTCCTAAATCTTTAAGATACGATGAACGGATATTTATACTACAATAGTGTTTTCTAACGATGATTACACCAGCTCAAATCTCGCGAGAATAAGAAGGGCTACTAAATTATTTGATAACAAATAATTCCGCGAGTGAGCAGATGCTTCCATGTAATATTATTCTTTCTCTTTTTCCTCTTTTCTTTTGCATGTATTATAAATCTCTTTGTTCTTTTATACAAATAATATTTACCTGACGATTGGAAAGCATTCCTAAAGACTCCGTAGCTAAACAACAACAAATGAACAAAACTGTGAGTTACATCAAACAAGAGGTTTTCGTAAGAAATATTTTTTCATCAACAAGTTGCTTTTTTATTCCTAATTGTGATTCCTGTGTTCTGGACAAACCAAGAACCTTATACCCACTGTAATCTCCTTGGGCCAAACACAATGTGCCACGTGATACTCATTGAAAAATAACAAGTATCTAAACACTTTACGACGTACTATACTGGGTTGCCATATTAGTGTTGTATTACACTTAAGCGCCCTCATTAAATCCACACTCTTTTTTGCCAAGCTGTAGCCACTGCTTTACTTCGACATAGTAGTTAGGACTGAAGAGAAAAATTTATGAAAGACGGGCTCAATGGACTAGTATCCAGAGCCGTAATATTTAAATAAAAAAAAATAGTAATTTATCTACTTTTCTTTCATGATTTCCCAAAAACTTGCCTGTGTTTATGTTCGCTTATAATTGGTTTAAATTAATTTAAAATTAATTGATTCATTATAATTATCTTATATACCTCATATTTTATGTATCACAGTTGTTTACATCCAAGAAGGCTAGGAAAAGTTTTCAATTATAAAGTTAATAAATTATTGATAAAAGGCATGTTTTACCTTTTACACGTAATATTTCTTACATACATTTCAAATAATTTATATTCTGTCGCTGAAAATATTAATAGAGGTGAAAGAAATGGCCAAGGTAACACGATTTTTCTATTTCCTCGATTTGTTATTTAATTTCCGTGTTATTATTTTATTTTTTCGTGATTTCATTCTCAGAACTACTTTTATGCCGTAAATGTGGTGCTGATGTTGCCGACTCCTTTTATATATTCAGTAAACCAAGTCCCGGCGCCAGAAAGACAGAAAAACAGAATTTATTTGGTAAACAAAATGTAACTGTGCAAACGCTTATAAATCCATTTGGAGTCAAGTTTGAAGTGGTAACTATGGAGAAGGCTAGATGTGATAATATAGGACCAGTAAGTATGGCATGAAATAATAGCATACTAGGTATAGGTTGTGGCTCCGTCTGGGTACAATATTTTTACCTGCTAAAAATTTCCTAAATTGTCATAGAGATCTATAGTACCATCTGTACACCAACACAATGAACTTCTAAAGTCAATTGAAATATTTTCCATAGGAGCAACTTTTTAGAGTAAAAAGTAGTGTATATTTTAATCCAGGACATTGTTTATCTATGTGCCGAATTTCATATAAATCTTTTCCGTAGGTACTGCATTTATTTCTCAGTTCTAACAAACATGGAAAGTTTTCACACATGTTCACATTTATAATATTAAGTAATAATAAAGAAGAATTGTTGCCTTAATCTGTACCTAACTTTATAAATGTGTCTTATATGAGTTTTATTTATTTAAAAGTAGCCACAGTAGAAGACATTTTTTCCTGTCCTATCTGATGCAGTGTGTGCACTATAATATGGTTCTCAAAAATATTTTTGTCCCCTTTGATTGAGAGGTGATATACTCTATCCCTTCAAAAACTGGTGTACTATTCTTTATACACTATCAGCCTTATTCATAAACAGTTTATAAACTTTTTTAGTTATCGAATGTTATATTTTCTTCCTTCAAGCTCCATTCAACATTTGGTCTGAGAAAACGAAACATTTGATAACTAAAATAGGTGTAAAACCTGTTTGTTAATAAGGTCGTTAGAATACTAATATCGGAATAGTTTCAGCAGTACATTAACTGTATCATAACTTCTATCCCCTCAAAACTTCTGCTTCATTTTCGTGGTGAATACAGTCATTAATTGTACATAATTACAGCAACAGGGTGCAGACTCATGGTTTCCAGGGTTCACATGGCGCATCTGTGCATGTCCACATTGCGGACAACACCTTGGTTGGACTTTTGAATCAACAGATAAAAAAGAAAAGGATAATGTAAATTCATTTCACGGGCTGATATTGGCCAATGTTCTTGGAGAAAACTGTAAGTGTTTTATATCCTGAAGTTGTGTAATTTATAGTTGGATTATTTATGAAGAGCACTGACTGTTGTGAAACAATCCATTCCGCACAAAAACAGTTTTATTCACCAATGCAATTATAATTCTATGAGCCCACAAAGTAAAAAAAACAAAAGTATTTGCATTTGTTAACTACAATACCATCCATTTCAAAGTTTAATGAATATTTTGATTTAGACTAATGAAACAATATTTATAAATACATTAAAAACTATGATTGATACGAGAATGGAATGCAAAAGTCTTAGATCTGGAATATGATTACATAAATACTTATGATTAAATGATTTGATTATGATGATACCATATTAATATAGTATGTACATTATAAATTAATTTATTTCAAGTATAAAATATATTCCGCATGTAAGTTACATGTTTAATTAAATATTGAGAATAATTAACCTACTTTTAAAAAATAAAATAGATTTAAATATTCACATATAATATATCGATTCTAAATAAAAATCATTTTAATTTGCCATCGATTATCATTTCCATGTCTATGAATTTTAGAATTGTCATCTGTCAGAGCTCTTCGTAAACTGTAAAGTAACCAAACTATAGTACTATGTACCAGTAAATATGCTAAACCAAATATTTCTTTCTTTTCAGTTACAGATTCTCTTATAATGATGCCGAAAATGTATAAAATGTAAATAAATATATATTGTTAATTTATTTTAATTAGTTATGAAGAAATGTTTTGTAATCTTGATATACCAATGCAATAAAAACATTGAAAAGTAATAACTTTATTTGAATACCTCTTATTAACAAAAATAGTTTAGAAACAATAAAAAAATGTTACAGCAGTATGTACTTATATTTTACATTTAACTTTGTCAAGGAAGCTTGTTATCAAATTGGATGTTAGTCTCACTGTTGCAGTAAATCAATAATTAAAGGGTTTTACTTATATTTAGCAAACAAAAACTTAAATCTAAGGAACTTATAATTAAAATAGATTTAGCTTAACTCAAGTACAGTCTATGCTTGTAATAGAAATGAATTCACACAATGAAATATATAATAGAGCAATATTATATGGCTTACACCACATTATGGTTGCTCAATGAATGCCGATTCATATTTGATCTTATTGTCTTTTCAGCACTTGTTTTAATTTGAACGACTTTTTCTATTCATGTTAATCATGTGATCAGTCACAGGATCACTTTTCCAAATTATGTACTAGCAAATCTTTGATGCAATGTTTGTCCTGTGGCAGCTGGTGTTGGTGTGAAATTTACACCAGTGGGTGTATCATTTGGTACATTATTGCCATAAGTTTTACCTTGAATTGCAGCAATTTCTTTCTGGAGTTTTATGTTTAGAACTTGTTTATTAATAAAATTTCTACTGACGCCACGATTGGCGCCTCTGCCTCTACCTCGTGACCTTGTAGACTTTCTACTGCCATTGGACTGCATAGAGCGATTAGATCTGTTTGACCTGTTAGAGCCCATTGAATTTACACTACTGGGCCCCCTCCTTGTGTTATAACCACTAAATTGGTTATTAAGCTGTGCAAGACTTTGCTTGTTCAAGTACCCTGCATTGCCAACACTGTTACGACGCTTCCTTGCAAAATCATTGGCAACACTAACGGTCAGTTGTGAAGCCGAACTAAAAGAATTGTTCCTGGACCTAGTAAATGTCTGTGACTTTATCATGTTGTTGTGCATCATCAAGTTTTGACGTTGTTCTTTCAAAATTTGGTCAGATCTTAATCCAATATTGCTATATCTATTTGTATTAATGCCTCTTCCTCGTTTAGAAATTCCTCGCTTAGCTACTGCCAGAGGTCTGCCCAGATTAGCAACACCCCTGCGTGTAGTCACGCCTAATCTGCTGTGTACATTTCCCCTATTTTGTGCACCTCCTAAAACAATTATTTTGTTGAGAATTAATCTAAATAAATTATAGTGATTCACTTACATGTTTTTAATAGAAACATTGTTACCTCTGAAAGAGCGTCCGCGTCCACTTCTAACCAACTGGGGCATGTCAGACTGCTGTACCTCCAAACCAGCTCTGCCTTTCGGTGTTAGACCTCTAAGTTGAGAACGAGACCTTGAGCGAGCTCGTGAATTCGATCTGCGCTGCTGTCGCGACCGCGATCTGTTCCTGGACTGTGAGCGTGAGCGCGACTGAGAGATCCCTCTGGAGCCGCGTGATCGCGATCGTCCTTGTCTGCCGCCAGGTGTAGATGGCCGATTATTTGAACGGCCACGGTTGTTACCACCGCGACCGCGGCCTCTTCCGCTACCACGCCCGCCCCCGCGCCCTCGATTACCGCCTCCTCTACCGCGAGATCTACTTACTCTATCTTGTTGGTTTTTCTTAATAATCTCATCTGCAATCGGAAAAATAGGCGCACCCATAAGTATTTTAGAATAGAACAAACGTGAGTAAACAGTCTATTTATATATTTTTGCTAAAAGTGAAATGACAAGTTTAATGTCATTTTATAATTCTTATTCATAAAGAGAATTATTGTCGTAAATATTCAGTGCTTTCAATTCTGTTAGTTTTTTTACGTATAAAATTTGAAATTATTTATTTATGCTATAAGTCCGAAAGTAGATGTACTATTTTTATACATATGTGTTACTTACCAAGTGACATATTTACTGAATCTGCCATGATGAACTTCAATTATATTCCAGATTGAAATAAAATAACTGTTTCGAATAACGTTAACTTATCTTCTCAATGCAATTCAGATAAATATTGTTCAAATTCTTCGCGTACTTAGGTTAACAGTTAACATCACTTTCGGACTTCGGCAGCAGAGACAAACAAACAAACCAGATTAGATTCTAGGCAGCTTGATCTATGGTCTTGTCTCTAATCTATGGTTTCATCAATGTTGCCAACAAGATTTTTTTAAATTTGCAAAGTTTGTTGTATGTTTTCGTCCAAAATCCTTAGACTATTTAATTATTTTTTTTTTTTTTTTATTTAGATATTACGGCTCTGGAGACTAGTCCATTGAGCCCGTCTTTCATACATTTTTATCCTCAGTCCTAGCTCCTAACTACTATGTCGAAGTAAAGCAGTGGCTACCTTACCAAGACTTTATCGAGGAGTTTTGGCGGCAACAAAGAAAACACTTGATTAGCACAGTTATTTCAATTCACTTCATTTGAGCCCTTTAATAGAACTATATTGGATAATATACCACCATAATTATGCAACATAACACTAAGTATCACCAAAATAATGAATTAAAACAAGAGCACATCATGACACTACCAAGTTCCCGCCAAAACTCCGACTATTTAATTAGTAAATACAGGGTGACCATCTCAAAAATGGCGAATCTGCCCGCCAAAATCTGCCAAACTTGGCTCGGGAGTATGCCTAAAATATGCCATCATACTATAGCATCCACGGAGAAATAAATAAATAAAATACTACGTATTCAAATGAGATCCTTTATTCCACTTAAATTATTTGACTGTTTTTGAAGTTATACAGCTTGGCAAAAAAGAGTGTGGATTTAATGAGGGCGCCTAAGTCTCATATAACACTAATATGGCAACCCAGTATACTACGACGTAAAGTGTTTAGATACTTATTATTTTTCAATGAGTATCACGTGGCACATTGTGTTTGGCCCAAGGAGATTACAGTGGGTATAAGGTTCTTAGTTTGGCCAGAACACAGGAATAACAAATAAGAAAAAAAAGGCAACTTGTTGATGGAAAAATATTTTTTACGAAAACCTCGTTTTATGTAACTCACAGTTTTGTTAATTTATTGTTGTTTACCTACTGAGTCTTTAGGGATGCTTTCCAATCGTCAGATAAATATTATTTGTATAAAAGAACAAAGAGATTTATAATACATGCAAAAGAAAAGAGGTTTATTTTTTGCACTAGGTCTTTGATAAGTTGAATTTGTCAGTAGTATTGAGTCCATTGAATTATGAATAATATTTCATGGAAGCATCTGCTCACTCACGGAATTATTTGTTATCACATAATTTAGTAGCCCTTCTTATTTTCGCGAGATTCGAGCTGGTGTAATCATCGTTAGAAAATACTATTGTGGTATAAATATCCGTTCATCGTATCTTAAACATTTAGGAAAATTAAACATTTTTATATCTTCATAATTTATTTAAATAATACAAAATTTCTTTTAAAATTAATCCGATTCTAAAACACTTTAATCTAAGTATTCTACCCCAGAAAACTATATTGTGACTTGGCTAGATGTTCCTGCAACAACAAAATCATCTGATTCTGAAGCAGTGTCGCTGTTGCTGTCTTCTCTGTGGTTAATAACCAATTATTCAATATCATGATACATAGTCATACCCCTATCATAATATTCCTTTTCAATTTTCATAATATGATGGCAGGAATTCTTACAATCTTCAGCAGTAATATCTAGAAGTGCTTGTTCAGCTGCCATCTGTTGGAGTAAAATATTACTAATTATGAGTTCAAGTTATTAACATTAAGAAAAAATTATTGTGCACTAGATCTCTACCTTTATGTCAATGGACCCTACATTGGAGTGTATATAGCTTTCATCCAAATAAATAACATGTTTTTGTAATTCTGTAGGCAGATTTCTATTATGCATTATTATTTTTAAATATTGCTCTCGCTTTGGAACCTTTACCCCGCAAAAGCGTTTTACCATGGCCAGATCCGGGACAAAAATCTAATATCAAATATATTACATACCTGCTTTTTTACGGTGTAGAAGAAATGAACCCTTTGTCTAATTGCACAGAAGTCAAAATCATCGAGATCTTTCTTTGGCCGACCTTTCCGATGTTTCCTAGGTGTAGAAAAAATGCCATTATTTTGTTCACCTTCTTCAACAAGTTTTCTTATAGCATTGATTGATTTACCTAAAATAAATACCAAACATGTATGAACTTTCAAAACATTCATATTTTTTTTTCATGTTTCAAGTATCAAAAAATTAAGTCAGTGTATAAGTGGTTTGTAAACATAACCTTTGTCAACAAAACACTAAAATATCGTAAATTTTATGTTACTCATGTTATAAACCAGTGCAAAATGTATGGTTCGACTTGTAGAATGTAAATAATTTGCATAAATACCTGTCATATCGGCAACTCTCTCATAAATATTGTCAATTTGAGACAAAATTTGTCCCGCTTGAGATTCAGCCAAACATCGAAAAAAACTTGGTATATCACTGCTCTGCCACTACTACGAATCGTTTCATTCATTTTAATTAATAAAACAAGGAACGAACGTACAAGAATTTACAGAATTCCGTCGAAAATAACTTAGCGTAAACAACGATGACGCAGAATCTACCAACAATTTGACACAAATGACAAGTCTAATAGTGTTGCAACAAATAATTAGTTTTAGTTTTTATTTTCACCGCGTCATACTCTTTTTTGCCAAGCTGTACTTCTTTAGGCGCGTTATGAAAAATTTATGGGAGTGAAATTTTAGGATGCGCGCGCATGTGTAACACAAATTTTTCTCACGGGAGAAGTTGCGCGCTAAACCGCTTATTATATATGCATCATACCATAAAGGGCAGATTTAATGTTAGATTTTAAAAAAAGTGACCGCCTTTTAATTTTCTTTGTTTTCAGGCCAACCGACCTCAAAATCGATATCTGGGCATGGCTTTAGGTATAAAAGGCAGATTTAATGTTAGATTTCAAAAAAGTGGCCGCCATTTTAAATTTCTTTGTTTGAAGGCCAATCGACGTCAAAATCGATATCTAAGCATGGCTTTAGGTACAAAGGGCAGATCCAATGTCATAATTGAAAAAAGTGGCCGCCATTTTGAATTTCTTTGTTTTAAGGATAATTGACGTCAAAATCGATACTTGGGCATGCCATTGATAGTAAAAGACAGATCTTAGACTTAAGAAAAGAGGTCACTATTTCGAACTTCTAGAAGTAGAAGTATAACTTCTCACGCACGTACATACGTACACGCACCGTTTCTTTTTTCATTTTCTCCGCTATTTTTAACCGACTTCAAAAAAGGAGGTTCTGTAGTCAACCCGAACGTATATACGTTCGGGTCTGCCTCGGTGGCGTAGTTGTATTACAGTACAACTGCAAAGCTGAGGTCTCGGGTTCGATCCCCGGGCCGAGCAAAGTGATATTGAGTTTTTCTATTCAGTATCAGCTCGGAGTCTGGAACTTGTGCCCGATATGGCGATAAGCTCGCCCCCTATCACATCATGGGACGGAATGACGGCGAAAAGTGGGTGCACTAGTTGCGTCTCTGCCTACCCCTTCGGGTATCACAGGCGTGAGTGTATATGTATGTATGTATTATAACGGGGAAAAGAAAAACAATAATGGCTACCTATACGCCAGCGTCACTCTTTGCGTGCACTTACTACCCTTTTCTCTCCTTATGTCCCATACCGTTCCTACTTTCCGTAGTATTATAATGCTCTTTGGTTCCTACTTACTTATCTTCTAACTTTAAATTTCTTTGTGATAACCATAATAGAAACCTTCGCTCATCCAATTATCATCTCCTTACATGTCCCCCTCATAGCTCTGACTTCACTCATTCCTCTTTCGCTATACAATCTATCCTACGGCATTAAGTCCGCCTGTACATTAGTGTATAAAGTGCAAAATAAATAAAAAGTTATTCAGCGAACAAATGTTTTAGACGCTCTACTCTCTATAGCGATTATTTCTTTACTCCCATTGCAGACAGATTTTTCTTTCTTTTTTGGGAAAGGTTCCTTTATACCTATAAAATAATGCTTAAATTATCTCTGTAATACTAAGCCCAAGGTTTTTTGGTCGCCCTGACATCTTCCGGGATAGCCTAAATGGCGAAGAGTCGCCTAATCTGGCACCACTGGCTAACGTGGTTATTGCTGATATGAAATTTTTTGTCTTTTTTTCTGGGATATAAGCTCCGGGATATAAACTATCTGTGTGCCATAATAAATGCGTATTTGATTTCTTATAATAAACATCTAGCAATTGAAATCAAGCTCTATGATAACAAAAAACTTTAAAAATTAAATTCGTAAGAAAGTTTATTAACAAATGAAAATAGATGAAATAAATAACATTATATATTTTTAGCAATATTAATTTGTACATTATGTGATTCTTAAATTAAACCGAACCATTCATCTACAAATAAGACAACAACTCGCGTAACGTACATACATACATACATGAGTTTTTTTTATTAAACATAACAGTGCCATTATACTTCCAAATAAATACTTAAGTAATACAGTACCATGCATGTATTGCATCTAATTCTCAGTTACTAATATAAACAGTTATCATTCAGCACCACAACAGGTAAGACTATTATAATAACTAGTGAAACAAAATGGTATTGGCTATCACCGTGCCTCTTCTAGCCAATATTGAAACATCTAAATCCAATTGGAGTCACTTGAATATCCAAACAAAAGTTGAAAGAGGTATACAGGTATAACAGCATAGAGTTCTTAAATATTATATTATCTATAATTTATACATGTATATGGCAACATTCAGTTGGCAAAAAATGTACTTACAGCCAGCTACTGGGTGCATTATATGCAATAATATTATACATTTTACACATGTGACAATAATAATTACTAATAATACAAAAAAAATGTGTGTACTATTTTTTACTGTCTTGTGTTAATTGCGTTAAAAAAGTGCATAGTCCTAAGAGGAGTGGATATATTTATATTTATTTGACACAGGGCCATTAGGTTTCAACGTCACTACCTGCAGTCATCATAATAAGTAAAAATAACACCATAAAGACTCTCATTCAACTTAGTTTGGAATTTATGCTATCTTTAACTATTTACAAGGTATATAAATTTTACAAGGCAACATTCAAAATTAGTTTGAAGAATTATGTGTCCTAACATTATTGTGCAAGAGTATTTACTTCTTGACAGTATAATAGCCGTTTCAAACGCTAAATAAGAAAATCGTTTTAATACAAAGTATTCATTCATAAAACTAATAATTAAAATACATCTCCGACGAATTTTTAATATTCGACTTCCTCAACATTTTTATAATTGACTAATGCTATTTACAGACTAAAATTACATTACAACATTTTAAAATATGAGCTGAGTTTTGTAAAGTGAATCACAGTTTAAGTAAATGGTGTTTTAAATCGAAGGCCGTGATCTCACGCGCAATAAATATTAAGGCCATAATTTGACATAGCATATTACATTTATTACCATAGACAGCACATCCGCACGCACTCACACAGGGAACTCTATCGACAATCAGCATAATATCAAAATATTCAAACTTAAGTACTTTCAAATGGTAGCAAGTTCCAGTTTGAATGTGCATAATAACTGCAGTTTATCTACACTGTAGTCATCTACAATAATTTCATGTTAAGTCAGTTAACAAGTCCAAATTTAATAGTAATTAAATTAGTGACTAATACATATGATTTGTGGCAAATATCAAAGAGACCAATTATTAAAATAATAAGAAGATAATACACAAATGTCCGTCACGGCGTAAGATCACTTTTGTGATTAGAAAATGCATGAAGAATTCCACGTCATTCGCGCTTCAAGAACTAACGTTCGATTGATAACCACATTGTCATCAAATACCCAGCACACTATCAACACAGACCATTTAGAATACGTATAATAGGCGCGTAACCGGATGCCGGCATCGAGGTCACGTTTTGTTTCGAGAATACAATAATTAAAAGTGTGTCTACACCCCCGCCCCACGCTCACGCTCGGTGCCGACGAGGCGGCCGGGCGCCGCTGACGCTACAGTCTAATGTCGTTGGACGCCGCCGTCAGCAGCGACGCGGAGTTCCCGTGAGCGCGCCGCCACGCCTCACCTTCTGTTGTTTCACCGCCACTGGCGTCCGCTCCTTCCTCCTCGGTCCGTGCGAACCCGCGACACTGTACGTCGTCTTGAGCACCGAATCGATGCAAGCTGAAAAACTTTAAGTTAGCTACGATCGAAGAGTTTATCGGACGTGTAGGGATGTTGACCGTAGTCGCTGAACGCTCTATCCGTCGCGGACGAGGCTCTGGGGGCGCCAACTCCAGTGATCGACCTCGGCCGTGCAGGCGGGACTGTCCGAATCGGGGAGTCAATCGACCGATCAGGTTGTCTTCACGTTTCGTACCAGCATTAGTCGTCGATGTCTCCTCTGTTGGTTTCGGTTTTCTTTTTAAGAAAAAAGGCGTTAACCGTTCAGCTAGCGGTCGTGACTGAGTTGTACCTGTATCTGCCACGTTTGATGTCGAGCTTGACGTTTTCAAAGGACGCGCGGGGCTCGCTCTGCTTTTTGTTGGGTTTGACTTTCGCTGTACACTGGACCGCGAGAAAGGTTCGTCCACACTGTCGGCGGGACGCAGTTCTGTTTGAGGCTCAGTCTTGGCAGGCGTTTCTACAGGTACAGGTGGATCGTCTTCACAAACTCTTAGCACACAATAAGCATCTCTTTGTAATTCATCTAACAGGCTATCGTCGGTGGAAACGGCGTCGGCGGAGCTCGGCGGTCGCGGAGCCGGTTCCGGTGGCAACATGGGTGGGTCTGCGGCGCGAGGGCGCGTCCGGGGCGGCACGGCGGGCGGCGTGTCGTCCTCGGTGACCCGCGCGCGACTCGCGAAGTTAGCCATCAGCTCGTACTCGCGACAGCGCGGCGGCGGCTCCACGTGCACATACTCGCAGGGCGGCGACACGGGCACGCGTGGCGGGGAGAGGCGCGTGGGTTTAGGCGGGCGCGCGGGTCTCTCTGCCGACGCGTCACTGTCATCAGCCGGCTCATGGCGGATGCACGACATGGTGAGGTAGCCACTGCCGGCGGACCGCGTGGACTTGCCTGAAGAGCGTTCGTCAGCGTGACGCGCGAGTCGCAGCGACTCGGTGCTGGAGGCGAGGTCCGGCGCCCGCGACTGCAGCGGCTTGCCGTCGAGGTCCACGCCGAGCGCGCAGTCGCCACGCCAGGCGCGCCACGCTAGCGGTCCGCACTCTACGCCTGCGCTGGCACCGGCGCCCGCACCAGCACCCGCCAGATGAAGATAGTTATCGTCACCGATGGGTGCTTGCCTGCACCCAAAATTATGATTTAAGCACCACTTGTATCACAATGAATTAATAAATTTCGAAAAGATATAACAAAACATACTTGCTGCCATATTTAGTCTCCCTGGCGAGTGAGCGGCGATATATACGGTGGCGATGTTCCAAGTTAAACATTGTCTCTTGTAGTTCACGTAGCGTCGCCGCTTCTGCCTCCCGCTCTTCGGCACTTACAGGGTCTGGGCAATAATGAGAGAAGTGTAATCATAAGTACATTTTCATTTAATTTACACACACACACACACACACACACACACACACACACACACATACACTCACGCCTGTTATCCCCGAAGGGGTAGGCAGAGGCGCAACTAGTGCACCCACTTTTCGCCGTTATTCCGTCCCATGATGTGATAGGGAGCGAGCCTATCGCCATATCGGGCACAAATTCCAGACTCCGAGCTGATATTGAAGAGAAAAACTCAATATCACTTTGCCCGACCCGGGAATCGAACCCGAGACCCCAGCTTTGCAGTCGTACTGTAATACAACTACGCCACCGAGGCAATTTTAATTTAATATTGTCTATACTCTAAATGTATTTGATAGCACAGTCGATAAACGAATTGAAAAGAAATTGGTATATCTAAAAGGCTCGTTTTACATTAATTACAATACAAATGGAAATGTAACAATGCGTTAGTGGCATTATTAACGTAGAGAGGCGGTACCTGTGGGTCGGTGCAGGCGGTCGTCGAGTGCGGGCGCGTGCGACACGAGCAGCGCGTGCAGACGCTGCAGGTCGCGCGCGGGGTCGAGCCGTAGCGCCAGCGCCACCGCGCCCCCGCCCCCTGCACCCTCGCCAGCCGCCGCGCCATCTACGCCGCCGCAACCCTCCGCATCCGCTTCCGCGCGATCGCAGCTATAATCACAATATGTGTGTACATTAATATATTAACTCTGTTTTGTTGCCATTTATATAACTTGTACCAAATCGGTATGGCGATTTGTGTAGTGCGTACCACGTCCAGTGCGTGTCGGCATAGTAGCCGGTGTGCAGCGGCGCGGCGGGCGAGCGGCGGCACAGCGCCGACAGCAGGCGCACCCACTCGGCCCGCTCCACGCAGTTGCTGGCCTGCACGAACATCACACGCTCGCGATGTACTGCAACAACACCAATACAATATAAACTTAATTATAATGCTTTACTAATTTTCCCACAAATACAAAGCTTAGTCGGAATCTTTAATATAAAAACAAGAAAAAAAGAAGAAAGAAAAATCATTTTATTTTTTACAACCTTATTATATATAATGTATATAAATAAGGTTGTATTTGACAACATACCTATTTGAAAGATGTTGTTGGCGCCGAGAGGCGCGCCGGCGGGCGGGCAGTCGACGGGGCCGACGGCCAGCACACCGCCCAGCGACAGTCGCCGCGCGGGAGCCTTGGCACCGCAACGTGACCACCACAGCTCACCGCTTTACATAAAGCACTTATTAATATCTTACTAAAAAAAATAATATCTTAAATACGTCACGCCTGAATGATTAATTAGTTATGACACTTAGTAATACGTAAGGTCGTCTTTACAGTTCTCAGTTCAGACAGTTGCAAATCAGTTTATCTCTGATCGCGATATCAGATGAGACGTCAAGCTGTAGTCAGCATTTTAAGATCGTTGTTATTTTATGCAGATATATCAACATCAGTTGCCGTATATTATTATGATGGATTTTGGCAGCCGAGTTTTGTTTAGTGTGTGTGTGTGTATGTGTACGTGCGCGCGTGCGTGCGCATGTGTGTGTGTGTGTGTGTGTGTGTGTGTGTGTGTGTGTGTGTGTATGTGTGTGTGTGTGCGCGTGCGTGTGTGTGTGTGTGTGAGAGCGTGCGCGTGTGTGTGTGTGTGTGTGTGTGTGTATGTGTGTGTGTGTGTGCGTGCGTGTGTGTGTGTGTGCGTGCGTGTGTGTGTGTGTGCGTGCGTGTGTGTGTGTGTGTGTGAGAGCGTGCGTGTGTGTGTGTGTGTGTGTGTGTGCGTGCGTGCGCGCGTACGTGTGTATACCTGGTGAGACGGAAGTGCCTGCGCTTGGCGTGCGAGTGCGCGGCACGCGTCCAGCGGCGACGCGGCGAGCCCGCTCCCGCGCCCGCGCCACCACCCGCGCCCGCTCCCGCCCCAGCGCCGCGCACGCCCTCCGACCGCTTGATCATCGTGCTAGGAACACCAACACATTTTACAACATACTCCACACTACAAACTATAATTATTACAAATCATAATGTTAATTCGACATACATAAACACATTTCAATCCACGAGATTCTGATATACATTCATTTTTTATTCTTATAAGACAAATAATCCTAGGGCGGTATTAACAAATCAATTAGTACAACTCCAAAGCTGAGGTCTCGGGTTCGATCCCCGGGTCGGGCAAAGTGATATCGAGTTTTACTATTCTTTATCAGCCCGGAGTCTCGAATTTAGTGCCCGATATGGCGATAGGCTCGCCCCCTATCACGTCATGGGACGGAATAACGGCGAAAAGTGGGTGCACTATTTGCGCCTCTGCCTACCCCTTCGGGGCTAACAGGCGTGTGCGTGTGTGTGTGCGTGTGCGCGCGCGTGTGTGTGTGTGTGTGTATGTGTATACGCTTCATAGGTTTCGTGAATATAATCGTAAAAATATGTATCGACAAACATTATGTTTAATTTAAATTGAGGTGGTAACAAAAGAAAAAAAAAACGGTAGGAAAAATATTTTAAGAGGCCGCGTCTAAAATTTCGACTATGAATCAACTTTTTTCACTGTGATCTTTTTAAAAATAAACTGTGGGGCTAGGGCGTGAAAAAAAAACACGATGCGTCTCTCCTTCGTTTTATTGTGATTGGTTGAAAGACTGACGTGTCGGTCTCTCAATCAATCACAATAAAACAAAACGGAGACGCTTCGTGTTTTTTTTTCACGTCCTATCCCCACTGTATAATTTATAAGACATCATCGGAAAGACTATTTCGACACTAATAGAATAAAAGAGCTAGATGTCGCTTGCTATTTCGCACGCTAGCCCGCAAAGTGTGCCTCCTAATATATTGCGAGATTTGCGTATTTTTACGACTCTGTTTAGTTATTTATTTGTAAATATATTATAATTTAATTTTATGTACACCAATAGTATAAGATGTATAGTTTTTAGTAGTATTTTTATTTTTAGAAATAAACATTGAGTTTACTTCCATTCGGCATTCGTTTTGGACGTATATTCTCGAAAATTTAACTACGTTAACGATTTAATTTTTACGTTTTTATATTGAAAATAAAGAAATTGTCGCGTTTATCCTTTAGGCGACTATTATACCAATAAACAGTAATTTTTGTTAGTTAGTTTCAAGCACGATTTTGATTGAAAACGACAAAAAGTTTGAGTCTCCGTACAACAAAAAAACTGAAACAGACATTGTAACATGGTGGATAGATTGAAATTAAAGAAAGATATGAAAAATGTGGCTCGTTTATTCCATAAGTGTTGAAATAGCCTTTCCGATGAAAAGTTGACTAAAATAGTCGAAATTTTAGATACAACCTCTTAATTATAGTGAAATTTAACTTACATACCCATATCTGATTCCAGAATGCACAGACAAAGAAAACATTGACGATTAAATAATATGAAATTTTTATAATCATTCAACTAGGACAACCGAAAGGGGTTTGTTAATATGTCGTCAGAATAATTTAATTATAATTAATGATCCGAAAAAATAAGAATTTCCTTAGATTTCATAGTAAATAAAAAAGATAGGCAAATATCCCCTAAATAGTTAAAGGATTCATCAATACATAGTCAAGTTAAAAAAGGTCTTGACGTTATTTTAGTAGCCAGTGCACCAATTACAAAATAAATGGTTATATATATAGAGTTATAAAATAGTTCACGTAATTCCCTTACTTAAAATTTGCTTTTTAACCCGTCAAGCCCTGTTTATTATATAGATAGATGTATGGAAAAACCCTATATATATGGACACCGGTGTCCGTCGCGGGGCTTGACAGAATACAATGTCTAAAGATTCTTACCCCTCCTTCAGAAGAACGGGAGCGTCTTGTACGTTGTTGTTTTGCGTATCGGTGCTGGTGGAGATAATTTCTAGGAACTGCTTTATTGCTTGCACCTGTATGGAACAATGTAATATACCGGGTGGAAGGGAAACGCTCTCTATACCGGAACGGTAAGAGAGAAGAACCATAACATTAACGAAAAACTATATTCATTTGCAAAGCTAAGCGATAATACTTACGATTTTAATATTTCCGTAATTCGTGCGCGCGCAATGTAAAGCGTACAAAAAACTGGGTAGGGTACAAACTACAAAGCAAACGCCGACAAGGCGGCGCGGCGGCCACGCGGTCGTTAGCCCGTCAGCTGATGTACGTGTTTCATTACGATTTTTTTGAAATATTGACCTTTTTTACTATGTTTTTCAGAATAATAGTTTGATTTATCTATCCATACGTGAAGCTGTACAGAAATTTGAGAAAATCCTACTAAAATTGTAACAATGCGATCGCGATTTTTTTAGTGCCATCACGTCAGGAATCACCAATACTATCACCTGTATTCGTTTCCGAGAGCGTTTCCCTTCCACCCGGTATAATCAGTATTAAATTTCTACAGAGAACATACTAATCATTTTAGTTTTAAAAACAGTAAAGCAGGTAGATTTAAAGATTTTTGCTTCACCCGCTTCCGCGGCCCATTTCGTATCTAAAAATAGCTGTGACACTGCTTGTGACCAACTTCAATTCCACTAAATATGTAACAATTGTAGTGGACGATAGCCTAGTTGGGAATGGAACCTCTGACTTTTCAAAGTTACGTGTGTATTGTTTATCAATTATCGTTCGCTTTAACGGTGAAGGAAAACATCGCGAGGAAACCTGCATACCTAGAAGTTCTTTATAAGAATTCCGAAGGTATGTGAAGTCTACCAACCCGCACTAGGCCAGCGTGGTGGACTAAAACCTAAACCCTCTCAGTTGTAGCGGAGGCCCATGCCCAGCAGTGGGACAGTATATAATACAGGGCTGGTGGTTTTATTATATCATGTAGCAATTCTAATGGAAGTAATTAATGAACACTGACATGTCGTGGCGTGCAGAAGCTGCGGTACAGTTCTGCCATGTACTCCTCCTTGCACACCTGCTGCGCGGACCGGCTGCTCACCAGGTTGCCTAGTGACTGGATAGTCTTCGAGATCAGCGTCAGTGTTCGGTTTGTTTGCGGGTCCTGTACATTATTTTTTTCTAATAGGTATGGTTCTTTTGAAATAATTGTTTTCTTTTTCAAAGCTATAATGGAAATTAAAATATTGTTACGGGCACTAGTACAGTCACCAGCATAAGTAGCTGAACAAATTAAAAATTTCAAATTGCTTACATACTTTTGTGTTCTTCCTAATCTTTTTTTTCTCTTCACAAAAATAAAATAAATTCGATTTTGTACAGATATTTATGCTGCTGACTGTACTCGCCGATAATAGCGCCAACTATTGGGGAGAAGCGGTACTATCAGAATGTGGAAGGTTCGGCGATGGAATATTCTTGAAAGATCTCGATGTCTCCAGAATGTCGTGGAAACGCGATAACTAACTTTAATTTGCGAGAGTTCCCGACTTTTCTGGATCTTTCAAGAACATTCTACAAACTACTATGGTACTTGCGGCTGGATGGAGGCGCGCAGCCGCCGCCTCGCATTCAGTCTTTACGAAGAGATCAAGAGCGAGCGATAAGCGGTCTACAAGCGATATTGAAGCGGATTTCGTGAATTGTTTGTGACCGTGTAGTGGGTGATTATAATAAGTGTATTAGAGTGTTTTAATATCGAAGCATTTAGTGCAGTATTTGTGTTAGTGTTTTTATTTGTGGGTTAGTGCTAATAACGTCCTAATCGGTATTCTAAAAGTTTATGCCGAACCCCACGTAACAATATAATAGTTGCACAGATCATCTGATGTCAGACGCAAAAATCGCAATTCAAGTTTACGAATGAATAACAAAGGCGACTGGAACTTGGCTTAGCTGACGTGGCTTTCATACTCACAATCTGCTCGGTGGTGAGGTCAAATAGTCTGGGGCCGAGTATGGCGGGCGCGAAGAACCGCAGGAATATGAACCCTGACACGACAGAGTAGCGCACCTCCGCGTTGCGAGGGAAGTGCCGCACCGCACACTGTCGCAGCGCGTCGAACAGCCGGCACATCGCTGCCGGACACGTCTCGTACGACGACGTGATCGCGCCGAACACCTGACGAAAATACCAATAGTGTTACCACAATCACCATAAACATTGAAATCCTCCTAGCCAGTTTCGGCCACGGCGGCCAATCTCAACGGAGATCAGCCAGGTACGCAGGAGATATTATAGTGCACAAGTGTGTGCGCAATACACAGGTGTACTCGCTATTCCTTCACTCTCATAGTCCGATGAGACGGCAATCCGACATGACCGGAGAGATCAGGCGCAGGACCAACGGCTTTACGTGCTTTCCGAGGCACGGGGGTATCACACCGCCAACTTCCTGACTCCGAGCAGCGACTGAGTAATTTTAAAGATGGTAAAACCCAGTCACAATATTTTTGGCTCGAGCCGGGATTCGAACCGAGGACCTCAGCGAGCAAATCGTACTTGTAAGGCATAGCAATACAACTATGCCACCGAGGTAGTCGGCCATAAACATTATAATAAAACTCAGTACTAGGAAGGTTAATACGTAGTAAGTGTCTATATGAGTGTTTGGATATATTTCTGCCGTTATACACTACTGTATTATGGTTTGAAGGATATTAGAAGTTACATAGTCATCTCTTCATTTAATTGTCTAAAAAGTTATGTCACTCAGGCGAGTGATCAAGGAGGTGTACCAATAGGTAACAATAACACATGACATTATATTGTAAAGGTGGAAATGGTACGATACCCGTTCAACGTAGTCCTTGAGATTGGCCAGGTTGGTGCTGATGGCGGCGGAGGGCTTGACCCTGGCGGGGTCGATCTCGCAGGGGCGGCGCTCGGCGAGCACGGCGGCGAGCGTGGGGCGCAGCACCGAGCGCAGGTACGCCGCGCCGCTCAGCCGCATCGCCTCGTCCATCATCTTCGACACCAGCGTGTTGCCGCGGAATATCGTCGTCGCATCCCTGCAACGCACGCACCTTACACTTTGTATTCACTACGCAATAATAATGTTTTATTGGTTTAGGTATTTAACCGTCAAAAAGAGATCATGACATGAAAGCCCGAGCAATCAGACTTTATGATCATTTTTCGATTTAAAAATATGTCGGCCACGATTAATATAGCATGACAAGTATTTTTGACGCTAAAATTTTACAACTTATGTACACTCGTGTTATTCTTATACAGGGTCATTTTGACATTGCGTTAATAAATGAAACCACCACATACTTATCTCCTTGAAAATAAAGTTTTCTATTAAATTATTTTAACCATAGATGTAAACTAAAAAGTGTATGTTTCAAACAAAATAAATATCTATAAAAGTAAATTTAAGTTTACACGCCCTAATGCCACTCTGACTGCTCTAGGAAAAATTACACTTTCAGTCAGAAATAAACTTACGCACACACCATATTCGCACTAAACTACAAAATGAAATGAAATTGGAATACTACAACCGAGATTTTTAGCGAAAGTATTCGTTATACATTGGTCATTTTTGGCACAATGTTAGCAGAGGTATAGACGAATATAATATGGTTTCATTTAGTAACATAATGTATAAATAACCCTGTATATATTTTTGTTATCTGCTCGAACTGAAGCTTACGTGAGGGCCGATATTTCTGCGTCCGCCAGTTCCTTCACTATCGGCACGATGAGATCATGGTGTGTGAACAGCCTTACAAGCGGTTGCGCCGCGTCAGTCTTGCTGGACACGATTTCGCCGAGTATGTACACCGCCGACGCCGTTATAGGCTGCAATAAGCAACGTGTGTAAGTATTACAAACATAATAATGTATTAATTGTTATTTTGACTAAGCTGGCGTGGCGAGTGGCCCTTGAGAAAATGTGTATTTCTTCGAGGTGTTCAATTGCTTGTGATAATTACTTTTACATTATTCTTAGTGCTTTATGAGTTTTGTAATTCCTTTGTATAGATTAGTCACCTTCTGATGCACGCTGCGCAGGAATAGCTCTTCGAGCCGCCTGTAATGGTGTATGGGGAAGACGTGGTCGACGGTGTACTGCAGCAGTAGCCGCAGCGAGCCGAGCGTGGCGCTGCCCGCCGCCGACAGCCGCGTGCCCGGCGGGGTCGCGCCGCGGGACAGCGCGCCGCCCGCACGCGACGTCAGGAAGAACCTGCCGCACCACACACCACACACCTCATGTCTCATCTCATACGCGACCACATTCAACAATACATATACATATACACTCACGCCTTTTATCCCCGAAGGGGTAGGCAGAGGCGCAACTAGTGCACCCACTTTTCGCCATTATTCCGTCCCATGATGTGATAGGGGGCGAGCCTATCGCCATATCGGGCACAAATTCCAGACTCCGAGCTATACTAAATTGAAAAACACAATATCACTTTGCCCGACCCGGGGATCGAACCCGAGGCCTCAGCATTGCAGTCGTACCATAATACCACTACGCCACCGAGGCAGTCAACAATACACAGTCTATATAAACACTGAGAGAGTTCAAACTAGTATAAATGCAATTCTTACCACGCTCGTAAAGGTGACGGCGCCGGTTGCCGGAGCTGTAACCTCACCTCGCCCAGGAAAACAGGCGTAGCGGCGTCGTGCCACACCGACACCCTCGCCTCGCAGGCCACTCCCGCCTATAAACGAATACAGTTATATGATTATATACGTCATCGTACTAAGAAACAAATAGTATTGAACGTATGATTGGACTCTCACCGATTGGGAGCCGTCCTTGTCTTTAGGATCCGCTTCCATAACGAGATCAAAACAGAATATTTCGTCAAATTGTGGGTTAACAGTCTTCTTTTTGGGTTTAGTACGTCTTTCCACTCTGCGTCCGTTAGAGTACAACAACGTGACGAGAGCGAAAGGGTCACACTGTCCGTTCTTGGTGGTGAGCTCGGAGCACTCGAGCACGCGCAGCCGGATGGTGTCGTGGCCCACGCGCGCGGCGCAGTGCCGCTCGGGGTCGGACCAGTAGTCGGCAGCGGAGGGCGCGCACGACGCGTCCGACTCGCACATGGTGTGCATGGGCGGCTTCGAGCGCGTCGTCCACTGCGCGCGGTCCTTCAGGCTCTCGGAGCGCGACAGCGACAGCGACAGGGACGGCTCCGTCGACACCGCACTCAGGAGCTTCTTGCTCGTCGAGCTCGAACACGAGCCGAACCTCATGCTCTCCTTGCAGTACTCCGACAGCCGCACCAGGTTGTTCCCTTTACTTTTCGTCGAGCAGTTGTCCGCGGCCGGGTCCGGGTCCGGCGGTTTGGGCTCCATCCGCAGCCTCTTCCTGGAGTCCTCCAGTGTGAGTTCGATGTACGCCTTGCCCTGTACCTCGGAGTCGGCGTCAACCGGCCGCAGCGCAAACCAGTGATCCTTATTGTTGTATCGGTGGAGGTCCTCTCGTTTGATGGCGACTTTTCCGAGCACTTTGTCCTGCTTGAGATGCTTGTCACGGTCGAACACGTATATGGACAAGTAGCGAAACCTTCGAGGCACCTCGAACTGGAACTCTTCGCCGAAAAATGGACTGCAAAGAGAAAAGCAACCGAATGAAACATGAGTGCATTTATTTAGTGTAAAAGTTAATCGTCAATAAGTTGGTGGTTGGAGCGTATCTAAAAACTCATTCAAGCGTTTACATTGCGTGTTGCAACAGACAAGAGAACTTATTTGCATGAGCGGTCGCGTGGGGTGCCGCCGCACCGCGCTGGGCGCTGCTGACATTATTGTCAGTCTTCCGCCCACACCAAACAAAATTACTTATTTAGAAAATAAACACGAATGAATGATTCTAACAAGTTACAACCGACTGAAAAAAGAAACAAAACTAAACTTATTTGTAGTATCAAAGAAGGCGAACTCTCGGTCGGAACAATAAAATGAGTCAATTAACTTGATCGCCTCCAAGAAAAGGCTGTTAAAATGAATGTAGGCAGAATTAAAACTAAATTGAAAACATTCAATGTAGCATGATACCAATTTATCCACGTGTGTTGTGACTTGTTTTATTGCCTTTTAAAGATGAAAAAAGAACTTTATATTTTGCAGTTTAATTCAGAACATGATTTGATTAAGAAACAATAAACGATGCATCATAATATTGTTCTGTTGTGATGTGACCTACGCATTCAAAAGTTTGCTCATGTTACATGCTCATTGAGTAAGTAATAATACGAATCCCACATGCACCGCACTGCGTTAATCTCACCGCTGCAAACACTTAATCAATCATGTGTTGTCACTTTGCAAAAAGCCGTTGTAATTTGTTAACATAATATGATGAATGGCTCATCTGTTGTACCAAACCATATGACAGCATTGTTCCGTGTTTCTAGGAACTGCTAAAATTAGTACACACCACTAATATACACTGTCTATTTTTGTCTAATTTAATTAATTATGTATCACGTCATCGGTGTTTTTCTGTACGTATTATAATCGATCTTTGGCTTGATTCATAATCTAGTGAAGTAAACGACGCGACGCGGCGTTCTCAGGTAAAATTCACATTCGGAAGGAAAATTTCTGAATTTTTACCTAATCTGATTGATAACATTTATCTCGCTCATATTAGTATATTCCAAAGTAATGCGAGTGCTGTAATAAGCTGCTATAAGGCTAATAGGCTGATCTTGGATTTTTGCTCCATTCAATTAATGACATAAAAAAATATTTAGAAATTTATTTGGACATTCAAGTACACTATAAGCTGTAAGAGCATGAAACCATTATGGTGAAACTTGTATCACTTTAAATTTGGATTCGACATTGATAAACAAAGAAGTAACATGAGCCAGTTCCGAGCTGTAACTACCTGTTATGAACTACAATGAATATGTGGCAGTAATGAAGCATGCGGTGCGCGGTATACCTAAGTGCTTAATACCTGTAGCTATATATTTGTGAAATATATAGTACGATAATAATTCAATTAAGGGGTTTATTGACTTATGAGTGTGTCGGCGTAAGAAATTCTGAAGTGAGCGGCAGCCTCGCAGACGCATCCGGCGCCTGTATTTATAAATCGGAGCCGGAACCGCCACCAGCGGGCGCGGGGGCGGGCTCGGGAGCTGCGCGGCAGCGGGGGCGGGCGCGGAGCGGGGGCGGACAACCAACTCACAGCCAGCGCAACTCGCCTTGTACTATCTTAATATTAAAATTATTGTGCGACCGGTTAAAACACTCATACTTATTATTGTACTGGTTATGTTCTATTTTTCCAGCTAATTGCTATTCATACGTTAATTCACGTATGAAATTTCTAATTGGTGCACTCCTAAATAAATTGATTCAAGTAATTAAGTCGTGTACGGACTGATATGATGATTATAATAACGTTTGAAATTAGAGAACAAACGTTAAAACGGTTCGTGGGTGTATCCATTCACTAATCTAGCTCGAAAAACGAAAGCAGTAATACTCGTACGTGTTTGAAACTCGTGGGCAGCGAGATTTTTCCGTTTGAACGTATTGGTAGAGACGACGTCACCGCCACAAGCATGCGGTTAATCTGATTAACGATACCCATGTGTGGAACGGAAGTTGTACACAGACTGAGCCGCACTTGACGCGCTTTTTAAATAGGACACCAACCCACACCCACTCTTCAGTACGCGAGCAACAAACAACGCAAAATAGCGTTGAGGATAAGAATCCAGCACATTGCACTTAAAACCGGCGCTGCTCGCAGTTCTGGCCGTCTCGCGAGCCATTCGGACGCGGCCGATGATCATTTTACGGGCCACCAAGTTCCGGCACCAATTTATCACTTAAAAGCTTCCGCTTCGTGTAGTAACTCTACTCGTATACACAGATCAGAGACGTGTTTTATGATAGTCGCTTCTTCAAACCGCTAACGAGTATTTTATATAGCTCTACGGAGAGCGGGCGGGTTGGTCAACTCATTGAGATTTCGTAGAATATGCGAGTTCAAGAATGTAGAAGTACATTGATCGAAATGCTCCAACCATTACGGGTAGTTATTATCGCAGCTATATAACAATTCAATCGATACATAAATATTATATAAATTTAGTAACATAAGGTACTGGTTTAGTAACAGATTGTACAGAGGCGCGCGCAGTGCACACAGCGCCAGTGCTGATAACGTATCGCGAGACAAAGAACCCATTAAGTATAGTCAACGAGTGACGTGACATTTCCTTCGATATCCGCCACCGCGTCCTCACCTCTAGGGTCACTAAATCATTATCGCTTCCGTTCATTAACAAACAACAGAGTTCATTATAAATAAATATCAAACTAAACGTTCCATTGGCGTTTTCAAGTGTCTGTCTTCACGTCATATTATTTTAGAATACCCATTATCCTACTTCCTTAATAGCTATAAGGTGCTTAGTATTCGAAGTGATTAATTTGCCTGTTGCTAATACTTTAAGTATACGTTATATGTTTGTTTTATAAAATTTTGAATGAGAGCAGAAATGCTACCATTAAAAGTGCGGGAGACGTTCCCGTAGCGTCACAAGTGACTTGTTTCCTGTGATAAGCAGGCGGTTGAGTCGTAAAACATATTCCCACAACTAATAGTGGGGGAGCGAAACTGGCGCGGCGCGGTAATTAAATTCATTCATGTAGTGCGCCCGGTGTCGGTGCTTCATTCATTCAGAAAGCGGAATGGCGAGGGGTGGAACGGAAGGGCCGTTACGCGCGGGCGCCCGCGCACCGGAAACGCATCCGGGACGTGGCGCGTCACACCGCCGCCCTTATTGTGACGAATCACACACCATCCCACCAGTACCTCCACTACATTATTCTCTTTGCTAAATTTACCATCAACACTGATATAACTAATCGAAAAACCATTTCTTTGCTAGAAAAGCCCGCCTCTAATCTTATTGGCGTCTTTACATCCGTCGTTTCATTCGAGATTATGGAAAAATATACTCCTACCACCTATCAAGAAATTACACAGCCCAAAACAATCAACCGAATGACGACTTTTGTTTTATTTCGTCGTAGCACAAATATTAAACGTGTTTAAACTATTGCGAATAAATCTATACTAATATTATAAAGCTGAAGAGTTTGTTTGTTTGAACGCGCTAATCTCAGGAACTACTGGTTCGAATTGAAAAATTAATGTATGAAAGAATTATTCCTCCTGAAATGATCTAAAAAAATGTCCGCAACAGTATATGTCTATCTTTTAAGATTAACTCACTAGAACCGTTTTTATGATAATCAAATTTGGTCGAAATTAATAACTCTGTCTGTCGCGCTTTCACGCCAATTATACAGAACCGATTTAAATGAAATTTGGTACACAGTTATTTTAGAGCCTGAAAAAGGACATAGGCTACTTTTTATCCCCGTGAAATATAAAACGGGACTTTTATCCCGGAAAAACTCTTTCACGCGGGCGGAGCCGCTGGCAAAAGCTAGTTAGTTAATAAAAACTCCCCTGAATGACATAATATTTTACGCAAAAGGAAAAGTTCTTGCAAAACGCATGTTAAATGGCAGGTCTATTCAATATGCGTTCTACATGAAATTTTAACACTTCAACAGGAGATCCAATATTAACTCAAAAGAAATTAGTCTAATGAGAAAACTTAGTCTCAAAATAAAATACTGGTGGTGGGTTTCTAAGGTATATGTAAGAGTCCGTCTGGGTGGGTACCACCCCGATGTCTGTTTCTACCGCCAAGCAGCAGTGTGCATGCACTATTGCGTTTCGGTTTGAAGGACATTGTAGCCAGTGTAACTCCTGGTCATAATGAGACTTAACATCTTATGTATCAGGATGACGAGCGCAGTGGAATGCCACACAGTACTTTGTAAATCAAGGTGCTGTATGGTGTTGCTACTGTTTATGGGCGCTCATATCGCTTACTATCAGGCGAACGGCATGCTCGTCTCGTCATTCAATGCCATAAAAAAAATAACTTAAGGTAATGTTCAACAATCTTGTGTTTTTAAATCCTAACAGTAGTTTATTTATTAATTTTTATATAAATAAGTTGTAACACACTAAACTAGACTAAGGTGTTATTTATAGTAATACAATTTTTTTAATAATTAAAATATTTTACGCAATGTTTAATAGCCGATAATATCAATCAATGGCTTAAATAATTTAAGCGATGACGTATATTGCACGTAATCTGTAATCTTATAAAATGTATGGGATTGCAACAGTGTGACCTCTTATACTTCAAACGAAGATAAGAAGCTAATCTCACAAAAACAATAACAATACTCGTAAAACACTTGAAAACAACCTTGCAAACTGAATTTGGCTATGTAGAATATATTTGCATTGGTATCATATGGCAACAGCATTATTAAATTGAAAGCAACGTGGACGATCAAAACATTGTTTATTGAAATAGACGCGATGTGTATTGGTGAAAACACCGGAAGCAACGTACGTATGCGATTATGATTGAAACACGCGCCTTCGCCACGCGTTATAAAGTTAAGAAAGTAACGTGAGCCGAGTTCCTTAGGACGTGTTGAGAAATTACAAAGAAAGTGGTGATAGTATTGTGCCAAAAACGCATGGGACTTAAAACCGTGCACTCAATATAAGTTAATTGTATTAATTGTTCTATATCGAATAGTTTTGAGTATTAGAGTAACTTATTACTTTTAATGATCATGTATTCACCTGAACATTTTTAATAATAATAATAAAATGTCTGTGAAGCCCGTACTTTACGTTTGAGCCTTCGCAACTAGCAAATAAATAGATATTGACAATATTCCATGGATGTAGACTAGGTAGGGGAGATGTAGGCAATGGGGGTCAGTTGGCAATGGTGATCACCTCAAAATAATAAAAACCGAACGCGACTAAGCGATGCTACTATACCTACACGCTAGCATTACGTCATTCCCTTGCACGACCAGTGACTGGCTCAGTTCGCGCGATGCGCTTCAGAGTAATAGGCGTGTGAAGCTTTTATGCCATTTTCATCTAATTTTTCGAGTTGATAAATCTGAAAGTAAGTCAGAAAGTAACAAATATTTATTTCTGTACTTGTAATACGTAATGAGCATAGCATTGTAGCTTGCAATTCAACAGCCATATTGTAATTATAACTTAAAATTTCTCGTCAGGAATTTTTTTTCCGTCTCTTTGCCCATGTAGGTAATTGGAGTCGGGTAATCCGCATTGCCCACATTACTTTACCTCGATAAAGTAGTGTTATTGTTTGTTTGAAGATGCCGAAAGTTCGTTCTAGAAAGACTAATAAAGTCAACTGGACTATTTTGTCCCACCTCTTTTGAACCAGCGACTGCATATTTGTCTCAATTTTAAATACCACCAATAATCTAAGAATCTAACAAGTATTCAGAATTTCATTCAGATGCTTAAGAAAGTAACTGTTGTACAGACAAGACAAACAAGAAAAAAACTGCACGTAACGATTTTAACATCTGCACCAATGAAAGACTAGTTGAAAAAGAAAATAAAAGGAAGGAAAAAGCAATAAAAAACAAAGGAAAAGAAGTAGGAAAGAAAAGCAAGCCACAGAAGGTCAGTCTTGAGAAGGTTAAGTTGAAAATTCTGCAGGACTCCAATGATACTTCAGCGTCAGACGTGAAAACGGACGAGTTATACCAGGATGACGATAATGACGATGCAGAATTTCCGTAGTATTATAATGCTCTTTGATGCAGAAGATGCATGTAACTTGTGTCTTTAAGATATGTGGTGAATCCGGACGAGACAATGAAACATGGTACCGATGCACTTCTTGTGGGCTTTGGGCTCATGCCGACTGTATTGGATGGGACTCTGCGCACAATTATGTGAGCGATATCTGTTGATCACCATTGACCACATGCTGATCACCATTACCAACCGATGTTGACAATGGTGATCGAACTTAATTTTTTTTATTTTTTTTATTTCGCCAATATTAATTAACCAAAGTAATAAAAGTTGATCTCAATTGATAGTTAAGAAAGTGAAGTTTATAATGAGAACAGAACAATAAAGAGTTGATTAATAGATTTGCTATTTTTTTCATTCTCGCTTAAGTGATCCCCATTACCTACATCTCCCCTACTCATGACAGATTTGTATCGACCCCTATATACAATTAAAATAAATGCTAATAAATTCAAAGACACTCAGGCGTTATGCATCTAAGTACAGTAAAGCAAACTGCCCTTTCAAATCAGAATGTAGCAACAAAACTCTATTAGTTATTAAATAGATCGGCGAAGCTGTTGTTCATTCAAAAACCGGGCAAACCTTGACCTAATAAATTTGTTTGTCCTCCTAAATATGTTAGTGGACAGTTTACAACCGATAACGGCGGAAGTGAGGCTTGACTCTGGGACAAAGGATTCGTTGTTGTCAACTGTACACAGAAACGTGTATATGAATGAAAAAAGGACACATTTTAGCGCGTCTAGCGAGTCGCGGGTAGCGGAGCCACCGACACGAAACTCGAACGAAAGAAACTATTTAGATATAATGACTCTGAAAGGTCAGTTTATGCCTTACTATTAAAAAATAATTTATTATTCTTTATGATTTGTTTGCGAATTTAACTAGCTCCTATATGCTGAACTTTAACAAAATGCTAAGTTAAAGTAATTGATATGCACTTTTGCCAACTTTCATTTGACAGAGTTATGATGCAAAGAACACTTCGAAATATTTAATCCACACAGTAGAAGCAGCAAAAACAGAACACGTACTATAGTTTTTTAAGGTGGCAATTCAGTTCATTCTGTCAGCGGAAAGAGGAAGCATGGGTACTTCCATATATTTTTGAATGGGAATGAGAATCCCACTAACGCATGTGTTGTGAATTTTTGATGGGAACCAAAAACGGGATGTACCTCATATTTTTAAGTAATATTTTTTTTTAGAATATTTGGTATTGCTCGCAGCCTCCCCCGCGCGAAGCCTTTGTTGCCACAATTCCATTGATGTAGAGATCCATAGCGCCATCTGACCGATGCAAGAAGCAAATTACCGGAATAAAACGTAGCCTATATGTTAATCCAGGACATTGTCTATCTATATGCCAAAATTTCGTCTAAATCCGTTAAGCAGTCTGCGTTTAATTCTAACAACATTCAAACATGTTCATATGCATCCTCATTTATAAGAGTAAAATTGCGACTTTTAACTTGTGAAGGTGGGGCGGATGATTAGTAACTTAATTATTTTTTTTGTCTTTTTAACAAATATATTTAATGCACACTCACGCCCTTATCCCATAGGGGTAGGCAGAGACTATTGAGCGCCACATGCTACGATCTTGACTAACTTCTTTCGCCTCTTCCACATTCATAGTTCTTTTCATACATTTTCGCATCTTTAATGCATAAAATAATATATCATTTTCGTTATTTTGTCGTGTTATAATAACTGTTTAAAACTATTTTAGTCAATGGCCATCTACATATCGAACCTGAATCGGTCCAGCTCCAAGGGACACATTACGCGGAGCTATTTTTTGCCATAAACCTTTGGGGAGAGATTCCTTATTAACTTCAATTGGATACTGTAATAATTCTTTAATTTTATAGTATATGAAATACATACGATGTACCAAGTATGAGACTCAGTATGAGTCAGTCAATCAACTTGTACGACGATCTAACAAAAAACAAACTCGATTAACAGTATGAATTAACGTTCAGAGAGTTGTATACAAAGTGTCAAATAGCGTTTTAGTGTATGTAGAATTAAATCGAAATAATATTTTATTAAATGATATGACTGCCTGGGTGGCGTAGTTGTATTACAGTACGACTGCAAAGCTGAGGTCTCGGGTTCGATCCCCGGGTCGGGCAAAGTGATATTGAGTTTTTCTATTCAGTATCAGCCCGGAGTCTGGAATTTGTGCCCGATATGGCGATAGGCTCGCCCCCTATCACATCATGGGACGGAATGTCGGCGAAAAGTGGGTGCACTAGTTGCGCCTCTGCCTACCCCTTCGGGGATAACAGGCGTGAGTGTATATGTATGTAAATTATATTTTACTTGAGCGTTCTCTCCATGGTGGACGTGCGAAATATTTCTTCCTGGTCGAGCGACAGCACGCAGTATATGTCTCGGTGGCACGCTGTGCCATGACTGCGACCTGGCAAATTCTTTGCTTCACCTGGAACAAATAACAGTTGTTGTCACTCTCACATAACTATCTGTACGAATGTCTACGTCTTAAACTTGAAAAATAATACGTATTTATAAATCAGACTAGATTTTGTCTAAATAAGTCCACAAGGCCTTTATTTACACGAGTTAAATAATACCTATTATGGTTTATTGAGAGCTGCAATATGATAGCATATTGCAGCTCTCAATTATAGTAATATCGCTTATGAAAATTATTTTACCATTTAATATCTTGTGTTTTCGGTACATTATGACAGTATAAATACATAGTATTGTAAAACACATCAGTATGATGATTCCAAATATATAAATCGCAATCTGAGTACCTCGAGGCTGCCTAGTTGGCGTAGTTGTATTTAGGTACGACTGTGATGCTGGAGTTCGATCCCCGGGACGGGCAGTGATTTAGAGTTTTTCTACTCACTATTAGCCCGAAGTCCGGAACTTGTGTCCAATATGGCGATAGACTCGCTCCATATCCCATCATGGGACGAAATACGCACGGCGAAAAGTGGGTGCATTCGTTGCGCCTCTGCCTACCCCTTCGGGGATAAAAGGCGTGAGTGTGTTTATGTGTGTGTGTGCGCAATCAGAGTACTTTTATCACGTGCATCACGGATGATTAGTGATTACGATTGCCGTAATATAATTACATGTAACCGTGCACCGTGCGGCGCGAACATCAGCTGCGTTGTCTCCGGTTACGTGCTCTATCAAACGTGTCCACGTCGCAACACTTCATTAAACTAATGCCGTTTGTATTGTGCCAAACGTTCCAGCATTCATTATGATAATTTCATAATCTCATCATTATCAAAATATCACAATGCCATTTTCCCATTGAATTTCGTGTACGATTGCGAAGCGTAACCTTGACCAGTTCCAATTTCAACGTGCAATTGATGCAGCTTTCTAGCCTATATTTGAAGTGGCGATAATTAACCAATTTATTTGGTTTAAACCTTAACAACTTTAATTATTTCGGCGATCAGTGGTCTCTGGAGAAACTAATAGGTTGAGATAGAACACTGACACTTTGGTAGAAAATACTAAAACGTCGATGAGAGCGAAGGTGTCTAAACAATGTCTCGGTAAAATTACTAAATAAAGAAGGAATCAAGGAAATACGCTCACAACTTTCAGAGAAATCAGTGTACCTACATACATAAAAAAATATACCAACACACGAATTGAGAACCTCCTCCTTTTTTGGAAGTCGGTTAATAATAGGTTATGTAAGATTAACGTTAGGATGAACCAGATTTATGAATGGACGCGGCTGGAATCGCTATTGTAATATTTTGTTTTACTAACTTTTATGAAAATATTGTGATTAGAAAAAGAAACGGGACAAGTGCGAGTTAGACTCGCGTATCGAAGTTTCCGCACAACCTTGTAGGTAAGGTATCTGATCTAAGTATATAAAATCGCCAAAATTAATTAATAAATTAAACAAATTTAAAAAGTTTGCATATTCGCTTTTTTTGTTTGTAGAGTACATGCGGTTTTCAGTCCTGTAAGATCTTGCTTATTGACAAATTGCATGATTTTAGGTCAACGGTAAGTATCCTATAGGCTTTAATTCCCTTGCGAAGTCGCAAAATATACGACATAAACGGTCATATCTTTTGATCGCGTTCACATCCATGGCGTTGACGTAAAAAAGACGTATCTCTACGCGTTCCTGCGAAAGAGATTCTTAACAGGCAGACCGGCGAACAAAGTGATCGTATAAGGATTCTTTTTTCCTTTTGAGGTCCGGAACCATAAAAATTAACAATTTCCGCACGCATCGATACCAAATACAGTCCAATTAGCACTTGTGGATGTAAAAAGTAATCCTACTAATGTTATAAACGCGAAAGTTTGTAAGTATGTATGGATGTCTGGATGTTTGTTACTCTTTCACGCAAAAACTACTGAACGGATTTCGATGAAATTTGGCACATGGGTAGATGTCCATGGACATGTCCTGGATTAACACATAGGCTACTTTTTGTCCCGGGAAAAGATACAGCGGGACTTTTATCCCGGGAAAACTTATTCAAGCGGGCGGAGCCGCGGGCAAAAGCTAGTCTAGTATAATGATATCACTTTCAATCAAATACCATAACAATCCACTTAAAAGGCGGGAGCATCGGTGCAGTTGTACAGACTGTCACGACTTCGTAACTCCTCGGATAGCGCTATATACGCATAGACAAGGTGAGGTGACCATCGGCCTATAGACAAGGGTTCCATATGTAATATTTTTATGTATCTAACTCTTTGTGCTTAATACATTATTTACTCACTTATATTTATGACAATTAAACTTGAAGCGTAAAAAATTAGACATAATTTTATTAAGTGTTATCAGCATTGATGTATTAAAAACCATCAATGGTTATCAGCAAATCATATGTTTGAGTATAATAATAAATCATTATGGTATTAATAGGGCTTTTTTAAATTCGCGGTCCCCTTTTATACAACATACGAAATAATAAGATAGTTACTTATGTTTGATTTTGTTAATTATTTTAGACGTAACAGAACATATTACTTAATACGAAAAAGAAATTCATCTGTGAAATTAGCATCAAAATCTGTTGAAAACTAAAGCAGACGTCACAGTCTGATGTTATTGTTATTTGACAGCTACCCCTTCCACCAAGTTTCAAAGCTTTATAACTTAATTACTATTGCGCCAATTTTGAAAATTATTTTACCGTTAGATTTTGGATAGCACACATATTTCATAATTTTAGTAAAAAAACAGAGTAAACTATTGTTTTATTTGACATCCTTAACACTTGATTTTTATTTTTAATGGAAACATTGAAAAAGAAACAGTCGAAAGCAAGATTTGAAACCGCGACCTCCAGCGTAGGTACCGTGCCAGTGCTCTGCCAACTGAACTATCAATTAAAAATAAAAATCATTGTCCAGGCACTACATGGCCCTTATCATGTATAAAAATCATAATCCTTAACTCCTGTTCATATCGGTGTAGTTCTTCATTACATTCATAAAGGCAAGCCCGTGACCTTTTGCGTCATACGTACCTACTGCTTGTAGCTTTTTACTTAACACCTACAGTTTTCATGTTTAAAGCAACATATTAACTTGCATTACGTGCAAAATAAAGAAAGTCGCTATAACTACCTATATTTTAACATTCCATGAAAATTATTAAAATGAATAATTTTAATATAATGAATAATTTCAAATCATGTTTTTATTTATCAATGAAGTAAATAACCACGTATTCTATTGTAAGGAAGCCTATTAAATAACAATAGGTATATAAGCTAAATAAACTGATGACATACTATTCGCCGGTGTTACAACTCACATATAAGCTCAATTGTTATGAAAACAGTTCCCTAGTTGTAGTAATGAATAATGGTCTATCAATTGAATAATAATTATTATTTTAGTAAATCTCTGAATGGAATACATTAATACATGTTAATGAAGTAGCAGAGGAATGATATATAATCATACATCTTCCTTGAAATTAAACCGGTTGATGTTTGATTCTAAATCTAATTTGATTAGTGCATCTTAAATTTCATTGTCTGGGCATGTGATACTGTGACCGAGGCTCAAGGAATGTTTACGCGGCTTTCACAATGATTTCCAAACGCAAATTGCAAAATAACACCATGCGTAATGACCGTAAGCGGTGAGTAGCGAGTACAGCGACCACGGTTAGGATGCCACACAAAGACACAAGCGAGCTGCGTATGTCGACTCTCACAAAATTCGTCGTAATTGGAGTGAGAGAAACCCGCAACAAACTGTACATAATTGCTGATGCAAAAACGAGCGTCATCATCATCAACGCGACAGTAATACACACATCAAACTGGATCGTGGGAGTGAAACGGGACCCTCTCAATAGTAGCACCCATAGAGGAAACGTACAAGTACGTGCTCGGTATTTAGTCACAATGGTGATCATTAACAATGTTTCCACACGTTCGTGTGCGTAGTGCAATTGTTTCGAAATCGAGAGTACTTTTGTGTTGTACAGACAAAAGCATGGGAATGAAGAAACCGACTGTTTGGTTACAATATCGCCGCACGACTCCGATTGGGAACGTGTATTTTATTGCGATGGGAAAACATACCGCATCAATACATCTGTCCAAAGTTTTGTATATAAATTGGCTAATTTAAACATGTTACGGAGTATGATGATCACTACTCAGTTCTCGGGAACGAAATTATCAACTTGAGCGAGGAAGAGTTGAATTCTCAGAATTACGCAACATGAACTTCTCACGATTCCCGGGAAATAACAGCTCACGTGATTATTCCATTCTGCGTACGCGATCATGGGTCAACAGCACCACACAATATATTGTGAATAACATGTCGCATAATTTATTAAAGTGGAACGGAACTACTTGAAGTGGCAAAGGGTCAAATATTCAAAACAGGAGCCACAAGACACTATTCCATTAATGCATAATACTTCATTGTCTATGTTGCAAATTTTTGCCGGCAAGAACTGTATCACTTTTATTACTTCACAGTTTTTAAATTACCTAAGTACGCTAGAAGTGAGTATGATAGAAAATGAAGGGACTTAATAAAAATAGCTCATTGTAGTGCAAATAGTTCCCGCCTACGGACCAGGTGTGTTCACCGCACCCACACGGTGCGGCGCGGCCCACGGCGGCCGGCCTGCTAGCCCTGCTGCCTCTATACTTGACGATAATCATCTCAATATTATAACAGCAAACTGCGCAATATCATTAAACAAGTGAAACCACATCACGACCTTACATATTTGTTTGCTAATCGTTAAAATAGATGTGCATTTGTACTCGCAAATTTTCTGATAACGTGTAATCAATGCCTTTTTATATAATTACTAGCTTTTGCCCACGGCTTCGCCCGCGTTAATAAGTTTTTCCGGGCTAAAAGTACATAAAAACCTTCCCGTTGAATCACTCTATCCAACACATTTTGGATAAAGATTACCTAATATTATGACGTTGATACAACGCTTAACAAATAATGCATTAATGTCGACCAAATTTGATTATCATAAAAACGGTTCTAGTGAGTTAATCTTAAAAGATAGACATATACTGTCGAGGACATTTTTTTAGATCATTTCAAGAGGAATAATTATTTCATACATATATTTTTGGTATCTTGAACCGTTTTCGCAGCGCACGCAATGGAAGCCCTCAAGGATGAATAATTTTCCCCGCATTTTTCACATTTTCCATTATTTCTTCGCTCCTAATAGTTGCATCGTGATGTTATATAGCCTATAGCCTTCCTCGATAAATGGTCTATTCAACACAAAAAGAATTTTTCAATTCGCACCAGTAGTTCCTGAGATTAGCGCGTTCAAACAAACAAACAAACAAATTCTTCAGCTTTATAATATTAGTATAGATTAGTATAGATGACGAGGGTGTATGGGCTTGAAACTTAGGTATACATACCTAAATCATAATTTTTATCTAGACACATGGCAGCGTGTCAAGCCAAGTTCAAGCAAAGGAACTGGCTAGCTGGGCTGCCAGCAAAGCTGGTTAACTGGGCGGTCCTCTCGCGGAAGGAGAGTGCCGAGAGGGATCGCCAGCGCAGTGGTGATCCCTCCCGCCGCCAGACGAGACGTAGGAGGCGTCGGGTGGACGACTGACCGACGTCTCCCGCCCTGTGGATTGGGGGCGTTTGGAGAATTCCACCAAGGTATCCCCTGCCTGTCGTAAAAGGCGACTAATAGGGGCCTCCGGGGGTCACGGGTGGGCGGGAGGGGCCGTCCACCTATTAGTCTAGCCAACTTCTGTGACCCCCGTGATGGACGGCAGCGTGTCTCACGCTGCCTCGGACGCCAAGGGCGTCCTTCGGTGTACGGGGGCTTCTGAGCCCCCGCAACAACAGGAGAAGGACCGCAACAGTGGTACGCGCAGGGGCGGTTGCGGACGACAACTTAGACGTGAGTCGGAGGAAGCCCGCAGCCGTCCCTAATGCGCCGAAGATGGCCACCGCGGAGTTTTAGTTGGTATGCCGTGCGGTGTACATAGGTTAGGGACTCGGCCCGGCGGTCGCCCGACGTTTTCCATCTTTCCGGGCGGCTCAACATCGGGTCGTAAGGCACGGTGAACCCAACATAACCGCTCAGTCGTTCCCCTTGAACACTGGGCGGTAGTAATAAGTCACTTTCTCCGCGTCAACAAAAAAAAAAAAAAAAAAAAAGCCCTCAAGGATGAATAATTTTCCCCGCTTTTTTCACATTTTCCATTATTTCTTCGCTCCTAATAGTTGCATCGTGATGTTATATAGCCTAAAGCCTTCCTCGATAAATGGTCTGTTCAACACAAAAATAATTTTTAAATTCGAACCAGTAGTTCCTGCGATTAGCGCGTTCAAACAAACAAACAAACAAACAAACAAACAAACAAACAAACTCTTCAGCTTTATAATATTAGTATAGATTAATACGAAAAAAGAACACATACTGCTTTTGGAATTGACATTACAATCACAAGTTTCATTTTATACTTATTTATATTTTGTTAGAAACAGTCACTGTACACTTTTTTCTAATATAAATAAAAAAAAAAATAGTCGAGAAGGTCGAAAGTAAGAAACATTTACCGTTTATTAAAACCATGTAAATGTTTTTGTTGCACGTGTATAATTTGTTAATTGATCAGCTGACTGATCAGTAGTTGTAGATTGCGATTCACAAAAACAGCATACGCAACAAGATTCATTCACATTATTTATACATTCATGCAGTAGAGCGGACGAAACAGGCCCACGTACAATAGCATTACTATAATCTTATCAATAATAACGATAAGTAGCCAATATATGCGAACGAATTTGTTGAATGTAAATACGCGTTTATTGGCAAGTGAGCGAGCGATTCCACGTGTGAGTGGACAGGGAGGCGGCGATAACGGTGACGGCTCACGAGTCACGATAATCGGGCGCATTTTTCATTAACGGAACAGTGTGTTTCCATGAATGGGCGTGCTGAATGGAAAACGCTTGACTTGCTCCATTCATGAGATGGCAGCAAGCAGCGCAGAGGAGCACGGAGCAATACAGCCCGCGCGCCGCCCGCCCCTGCCCGGTCGATATCGCCGATAGCCGCCGCGCCGCTGCGGCGCTGCATGTCTCATAATATTAGCTCTGCTACGCACACTGTCTTAAAACAGCGAGTACCGACAGGTCACCGTCACGCTATTACACTACTTCATTCATAAAATATAACTACTACTACATATAATAATCATTGTTCAAATACATACTGTGCCCGACATGGCGATAGGCTCGTCCCCTATCACATCATGGGACGGATTAACGGCGAAAAGTGGGTGCACTAGTTGCGCCTCTGCCTACCCCTTCGGGGATAACAGGCGTGAGTGTATGTGTGTGTGTTCAAATACAAGTTCTGGATTATTTCTTTAGACCCTGGTAATACTTCTCTATAAACTAGCGGTTTCTTTTGTTTTCATAGTCAATTATACATCTTAAAATTTATAAATTAGCAAAATACGTCCGATTACCGATATAATATGGTACCTAAACCTAAGAACTCAATTTGTAATAATTAATAAAAAAAGCCATTGAACAGCCTTACTGCTGTGGTAAAAAAAAATCATCTTTCGTATTTCTAACATTGGAATGTGCATTAAACATTTACAATTAGTTTTTCATTTAAGTATAATTTAGTCCATAATACATACTATTACCTATTAATTGAGTAAAACATAATTTAAGTACATCAATTACATCGCTATATTATTAACTAGTATTATTAATTTCGTTAAAGGACTGTCAATGTAATTTTTTTTATTAATAACCATTAACATCCCGAATGTAAAGCCCAATACGCGTGATACTACCCCCACTATATTGTCCAGTCTGTACTCTGTACAGTAACAAAACGATTGCGCGACCAGCGTCCATTAATTACGTGAGGCGATTTTGAAAATTTTGTAGTTGCATACCCCTTCCCGTCCCATAATCTCCGCGAAATTATTCATAATGCTTATTTTCAATGTTAACGTATGATTGATAGCGTTGGATTTATAACGAAAATGGTAATTTTGTAACTTATTTAAGATTAGCATTAAGGATAGACATCAATGTTATATTTTGGAATACCTTTGGCTCAATTTAACCCGTCAAACCTCGCTTATATAATATATAGTATGGGGAAACTCTATATATACTCGGACGCCGGCGTCCGTAGCGGGGCTTGACGAGTCAAGTGACAAAAAATTTGCAAGAATATATCTAGGACGATTCGGCTCGAAAGCGAGAATGACGCGCAATTAAAATTCTCGTACAAAAATTTAACGACCGCGAAGATCAAATAGGATTTAGGACATACAATATAGCTTCATAATATATTTGTTCGCAAGTTTGTACAATATATGCGATATGAGTCATGTGAGTATGTACTATCAGGACGACGAAATAGTTTTAATCGTGGTGGCTATCACATTTTTAATCTTACATTGTAGGGGGCCTATCCGATAGTAAATGATAATCATATCTCATGAAAACCCATAACAAAGGCCTGTAGATAAGTTGGCGATTTTTAACTAAGGAAATAGAAATAAGACACAGGTTTGTAATACCTTCTATAGTCGAAATAACAGTACTAAGCAACCAAGCTGTCACTTGACGGTATTGTTTGTTAAGGCAGTAGTATCCCAGTGGAACTCTACCAATTGGTCGTTAGTTTTGACACTGTAAAAAATATGGAGGATAATAGAAAACAATAGCAGACCAAAATAAAAGCCTCTAATTGCAAACTTGATTTGTTTTAGAGAGAACAAGTAGCGATGGGGTCGTGGGTCACGCCCCGGAA
Organism: Lapara coniferarum; assembly: GCA_949316025.1. NCBI lineage: Eukaryota > Metazoa > Arthropoda > Insecta > Lepidoptera > Sphingidae > Lapara > Lapara coniferarum. The sequence goes on along the minus strand of OX438931.1, from coordinate 14,893,527 downwards.
GACATACTGCTGTCTTATCAAACCAGACAGGCTTTGCAATATCTTCGATTTATGTGCGTGCGCCGACAACAACACAAATCAATCATGTTCATGCTTATCATGCTTAGGCCCAATTTTAAAAATATGATTCACTGTATTTTCTATATTCATTTTACAAGGCCTCTGGTACAAATAATTACATAGGGACATGGAAGTTATAATATCTGTAATAAAATTACTTGACTGTAATCACAGTAGGCATGCTTGTGAGTTCAGTAAATACTAAAAACTAAGTTCAACAATCACATACTCTTCCTAGTTAATAAATAGAGTACCTAGGTAATACAAAAACATATTCATATTAATATGTCATATAGTATTACCTTGCTCCAACTCAATTTAATGCAACATCAAATTTTAAAACTACATATTGTACAGCCACCAGCATAAATAGTTGTACACATTCAAAATTTTAAATTGCCTACATACTTTTGTGTTCTTATTAATCTTTTTTTTCTCTTCACAAAAATAAAATAAAAGAGATTCGCTTCACTTCATACGAAGTTTTTTTTTTCAGTTTAACTTAACGCATATATGTATAGGCGATTTGAAATTTTGATTTTGTACAGATACTTATGCTGCTGACTGTACATAGTTAGATGCTTACACCCAAAGTTATTGTGATTTAATATAACAATATGTTGTCATTACTGTGGATCTGTTCATCAGCACTGAATCTACAAAGTGTCTAAACAACTAAAGTAAGGGTTTCCCAAAAGTTGACTGGATGTAACAAAAAGAGGGGCATAAATCCTAGACTGTTTGAATAGGAAAACAAGGACTGCTGCAATGAGAAGGGTGAATTTGTTTCCTATTTTTAGTTTGGGAAATGCCGCTCTAAAGTATCTAGAGCAAGATTATTAATATAAAAATGATTTGCAAGAATATTTCAAGTTGTTGTGTACACAATTAGATTTGTCGTGAGTTTTAATAAACTATAGCATAAACTATATATAGCAAATTTCTTTACAATCGGTTCAGCAGTTTAGCTTCTCCCTCCTTTTACCCTCTTTAATTAGGAGTTGATAAAAAAATTAACATACCATATTTGGTTGTCAACGTTCAAGATATCCTAATACCGAATTTCATTACAATCTGTTTAACGGTTCACCATCTCTCCCCTTCTAGCCCTATAAGTTTGGGGTTGATAAAAAAACTGAATAAACCAATTTCACATTTAGAGCTCATACTATCCAAATATCCAAAGACTGCCTCGGTGGTGTAGTTCTATTACAGTATGACTGCAAAGCTGAGGTCTCGGATTCGAATCCCGGGTCGGACAGTGATGTTGAGTTTTTCTATTTAGTATCAGCCTGGAGTCTGGAATTTGCGCCCGATATGGCAATAGGCTCGCCCGCTATCACATCATGGGACGGAATGACGGCGAAAAGTGGATGCACTAGTTGCGCCTCTGCCTACCCCTTCGGGGATAACAGGCGTGAGTGTATATGTATGTATTATCCAAATCCGAAATTTCATCCAAATCGGACAATTACATATACATAATATTATATACAAGTTTAGCGTGTTTAAATAAGAGAGTGATATGAACCTCAAGATATGATGATTGTTTTATAAAACATCTCAATTGACTAATAATAACTCCATTATTTGTATTATTATCCAGTGCTTCAGTGTACTTCAGGGAAATTTCACATTAATTTAATAAGTCTATTTTATTTTAAATAATTTGATGAAATCTATACATATACAAAGCTTTGTCCTGAATGTCTGATGGATTAACGCACAGACTAAACCGCTGATCGTAAAGACCTGAAACTTGGAGGGTGTGTTCCTTGTATGACGTAGGCATAGGATAAGAAAAGATTTGCTGAAATCTACCTCATACAAGGTGAACAAGGGGGGCAAAGTTTGTATGTGACAATATGATTTCTTGGTCCAATCTATTTTTGCCTAGGGGTTCTTTTTAGAATGTATGTGCTCATTAAGACAGGATTTAGCGAAATTAAATCCCTAAGGGGGTAAAAAGGGGTGGCGAAGTTTGTACGCGATAAGCTCAAAAACTACAGAAGGGATAGTTCGAAACCCTGAAAAGGTTTTAGGCTACTTTTTATCCCGGGAAATTGTATGACGGGACTTTTATCGAGGAAAAATTCTTTCGTGCAGGCGAAGCCGCGGGCAAAACCTATTAACATAATGAGAGTATAGAAATTAATAATATTTTTAACTTTGGATTTGTCAAAAATGTGTTTCTTGGTTAAAAACTTTGATTTTAATATTTGGATTAAGGTGATGGAGTTTTAAGGCAGCGGTAATATCTGAATCTTGTAATTTGATCCAGATTCATTATTACTAATAACAAAGAGAGCTACGTTATTCATAAATGTCATATTGATGCTTAGGTCCAGCCTTACCTAATTGAGCATCTTGAGCGAAATATTTTTTACTTTTTCTCCCAACCATATTTTCTAGGTTCTAACTGGATTTTGGTGAACAATATCACAATATCAGTTATGAAATTATAGCCAGAGCCTCCCCCGCCCCTATAAACTCACGAAGCTCTTGCTAAGGTCTGGCATTTGTTTTTCCAAACCATGTAACAAATGTAAGTATTAAAGTACAAAACCATCAAATTCGAAGAATTCTGTCATCATTATTTGGTGAAAAAATGAATGACAAACTGTGGGTGAACTGGTAGTTCTTCTGTGTATAAAAACCACCATTACAATGAGCTTACTGGTCTGTATATACTGGGCTATATGTAAATCGAATTACAGTGGAGACTCAATTATCCAGAGTAATTGTTAAACGGCATTCTATGAACATTTGATGGATTATTAACTAGCTTTTGCTTGCAGTTCCACCTGTGTTAATTAGCTAGGACACATTATTAGGTTCAGCAACTCACGAACGAGATTTGTAAGGATAGAAGGGGGCATACTGCCGGTGCACCAGTGATAACCGTGCTCTAGGTTGGAAACTGCCACAAATAGCCAAGGTAAGATGACAGATGCTGTATTCAACTAGGGGACCGCCTGGGGCCACATGCTAATCGCAGCTCATCCTATTAGCTCTTGCACAACATTCAATCAAGGTCAAAGTGGTGGGAACCTCAGTGGAGGGCATTACTGGGTAGACATCGGCAGTCTGAAAAGTTACTGGTAAAAAAATACCTGGAAAGGAGATGCCTCCTAAGATACCTCTAAGGGCTATCTAAGCTGGAGCCGAAATAACCTATGGCAAAGGCAGCCTCTGGGAATGACACCCGCAAAGCAGTTTGATCCAAAGTGAAAGAAGCAGTGCTAACCTAACTGGGACTAAGGGTGAAATAGTTCAACAAGATGAACTGATCACCCGTCTGTGGGACTGCATATGACCCTACAAAACATAGATACGTACATACATCATTGTGTCAGTTATCATTTCCTCTCAGGATAAAAGCCTATAAGCACTCAGGGTAATGTAGCTTATTAATGAAGAAAGAATATCAAAATATGGTTAAGTAGTTTTTGAGTTGTATTCAAATTTTCATCTGTGGTAGGCAATCCAGATAATCCATATAACTGAGGTCCGGATAATCAACTTTCCACTGTATAGTGAACAAAACTTATATCCTAAGATCAAATAAAAGAACTGAAATATATTAAAACAATTGCATACACCCATTAGGAGTAAATGAATAAACATTTATACAATATTCTCATTGCATTTTATTCACTTATATACTCAGAGAAATAGTAAGGTAATGTTTTATTCATACTTCCTATTAGTTTCTTAAGCAGCCACTTCTTAGATGTCAAAGAAATCATAATTTCCTTTTACTATAAGTTGTTAACTTATTTAATAAAATGTTTGAGGTTTCTATGCAAATTCTTACAGTAATAGAAAATGTAAAACCAATTTTAAATATGACTCAGAACACTTCTTTGAGGTTTGGTATGTTGAATATTTTTTCCTGTCTGAGACAGCACATAAAACATACAAGTAGTGATCTTGCTTATATACTATTAGAACTAGGCATAAGTTTTTTAAAATAAAATATATGACAAAGTATTTCAAAGCAGCCTCAAATCTGACCTGCAGTCAGCATGCCAAAAAACTATAGGCATATGGAATTAAATGGTTGCTAAACAAATATTTATCAATATAATTATCACAATGAGTTACACAACGAAAGTAAACAGCAATATCTAATCTAATATGATCTAGGCACGATATTCATTGTGTTCACGGCTATACAGTTTCATTCATAAACTGTGCGAACTGTCAAAACATTACGAGATAAAAACAAAGAATTAGTAAGATAAACGCGCTGGCAACGCTTGGTATTGACGGCGAAACATATACACGCTCTCCACGCCGCGGTCAACTTTGTGTCATTTCGTGTTATTCATTCACATTCAGCCCTTAATATTAATAAAGACCTTAGAATCTACCACCTGTTTACCACGACTGACAATAACATCCGATACTGAGTCACATAATCGTACATTTTAACATAATCCAAATGAGGAATATAAATGTCTCTCCTTTTGTTATTTATAATCTTTCAAAAAATTATAATGCATGTTACGTACCGATCTTTATTTTCAATCGTTCCTCGACTCGCACTTTACGCGTATCGTCCGCCATGTTAAATCCATAACTGTTTATCTCTTTCATCCGCTGTTATCTCTTTCGGAACGAGCCCGTTCGGCCGCCTTGTCCCGCCACTTCCGGAGTGTCGTAATGTTCTACTTGAGCCTGTATGCGACTTGACTCGTCGATTGAAATCCACACACAATATTCATTCCATGCATACACAATTCCATCGGCATAATGTATAAATATTTTCACATTGGATGCCTAATAAGCACAGACATGCATTGCGCATGTGCTCTGAACTTGCACTTTACTATCAATGAATTTGATGCACTTTGTGCGAAAACACACGATCTATTCCGCTATTCTAATGTTCTTTACTAAGTTTACTTTTATCTCTCAACTTATAAATGATACAGATTACACAACACATAATCACAAAAATGTTTTGAAAACTTAATTTCTGAATGAATAAAAAGCATGAATGGGCAATTACGTCACGTCAAGATGTTGCGCCTGCGCGGCCGCGGATGTAGTTTGTTCGTTCAATCGCAAAATTGTGGGGGTAAAGATGGCAATACTTTTGCTATTTTATTTTTGGCAACCTTGAATGGCTCGGAATAAGGAAGATAATCTTTATTCTATGTTGAATTGTTAAATCATAAAATAAAGAGTAAAGCAGGTTAAATAAATTATCTATGGAATGGGGTTTTTGGCGGGAACGTAGAAGTGTCATGAGGTGATCTTGTTTTAATTCATTATTTTGGTGATACTTAGTGTTACATTGAATAATTATGGTGGTATATTATCCAATGTAGTTCTATTAAAGTGCTCAAATTAAGTGAATTGAAATAACTGTGCCAATCAAGTGTTTTTTCGTTGCCGCCAAAACTCCTTAATAAAGTCTTGGTAAGGTAGCCACTGCTTTACTACGATATGTAGTACGTAGGAAAAAAAAACAACCAAAAATATTACTGACGAGATGAGACGAGACTGTATGGGCTAGAACCCTTCGCCTTCCCTATAAGGGAAAACTATAAAAAAAAAAATATCTATGGAATGACTGATAAGGGGTCGTGGTCGCACTCAGTGGTCGCACATAGAATAAAGACTAAAGTCCTTAGTCTGAGTGGTTGCACCAAGAAGATTATAATATTTCTATGGAGGCCTCGGTACACACATTTTTTTGAAGACAGAAAAATTACCTTTTGTGTTGTCTTCTATCTCACTCACTCTTTAAACTATGTTGCAAAGTTTACTGATTATTTCCCCAACCAGCAAACAATATTAATACCGTTATTGCCGACTCAATCATATATAATAGAATATTTCCAATATATCTTATATAACGATATAAGTACTATTTTTATTTCAGAATTATTCTTGTTGAATAAGGTATCCTTAAGGTTTTTTATCCTTATTAACATTTTAGTTTAACAAAATTTCCTCATTGTATTTATTTCTCTTTACAGATTTCTTAAAGACCTACATAAGCAAAAACGTGGATAAATATAATACTATTAAAATGTCAATTTGATGCCTGCAAGAATTACTAGTCTACATTTAAAGACAAGAATATTATGATTCTGAATGTGATAATGTGTCTTCTACTTCCCGGAATATGGCAGCAGATGTCAAAAATAATTATTTATCACTAGAAACTGATGCTGCAAGTATATTATTTTTTATCATTTCACTGGTCTAATTATGATCCACTTGGACTTTATTGTTTACTAGCTTGTGCCCGCGGCTCCGCCCACGTGAATGTGTTTTTCCGGGATAAAAGTTCCGCTTTATATTTTCCCGGGATAAAAAAGTGGCATATGTATTAATCCAGGACACAATCTACCTTTGTGCCAAACTTCATCGAAATCTGTTCAGTAGTTTTTGCGTGAAAGTGAAACAAACATCCGTACATCCATACATTCTTACAAACTTTCGCATTTATAATATTAGTAGGATAGGGCATTAAGCTTGTGACCTACCAAATTTTAGAACGGCAGTAAGTTGGGTGATATCTGAGTGTACTAAATGACACATCTGCCTCTGTCTAAAATGTATAGGTACTTAAATATATTATTATTGATTGATATTTACTTTTTACATTACATGTCAGCGAAATGAATATGAACCACCATTGAAACGTCAAGACTTGAAAGATTACAATATATCAGTAAATGTGAAGACATCCTGTGAAATAAATTTAAAGAAATAAAAGAAAGTATTGCAGCAGAAGATGAAGAGATAAAAGAAGAAAATTAATGACAAGTTATTTCTTATTAAAATTGAAAATATTTTGCAGGGAAATTTTGCTAACATTTGAGATTTTTTTAAAAAGTATATTCCAAATAGTAAGCAAAGAAAAATGACATAAAGACTTTTGCTTTAACGTTACACTTTTACTTGCCTATGGAATTTCACACTAGATGTTGGATTGCAAATAATTCTGCGACCATGAATTACACAACTTATGAGTTAGTAGAATATCTCAAAACACAATGTGTATTATTGTGGATAATTACAGAAAAAAAAGTTCACAGAATAGTCGCAAAAATTGTATCACATAAATTAGATATTCGTAATATTTCAAAATTACTCACGGAAAATTAGGTTATTAACTTCCTAAATTTGTATTGTTTTTTCATGTATGATTGTTTACTTTTATGAGTATATATTTTTATTATTATTATATTCAAATTTAACAGTAACTGTAGTTTTCATTTTTAAATATCCCAATGTCTAACCTTACAGTCTCCATATTTGGTTATAAAGGCCGGCAAACAACGTGAACATATCCAGTCGCGGAGGAAAGTAAGACATATCTAAAGAAAGGGGAAAGTAAAACAAATATAATGCGAGGCTGTGTGCCGAGCCAAAAAAAAAGCAGGCGAAGCAAATAATTTTTTTAACAGCTTTGTAGGTAAGATGCCAAAAAACGGTCCCCCAAGGCGCTGCAAGATGCCCTGTAACAGCGAGGCCCCAGGTGGTTTCCAGGTTCGCCCCCCTCCTCCAAGGCCGCCACTGAATATACCACCGCGTGGTGAGGTATTTTTTTATGTAAGTGGAACTAGGTATGTAAATATGCCAATTTTGTTTGGAATAAACTTTCTAACACAAATTATATTTTTTATATATCAACTATTACTAGCCGCTGTAGTTGGTTTTCATAATTAATTTAAACCGCATTACTTTATAGAGATAAAAATAAATAATATGGTGCGATATCATATTATTACACACTCACACACTCACACGTCTCATCCCCGAACGAGGCGCAATTAGTGCACCCACTTTTCGCCGTTATTCCGTTCCATGATGTGATAAGGGGCGAGCCTATCGCCTTATCGGGTACAAATTCCAGACTCCGAACTGATACTGAATAAAAAAACTTTGCCCGACCCGACCGACCCGGAGATCGAACCCGAGACCTCAGCATTGCAGTCGTACCATAATACAACTACGCCACCGAAGCAGCCATATTATTATCATACCATATTATTATGAACAGTTAATTATGTTATGTCCTGTTTTGAAAATAAACCTTTGTCACTCTAAAGAGAGAGACAGCAGATAACTGTGACGTCACATTTTATTCTTCAGTTTGTTAAACGGAGTGCGGGATCCATCTATATATATAAAATTCTCGTGTCACAGTTTTCGTTGCCATACTCCTCCGAAACGGCTTGACCGATTTTGATGAAATTTTTTGTGCTTATCCGGTATCTATGAGAATCGGCCAACATCTATTTTTCATCCCCCCAAATGTTAAGGGTGGACCACCCCTAAATTTTTTTTTTATTTTTCAGACAAAATTTTTTGTTTTAATTTTTTTATGATACAGCATACAAAAATACCTACAACCCTAAATTTTCACCCCTCTACGATCAACCCTTATTTTTTAATAGCCATTTTAGTTACCTTTTTAGGGCAGGACAACGTCTGTCGGGGCCGCTAGTATGGGTATAAAATTCTTGGGTTGCACCCATTAGGGCCGGCCGCACCGCAGTGGATGTAGTGCGTTTCATATCTTTTTACCGATGGCGTGGATTGGCAGCCCTGTCTGACAAGATGGTGGACATCTTAGAGTATATATAAGTACCTATAGAACGCTAATATCGCACCGTGCGCCCACTACTCAGCGTAGGCAGGTGAACTATAGCTACTTATATAGAAATGTTGGCGACTGCTAGGGATGGGCACGCGAGCAGCACCAACGCAACAGTTATCGATAAGTACAGGTCCGGCGGTGCGGTACATATTGTTGTTAAAAAATTGTGGTTCTACAGAATATGAGTAATTTTAAGCATATTGCGTTAATATAGATAAAAGCTATGCTGCGAATTAGTGTAGTGCCATGTGGAATGATTTATAAACACTGTACCTCAAGAGCAGTTTTTACAAGCAATAAGAACCAAGAATATTAATGGATATCCATTATAATTGAACCAATGGATATAAACCGAGCATCGCACCACGGATTTCTTAACTAGTCTCCCCAAGCCTAAAATAGTCACGTCTAGTTTTTGAAATATTTATTAACAATGTTAAAAAAAATGATTAATGATTGCTAACTTATACTGTCAAGGCCCGCGATAGAAGCTATGCAATAGCTTAAAAATATCATCGTAATCGGTAAATTTTAGGAACAGTAATTATTTCTTTCATTTCATAAATAAAAACGCAATTATTAATTGGCTTAAAAATCACACAGGCAAAAACAGTTACCTAAGCTACATTATATTAAGCATCGCCTTCGATAGTAATAAATACGTATGCATATGAAAATATTGCATCGATTCTGGTATCGACGCATAACATCACTATCGAAAAAGCGGGACGCGGGGCAGTGCGGGGAGTACAAGTGTTCGCCTCCCGTGCACCTTTCATACCGCGACGCGTGGTTTTAATTTTACCTAAAAATATACTGAAATATGGCTTGCCTGTGAAACGTGACATTAGAATTCTGTTTAGTGTGGTTCCGAGTGTCTTTACAACATTCCACAGAACTTTTAACCATTTTGCAGTATTAATAATCAAATATTCGCATGGATCTAACTCGTGTGTGCTCACACCGTTCCTACTCGAGTGACTACAAGCGCTTGCGGCCGGCGCAGGACGATGTTCCCACCCGTGCCTATTGTTCCCACTTACATACACGCGCTCTATAGTAGTTATACTTACTCTAAGGTGGACATCATGAAGAAAATTCCCGCCATACCAATTTTAAACAATTGGTTTAATGTATCGAGCAAAACTACAAATAGTTATGTCAAAAATTACACTGTGAAATTAACTTGCAACATATGGAAGTAAATAAAACACTTAAAATAAACATAATTGACGAGTGTGTAGATGTTTAGCAGCTAAATAAACTTTAGTCTGTTTATCTACTAAACCCTTATTAAAAATAAAAACAAGGCGAATATTTCTTTATCATAATAGAATGACAATAGTTTTTTAATGAGTCATGGAGGTAAGTAATTGTTAAAAAGCAATTATGACAAGACAGCACAAAAACACAAAACACATTAATTAGACTATACTACATTGTATAATTACACTGGCTATTTATTTATTGTAATTTTAAGCGATGTTATACAATTCTGCTGTCGTAATAAAGAATGTAGCAATCGACGTTTTTTGCAGTTTCTTTTTTTAGCGAAGCCGTATCATAAGACACGTATTTAACCATTGGGTAAAAAAAAACATTAAAATTACTTGGAACTTGGTTAAGAGAGATTTGTAAATGAGTACCTAGAGATTAAAAAAAATTAAGCGCGTTTTTCTCGGAACCGTATTTTGCAAGTACTGCATTTAGAAATTATGAGGGCAGAAGTATTGTTTATTATTTTTAATATGTTTTATATTCAAGGAAATACATTAATTAGACTGCCTGAATGACGTAGTTGTATTACGGTACGACTGCAATGCTGAGGTCTTGGGTTCGATCCTCGGGTCGGGCAGTGATTTTGTATTTTTTTATTCAGTATCAGCCCGGAGTCTGAAATTTGTGCCCGATACGGCAATAGGCTCGCCGCCTATCATATCATGGGATGGATTAACGGCGAAACGAAAAGTGTGTGCACTAGTTGCGCCTCTACCTACCCCTTCAGGGATAAAATGCGTAAGTGTGTGTAAAATACACTAATCCTCTGGTAACCCTATTCCTTAAACTGAAATTGTGGCAATACGACCTTGAACACATTTTTAAGGAAGATGTGGGTTTCTTTACGTTTTCCACACTGACACAGGGTCTCTATTAACAACACCGTCCGTCTTTCACTATTTCTTAATGTTTCCGACGCAGAGTTGATAAATTTTTAAATATCTGCATGGCTATCTTCAGAATGTCCACCATCTTGTTAGACAGGAGTGCCAACATCACGCCATCGGTAATATAGTTTGAAACGCACGCTAATCAATTGGTCGCCCCTTTAGGATGAAAACGACACAATTCAGAATGACAGAAAATTGAGTTATCGTCATATAATTACTTGAAAAAAAGTTCTCGATGCAATAATAGTTCAAACACAGCCATATTCGAGCAGAAAAAGGACAAAGCTGTTAAATCAGTCCCTTTTTTGTTATATTTTTATAAATAAGGGACTAGTTTTTAGTCATTTAAAAATGACAACTCAATTTTCTAGTTTATGAATTGTGTCGTTTTCGTTCTAAAGATGCGCGTGATGTCCTAATGCGTTACCGATTCGATTCTTATAACAATCAATTTAATTTATTCAAATAAGTTTGATCGATTGAACAAATTGATATATTATTTTTCCTCAATATTTAGAATTATTTCATTATCATACTCAGGCACTTATTTAAAATACATGCAATACATTTTAGATTTAATAATTTTATAATATATTCAACAAATGAACTTGTCACTCTGAGCATCGTGCCTTTCCGTAATATTTTCTTGGTAATATTATAATGCTCTTTGATCGTGCCCAAGAACTTTATACCCACAAATAATCTTCTTGATCGTGCCGATAGACAATAAAAAATCTTTTAGCCCGTAACCGAAAAATATATAAGCGCCTAACGCACGGCCCATCTTTACGTATAGCCAACCAAGGTCATGCACAATGCAAAACGACTGTGTCGTCTTCCTAGAGTAATAGTATTCTGTGCTGTGAATAGTATAGGTCTCGACGTACGTCAATTATTATTGATATTAGCTCGGTGGACTTGCACGATCCAACGAGTGCATCCATCACCAGTGTTGCCAACTGGTACGTTTATTATTTATCTAAGATAAGATTACTGTTTTAAGTACTCAAAATTTTTGCTCTATGCCGATGATCTTAAGGTATTTAGAACCATTAATAGTGCTGCTGAATGCCATTTATTTCAAGATGACTTAAATAGATTTTCTCATTACTGCAATAAAAATAAAATACATCTCAACATTTCCAAATGCCTATCAATAACATTTACTAAAAATAAAAATATCATATCCCACAAATATACATTAAATAACAATATTTTACAAAAAGTATCTACTGTACGAGACCTAGGCATATTAATAGACAGTAAACTTCATCTTGATAAACATATTGACAATAATAATGCATATCGCATGTTTGGTTTTATTATGAGATCCTCTACAGATTTCAAACGTGCCGATACATACGTTCATTTATACATGTCATTAATTAGATCGCAGCTAGAGTATGCTGTTATTGTGTGGAACCCCCTCTACAAGAAATATGATGATTTTATCGAAAATGTTCAAAGTAAATTTCTCAGAGCTCTGCATTACCGATGTTACCATAATTATGCTCCCTATGACTTGCTTATAAAAAATATAATTAATAAAACTAAAATCAAGGCGTATTTATTTAGAAACTAGATTTCTTTACGATTTGTGTAATAACAGATATGATTGTCCTGATATTTTTAATAGAATAAGCTACTTTATCCCTAGAACTGTAATGTCACGTGAGGTGCGCGTGCGTCCACTATTTGCGGTGCCCTGTCGCACCAATGCTGGTGTGCGCGCGCCATTGCGTCGTATAATGAATAATTATAATACAAATTTTCTTGATATAGACATTTTTGCTTCTACACCTTGTAAATTCAAAAATACCTTATTGAATGTAGTTCAGATATTGAAATAAAAATACGAAATGTAACTCTTTCTGCTAATACAGCATCAAAATTTAGAATAGAAATACAGACTTTATAATATTATGTTTACCACGATCTCGTATTGATACTCTTTGTAGCTCTCTAATATATATTGAATTGTATAAAGGTACACGTTGCTATAAATTATGCTACAAATAACCATATGAGGATAACGGTGTAGGTTATACATTTAATTGTATTCAGCATTATGTTTATATTTTAAATTTTATTCCTAATGTATAACTGTTTGTTTTCCCTAATAAAAGAAAAAAAAATGCATCACAGAAAATTACTATATTATTCATCATTTCTTCTGTTAAAAAATCGAATAAAATAATAACAAGAATAAAACGCCTTCCTAGGCCAATATTATGCTAGATTTGGCGTTGGGATTGTTTGAAATGCACTAATAAACGAACACAATTGTTTTAAAATAAATTTTAGATTTAACAATATTATATATAACAAGTGACCCCGACACTATGAGCATCGTGCCGATAGACAATAAATAATCTTTCAGTCCGTAACCGAACCGAAAAAATATGTATCTAAATATTTATAAATTATCTACGAATTGTAAATATCTGCATTAATATCATATCTGTATGATGTAAGTATATAATATGATGTAGTAATCTGTATAAATACCATTGATCAGAGAGTAAAGATAAAATATATAGATAACTGAATACTTGGCAGCACCGTCTCGCACGCACTATAGTGCGTAAGCTACGTCCAGCGCCGTGACGTACAGCATGCTGTACGTCAAGATGGACCGTGCGTTAAGCCCTGAATTAAGCTATTTTGTAGCTGATATGACATTTTATTGACACTCCGACTTCCCAGAATACTATGTGCTCAGAACAATAACTAAAGCCATAGCCTGCCCGCACTCACACAAGAATACTGTCAATCCAATATTGTCAATATATTTTTTTATATTGAATACCGCAATACGCGCCGCACACACAACATTATTGACAATATGCACTTTACTGACAACTAGCCTTTTTCCCACAGCTTCGCCCGCGTTAATAAGTTTTTCCGGGCTAAAAGTACATAAAAACTATCCCGTTGAGTCACTCCATCTATTAAAAATATACCTATGCATCAAAATCCGTTGCGTAGTTTCAAAGATCTAAGCATACATAGGGACATAGGGACAGGCAGCGAGAAGCGACTTTGTTTTATACTATGTAGTGATACTATTGTGTGTGTGCGGGCAGGCTATGGTTTTATACTCCGTCCAACCATTTATTTAACTTTTGACATATGCACGCATCTGAAATTTTGTAATTATTGCTAAGGAATGGATATGGAGTTAATATATAGTACAACGGAATGGACAACTAAATAATTTACTACTTTATGGGCGCCATTTTTTCTTTCCATAGTGAAGCAACTTGCTCTTAAACTCCTGTATTAACCGCTCAAGCCCGGCTCGGTCACATTGGCCCGGTACGTGATCTGTCAACAAGCGAAAATCGATCGATTGATAGTCCTTAAGTCCACTGATTGTGTAAGAGAAATCATTCAATACCTTTTCATTGATAAATAAAATCTGCAGTGTAAATTAAATATTATTTTATTTTTATACACGCGTAAATATATGATTACGAATAAATAAACTACTAAAGTTAAATATTGACTAAAGTTATATTGGATACTACTAGTATCCAATATAACTTTAGTCAATATTTAAGGCTCCGCCCGCGTGAAATTTTTTTCCGGAATAAAAATATTTTCCCGGGATAAAAAGCCTACAGCACTCAAGAGTAAAGTAGCTTCCTATTAGTGAAATAATTTTCAAAATCGGTTTAGTAGTTCCTGAGATTAGCGCGTTTAAACAAACAAACAAACTCTTAAGCTTTATAATATTAGTATAGATAGAATATGTACCCACAGAATGAATTTATAAATAGAAAATATAAATAAATATGCACATTTAAACGCCAAGGCATGTTTATACAACAATACAAAATGTTGAAAAAAATAAAATTTCAATGTGTTTAATCGATCAAAACTTCTTCATAAATCGAATCGATCGTTACAAAAAATCGAATCGGTAACGCATTAGTACATCCGCAATTAACCGCAACCCGAACTGTCAAAAGTTAAATAAATGGTTGGACGGAGTTTCAGAATAAAGACTAAAAGCAAGTCCTTATTCTATGGACGGAGTATAGTTATTATTCTGAGACTATATTTCGGTTATTTTACAAATAGCTCTGACAGGTGACAATTCAAAAATTAATAGACATGGGAAATTATTTTTGATTTTGCTCTTTGCTACCATTATTTCTTGGTTATCCTCGGGTCTAAAGTTATTCTAAAAAAGTTACGATATTATTTTAACATCTACCCACTTGACATTGGCAAAATCACCGATGAAATGGTGCAGCACAAGAAAAAGAAACCGATTTTTATGCAGAATCGATTGAAAATATGACTATAATTAAATGGATTTTATATTTTAAAAGTGGGTGATATACGCTTAATATATTGATTTAAAAACATGTTAAATTTATCTCTAATTTATTTTATATTTCAAATAACAATTTAAATGAACACACTATATTGATATGGTATCTTCATAATCAAACCGATTAATCCTAAGTGTTTGCACAATAATGATACAGCTCTAAGACATTTGCGTTCCGTTCTCATATAACTCATAGTTTTTTATGAATATATTTAAGAATAGTATTTCATTAGACTTAAGTCTAAACCAAAGTGGACTTTTTGTATGGTATTGTAATTACCAAAGACGATTACTATTGTTTTTTTAAGTTAGTTGCCTTATAGAAAATAATTTGTTGTATATCTATACTAATATTATAAAGCTGAAGAGTTTGTTTCTTTGAACGCGCTAATCTCAGGAACTGCTGACCGATTTTGAAAATTCTTTCACTAATAGGAAGCTACATAACTCCCGAGTGCTACTTTTTATCCCGGGAAAATATTTTTGTACCGGGAAAATATTTTTGTCCCGGAATTTTTTTTTCACGCGGGCGGAGCCGCGAGCACTACCTACTAGTTTAAAATCTGGAATATGATAGTTGTGTATTGTCCGGTCATTTAACCACTTATTTCTTTGTGTGTTATTCCCATGTTATAATGTACTAATTATTATTGTGTTGTTGTAGGTAACTAACATTGGGTAAAACGCCAATTCAATATGTCAGCTGGAAAAAAATATAAAAAATCAATCAATCCCTTTTGTTTGTCTTCTCGCACGGACTCTCACTAACCTAAATCTCCAACGTAAAGTCACTAATTAAAAGCATATTCAACCTAAGAGCATTATATTAATATTCAACAACGTCACGTTGCCGAAATAACTTCTTGGTCGAACTCGTCGCCACTCGCCAGTAATCATAGAAGAAGAAGGAAGAGAACAAAAAATCGGTTGCCACAAATGACCGATTTTTAAGTTAAGTACATCGATTTATTGTTCAGAGGCTATTATCGATAGTCATCAGAAAAGAATAGATTCAATAGAAGCAGAGCCTCTGAGCAGGCCGCAGGGTCATCAGAGTTCCAAATGTATTTACTATTTAACGTAGTGGTTATATTCTCTTTGCCAATGTATATAATACTCTTTGCATCAGACCGCCAGAAATGGGTGCACGCGTGATTTGTATTTGTCATAATTACCGTTTTTTGGTGCCTTGGGAAGGCAAAGGACATGTCCAAAAACGGGGCTGAAAATTTAAACAAGACAATTTATATATATCTGGATAGAAGTCCTGAAAACTAGCCTTTTACAATAAATAATTTAATTTTAAAGACCTCCGATTTTGAGATACGTGCTATTTTGTTTGGTTTGAAAACTACACTTAATATAAATGTTAAAAAAAGTTGGTTATGAATGGAGGGGTCTAAAAATATTTTTTTAATGGATCTAAGTTTCATTTGTCGCCCTTTTAATTTTCGCCCCAAAGTTTGAGTCTGTTTAGATTTTGAGGCCCAGCACCCATACAAAAAGCGGACATCTCCTTTGGGTCCACCACGGGCGGCAAGAACCCACACTACGTCACTGTTAATAATAAAAGCCATTCTTGGTTTTGAACTTCCAAGTTCCCAAATATCACCCGATTTTTAAAATCTCATTCTTGCTGCTTGCAACACAGCGGGAAAGTTATTAAATTATTGATTTTTTTCGTAGGTACGTACTTACTCTTGTTTATTTGTCTCTGGTACTTACAAAGAAAATCTAAACACTACGTTACTATATGCAACTGAACTGCGAAGCCACAAAGAAAAAAAAACACTACGTTAGACGTACCTACTTACGTTAGCAAAGAGCATTATAATCAAGAATGTTATACCCATATGGATTTTTCATTCCGTTTAACAAACTGAAGAATAAAATGTGACGTCACAGCTATCTGCTGTCTCTCTCTTTAGAGTGACAAAGGTTTATTTTCAAAACCAGGACGTAACATAATTAACTGTCCATAATAATATGATATGATATCATATGGCTGCCTCGGTGGCGTAGTTGTATTATGGTACGACTGCAATGCTGAGATCTCGGGTTCGATCCCCGGGTTAGTCGGGTCGGGCAAAGTGATTATTTTCCATTCAGTATCAGCTCGGAGTCTGGAATTTGTACACGATAAGGCGATAGGCTCGCCCTCTATCACAGCATGGAACAGAATAACGGCAAAAAGTGGGTGCACTAATTGCACCTCTGTCTACCCGGGGGATAAGAGGCGTGAGTGTGTGAGTGTGTAATAATATGATATCGCACCATAATATTTATTTTTATCTCTATAAAGTAATGCGGTTTAAATTAATTATGAAAACCAACTACAGCGGCTAGTAATAGTTGATATTTAAAAAATATAATTTGAGTTAGAAAGTTTATTCCAAACAAAATTGGCATATTTACATACTTTTTCGGTATGTGTAGTTCGGAACTACTAGTTCCACTTACATAAAAAAAATACCTCACCACGCGGTGGTGAATTCAGTGGCGGCCTTGGAGGAGGGGGGCGAACCAGGCAACCGCCTGGGGCCTCGCAGTTACAGGGGCATCTTGCAGCTCCTTGGGGGCCCGTTTTTTGGCACCTTACTTACAAAGCTGTTAAAAAAAATTATTTGCTTCGCACGGGGCCCCACGTGCTTTTTTTTTGCTCGGCACACAGCCTCACATTGTATATGTTTTACTTTCCCCCGCGACTGGATATGTTCACGTTGTTTGCCGGCCTTTATAACCAAATATGGAGACTGTAAGGTTAGACAGAAAAACATTGGGACATTTAAAAATGAAAACTACAGTTATTGTTAAATTTAAATATGATAAAAAAAAATAAAAAACATACTCATAAAAGTAAACAATCATACATAAAAAAATAATACACATTTAGGAAGTTAATAACCTAATTTTCAGTAAGTAATTTTGAAATATTACGAATATCTATTTTGTGTGATTTTACAATTTTTGCGAGTATTCTGCGAACTTTTTTTCTGTAATTATCCATAATAATACATATTGTGTTTTAGAGATATTCTACTATGAGTTGTGTAATTCATGGTTGCAGAATTATTTGCAATCCAGCATCTAGTGTGAAATTCCATAGGTAAGTTGATTGTAAACAAAGTTGTGTAGATATTTATAGCAAAAGTAATAAACACGTGGATGTTTTACAAATTACAATACCAAATAAATTCTTGTTTGAGAGTCATGGAATCAAAAATTAACGCTACATTCTGCGGGTGAGGTTTTTAATATTCTAAAACTTCTGTGAAGAAGCCAACAAAACAATTAAAGTTTGCTAAAGATCACCATAATGTGCTCTCTTTCGGCAAATATATCTTTGAATTTATAAAACAAAAATGTTTTCGGCGACTAAAAGTGTAATGTTAAAGCAAAAGTCTTTATGTCATCACTATATGTAATTTTTCTTTGCTTGCTACTTGGAATATACTTTTAAAAAAATCTCAAATATTAGCAAAATTTCACTGCAATATATTTTCAATTTCAGACAAATGAACAACTTTAATAAGAAATAACTTGTAATTAATTTTCTTCTTTTATCTCTTCATCTTCTGCTGCAATACTTTCTTTTATTTCTTTAAACTTATTTCACTGGATGTCTTCACATTAACTGATATATTGAAATCTTTCAAGTCTTGACGTTTCAATGGTGGTTCATATTCATTTCGCTGACATGTAATGTAAAAAGTAAATATCAATCAATAATAATATATTTAAGTACCTATACATTTTAGACAGAGGCAGAGGTGCCATTTAGTACACTCAGATATCACCCAATGTACCGCCGTTATAAAATTTGGTGGGTCGCAAGCTTAATGCCCTATCCTACTAATCTTATTATATTATAAAGGCGAAAGTTTGTAAGAATGTCTAGATGTATGGATGTTTTTTTTATGCAAAAACTACTGAACGGATTTCGATGAAATATGGCACACGGGTAGATCATGTCCTGGATTAGCACATAGGCTACTTTTCATCCCAGTAAAATATAAACAGTGACTTTTATCCCGGAAAAACACATTCACGCGGGCGGAGCCGCGGGCAAAAGCTAGTAAATAATAAAGTCTAAGTGGATCATAATTATACCAGTGAAATGTAAAAAATAATATACTTACAGCATGAGTTTCTGGTAATAAATAATTATTTTTGACATCTACTGCCATATTCCCAGAAGTAGAAGACACATTATCACATTCAGAATCATAATCTTCTGTCTTTAAATGTTGACTAGTAATTCTTGCAGACATCAAATTGACCTTTTAATGGTATTTATATTTAACCACGTTTTTGCTTATCTAGATCTTTAAGAAATCTGTAAAGAGAAATACAAACTCGATTTTATTTTAAATAAAAGTTTCAATAAATCAATGCTGGATACACTGAGAACTCGATTGTAACTGTTGATCCTCAGTTTTTATTTACGATGATTATTTAAAGATTAATAAGCTTTATAATATTCATTAGTAAGGCGGCTAGTATTACAAATACTCTAGCACCATTGTCAAACCGGTCCACCAAAGCTTACACCATGGTCACCCTAGCCTCTTGTTTACATGCACTATTTACAATACAAAAAATCACATTTAACATTACGTTAATATGAAAAAAGTAGTCATATATAAAGCAAATCACATTAAGCGAGGTTTTTCTACAGTTCATTTATAAAATATTCACGTATTTTATTACGATTCGTATAAATATTGATAAAATTATAATATTTACACAATATTGATTACAATGAACTTACCTGTAGAATTTCACACTAAATGATGGATACCAAATATTTCTGCAAACGTGAACTACACAATTCACATTAAAATATCACTAAATCACACTTATTATTGTAGATAATTACGGAGAAAATTTCGAAGTGAACATTTATTTGACAACTATATTGACATCGAACTTAACGTTTTATAACAGTGTTGCCGAAGTATGTATTCGCAATTACCAATTAAATGAGGAAATTTTTTAAACTAAAATGTTAATAAGGATAAAAAACCTTAAGGATATCTTATTCAACAAGAATAATTCTGAAATGAAAATATTACTTATATCATTATATAAGATATGTTGGAAATATTTATATATACATGATTGAGACGACAATAACGGTATTGATATTTTTTTATGGGTAGGGAAATAATCCGTAAGCTTTGGCAACATAGGTTAAAGAGTGAGTGAGATAGAATACAACACAAAAGGTAATTTTTTTGTCTTCACAAAAATGTGTGTACCGCTCTCTCCATTAGATAATATTATAAACTTCTTGATTATAATACTACGTACGTTAGTATATACGAATATACGGCTATAGCACTGACGTCTCTTATCCACTTGCACGTCCGAGCCGCACGATTAAATTTACGTCATACGTCCGACTACTCGCTGCCTCGAGCCGCGCGAGATCGTACCAGCCGCTTGGTAATAAAACCGTTGTAACAGCTAAAATATAAAACCTACAGTGAAGATAAAAATACTGAAAAATAGCTAGACGTTTATAGATCGAACTTATCTATTTTAAAACTCGCTGGTGATAATCTATAATACATAAAATGAGGCTTAATATGAATTACTGCGTGAAAAATTAAATAAACTTTCTACGTATGTGAAACTTTACCACATAAATATAATCACATAGTAAAGTTCCTAAAGTTCATTTTGATGTTCAATTATCTAAGAATTAAGTAAAAAACAACGAAATATTCACGAGAAAATCACTGGTGATCCAAAACAATAAGCATAAACACGCTGTGACGCGTCGACTGAAGTTAAAAAAAATATTTCTACGAACTCAAACACATTACACTGCCCTCTTCTGTTTTTTCTAGTGAAATATTTCATAGGCAATCATTTTTTTAAAGGACAACGTTCTTTTAGTTCTAAATATTCATACAAGATGGCAATAATTACAACGTGTCGTATGTCGTATTGGATAGTAGAGTATCCAGGACGGACGACGGCATATTTTTTTTGGATACTATAGTATCTGCGGACGTGCAAGTGGTTATACTAGTACGCTATAATAGAAGTCAGGTTCTTCTGAGTAGTCTGTGGAAGTCAGTGGGCTACCGGCCAGTGTTGCCAGATGTTTGACGGTTGAAGTCGCCTAAAGTCGACAAAATTCGAAGTAGCCTATTCAATAATTGTGTGTAAGGGCTGTGACTGATCAAGAGTTCTGACCGCCCTAGGCTAAGTATGAGGACGCGCCCCCGCCAGATGTGAGTGATACGGTCGGCCTAAAAAGTAGTACATTAGTTTTGACTTTGTTTACTAGTGTGAAAATTTTAACATGGTTCATAAAAGTTTTCAAATCGATCTGCAAGTGAAATTAACGTTGTCCTTTAATCAGCACGACATTCAACCTTAGCGTGGCAAACCATTTTTTTAGCTGACCGTACATAAAGGCTAGAGGGTCTGAGCACAATGCTCAGTGACCTCAACCGAGTTTCTCAACTGGTGGGTCTCAGGATGAACATCGACAAGACCAAGATCATCACGAATGTTCAAGTTGTGCCTACCCCGATTACCGTTGGGACCTCAATTTTCGAAGTTGTAGACGAGTATGTCTATTTTGGCCAAGTAGTCCAACTAGGCAAGTCCAACTTTGAGAAAGAGGACAATCAGCATATGCAGCTCGGATGGGCAGCGTTCGGGAAACTAAGCAAGGTCTTCTCGTCCAAAATACCTCAGTACCTGAAGACAAAAGTCTTCAATCAATGTGTATTACCAGTGATGACATACGTCACTGAGACGTGGCCTCTCACTATGTGCCGCCTAAGACGGCTCACGGGCACTCAGCGAGCTATGGAAAGGGCTATGCTAGTTGTTTTTCTACGCGATCGAATCAGAAATGAGGAGATCCGTAGGAGAACGAAAGTCACTGACATAGGCCAACAGATAAGTAAGCTGAAGTGGCAATGGGAATGGCACATAGTTCGAAGAACTGACGGCAGATGCGGTAAAAAAGTTCTCGAGTGGAGACCACGTACTGGCAAGCGCAGCGTCATCGGTCCACCTACTAGGTGGACCGATGACTTGGTAAAGGCCGCAGGAACGCGCTGGATGCGGGCCGCTTTTGACAGGTCCATCTGGAAATCTTTGGGGGAGGCCTATGTTCAGCAGTGGACGTCATGTGGCTGATTATGATAATGATGATGACATAAAGGCAAAGCACCTCGCGCATTATACGACCAAAATCATGACAAGTGACTGCAGGCTACCAAGTAGAAAATCAAATCCATGTCGTGTTTAGCCGCATGGCTTGTATTGGCTTAGTTTTTATAGACAAGTTAATTGTTGCGGCCATTGACCATGTGCGTCGTTATTTAGTGTGTAAAGTTGCTTCAACTTTAAGTATTTTTTCTAATATTTATACTCCTGTGTTTATCTTTAAATTATAAAACCTTAAAAAACCCGCATTATTAAAAACCAACGGAAATTGAAAATAATTTTTAATAAACTTGAATTGAGAATAGATATAGTGTAAATTGGCACCAAGTGGTTCGTGTAATATTACACTCGGCGCTGGTTAGCCAGTTCCTTTGCTTGAACTTGGCTTGACACGCTGCCGCGTGTCTAGATAAGAAAACATGTATTTTATTGTAAAAAAAAAGTAAAATAAATCAACAGAACGTTCTTGTAGCTATGCACTAACTATATTTTGAAACTTTACGAGCACAGAGTTCCAAAAGCACAACATTGTTGTAATTTCTAGAGTTCTCATTTTTTCTAATATTGCTTTTGCTTCTATTTTGGTCTCTTTACTTTGATTTTCATCTTCGCAAATAGTTTAATGCTTCCAGAACTTGTCTGTATGAACTGTATAAGCCTTTGCTTGCATCTGATCGCGCACTCCATCGAGTTTTTGACAGATTTTTTAGTACCGTCGATTCATCATCCAATTTGAATAACAAAAGTTGCCATCTGCTTGTAGATCCAGAAAAAAAATTGTATAGTTGTTGTTCCATTGTAAAAAAGCAGCTGACTCGTCACTACTTTCCGCGGCAGCCGATCCCATGAGTTGGAGAGAATGCGCTGCACAAGGAACAAAAGTAGCCAGAGGATTTACAGCTTTGAGCCTTCTTGACTGAATACCTTTGTATTGACCAGACATATTGCTAGCATTATCATAACTTTGGCCACGACAGTCTTTAATATCAAGTTCCAAAGTTTTATCAATTGTCGCAAGAACAGCCTTCTCCATGTCTTCACCTTTATGACCGCAATTGGGTAAAGAAATTTTTATGGCGCTTTTTTTCTGTATTCTGCTCCACTTGGCTTTTTTACTATCGAATTACTTTCATTACTACTCATAGTCTTAAGGTAAAGACAATAAATATGACGGACGAAGGACGAATAACGAAAGAGATACTTAAGACAAATAAAAGCGTGTTATTGAACGAAGCGCGGCAAAGTATACTAACTATTAACCACCGGGGAGTCCCCGCGTGTCGTGGACGTGTTTCACCGCGCGCGGCGAGCTGCGCTGTTGCCAACTCACTCACTCGCTTGGAGCGATTCAAGGGACTAATCAGTGAATGTTTTACGCGCGCTTTTTAAAATAACAAATCAGGGAGTCCCAAGCATTTTCAGTTCACAGCGCATTTAGTTTTAGTGTTTTGGCTCTGTCTAGTTGAAATATGTAGGGTAGATGAAATGATGCTAGATTAATAGTGTATGTGAAGACACGATTTCAGCGCGCCCCTCCGATCCTCGCGCCCTAGGCTACAGCCTAATTAGCCTAATGGTTAATCAGGCCCTGTGTAAGGGGGATCTTAAATATCCTCAAATTCGACAAAAACAATGCATAAAACACGAACTTTCCGAAGTAGCCTGAATTGGCGACTAATCACCGTTCGCGTAGCCTAAACGGCGACCAGTCGCCATTCGCAATTTTGGTCGCCCCGAAACTCTTCAAGATAGTCTAAATGGCGAAAAGTCGCCTAATCTGGCAGCACTGCTACCGGCTACGGGTTGTTGTTAGTGATTCGACTCGAGTAGGATTTTATGACTCGAGTCACTCGAGTCATTTCAGTAAGTTACTCGAGTTGTACTCGAGTTTTCGAGTCACTCGAGTCAAATATTTTGTATTTTCATGCCATGCAACTCGAGTGACATTCTTTATAGCAGTTTTTAAAACCTTATTAACCTGTCAATATTCCCTTGCCAATTATTAAGCGAAAGTTGTTATTACACGTCTACTTATAGGAATCTAATAAGAAATTTGAAATACCAGCTGTCAAACTGACATGGAATTTTGAAAATAATTAGTTATATATAATAATAAAAAAAAATTAAATTTATTTATATAATCAGTTTTTACAGTAATTATTATGCTATGATATATCTGCACTAGACACACATTTAATGATGTGACATAAGAAAATGTCTATAAGACATTTATGGTGAAACCAGTGAGCTTAGAACGTGAAAAAAACACCACGATGCGTCTCCGCTTCGTTTTATTGTGATTAGTTGAGAGACTGACGTATCGGTCTTTTGATCAGTCAAACCAACAAAAAAAAAACATCAAAATTGAAGATTTTGGTGTTTATCTTTTCCATTTCATGCTACTAATTATACAAACGCGAAAGTTCGTAAGAATTTATGGATGTATGTGTGTTACTCTCACGCAAAGACTACCGAACGAATTTCGATGAAATTTGGCACACGGGTAGATCATATCCTGGATTAACACATAGGCCACTTTATATCCCGGGAATATATAATTCCAATTTGTATAGATTGGCCGTATCCAAGGGAATATATAAAGCGGGAAAAATATTTACCTAAATAGGCAGTACTGAAGTTCGTGACGTTGACATTTGAGAGTTGAGAAGTAAGGTTACCGAGTAGACTACTCGGTGCGCCGAGTTGACTCGGCAACTCGAGTACAAATTGACTTGAGTTAATATTTTTTTCACTCGAGTACGATTTTTGCAAACTCACCGAGTCACTCGAGACGTAGTTCTTCTGAGTAGTCTGTGCACTCGAGTAAAAACACGACTCGAGTCGCATCACTAGTTGTTGTGACGAAGTGATTGTTTCATGGTGCTGTTTTATAAAGAATTCGATAATGACTGATACATACGCACACGGAGATAGTAGACTGATATATACCGAGACCAACCTGCCCGGGCCCTCAGAGGACAATGACGAGTACAGAGAATTAATGAAAACTTTTAACTCAAGACTAACTCATTATTGTACTTGTGTCGGTCTCTGCACTTATCCAACATGTAAATGCCTGGAGAAGTCGGATGGCCCTAATTACAACATGTATATGGACCATGCAGAGCCTAAGTTACTTCTTAATTCTAATAAGAATATAAATCTGGTTATTGAGTGCAACAACGAATGCTATTGCTTGACCACTAATTGTGGAAATCGTCTTGTCCAAATAGGCCCTGTGAATGGATTAGTGGTCAAAACCTGCGAGATTGATTTAAAAGGATTGGGTTTATACACATCATTTTATATCCGCAAAGGCACTTTCATATGTGAATATGCAGGGGAGTTACTAACCAAATCCCAAGCTATAACTCGCAACAAAATTAACCAATTAAAGGGTGGAATGAATTATGTTTTTTGTCTTAATGAGCATTGTAATGGCACAGTTGTTCAAACATTTGTTGATCCAGGCCATTTTGGGAACATTGGACGGTATATAAACCACAGCTGTGAACCAAATTCTCATATAGTACCTGTAAGACATGATTCACCCATACCAAAACTGGCTATTTTTGCTCACTGTGATATACAACCAGATAAAGAAATAACATTTAATTATGGCTCATACAAAGATGATAGCTTAGAACAAACAGAGTCTAATGTTAACAGAAAAAAATGTTTGTGTAGAAGCCAAAACTGTGCTGGTTACATGCCATATGATACATATTAACAAATTAAAATATAAATTTATAATAATAATAATAATAATATAATAATACCAGCCCTGTAATATATACTGCCCACTGCTGAGCACGGGCCTCCTCTACTGAGGGGGTTTAGGCCTTAGTCTACCACGCTGGCCTAGTGCTGATTGATAGACTTCACATACCTTCGAAATTCTTAGGTATGCAGGTTTTCTCACGACGTTTTCCTTCACCGTTAAAGCGAACGATAATTGTTAAACAATACACATGTAACTTCAAACAGTCAGAGGTGAGTGCCTTCGGTTTCGAACCTCCGGACATTGTCTCGGCAGACCGTTCCATTCCCAACTGGGCTATCATCCACATGAATTTATCTATATATATAAAAATCATTTGCTGTTCGTTAAGACAACTAAAACTCGAGAACGGCTGGACTAGTTTGGCTAATTTTGGTTTTGAATTATTTGTGGAAGTCCAGGGAAGGTTTAAAAGGTGACTTTATATGAAAAAAATGCTTGGAATATAGTAAAAGGGCGGTTTTCAAAAAAAGTTGACCGTTAAAGAACTGGAATGCTATTATTTTGTTTTACATTTCTTAAAGTTAACCGTTACAGAACCGGTATGCAATTTTTACCTGAAGTTACGAAAGTACATTAATTTATGATTTCACAGACCGCCATTTTGAATTTCTTTGTTTTAAGGCTAATCGACCTCAAAATCGATATCTGCGTATAACTTTAGTTACAAAAGACGGATCCAAAGCCGGTATTGAAAAAAGTGGCCGCCATTTTGAAGCGATTTAAAGCGATATCTGGGTATATCTTTGGTTATTATCTTATCTAAAGTTGAAACAATTATCATTCAGCTTTCATTTATTGATTTTGAGGCGGTACGAAGTTTGCCGGGTCAGCTAGTCTTAATATAAAAATTTATAAATCTTTCTTATAAGAATATTATGTGATTAAATAAATTATTATAAAATATATTCTGTATATTGAATACAGCTGGTCTTATTTTTTCTGTTTCCTGCTCCCAGTACTTAAAATTTAAAATGAACTGTTTCCTTTAGTTTGCCATATACCATTGCCTCCCAAAGCTAGGTCCATGTGTTAATATTTTGTTAAACTCGGCAGGTTCGATTCTTTGCTAGGAATATTAACTTTTCAAAACAAATGATGCAGTTACAGTTTTCATCAAAATCGGCCCTGAGACCCTTTTCAGCATTTTTTGCTATTCCTCATAGTTTCGGATTTTGCCTCCACGCCCACTTGAAAAATTCACCTGTATAATATATGGTATACCCACCAAAAACATTTTCATGTAAATGTTGCCAAGACGAGATCACTGTCAAACAGTTGTAATTTATCTCATAAACAAGTCAAGCTTCCAACTATACAAGTCCTAACTTCACAAATTAGTCAACCAGGGTTTGAAAAAATTGTAGGTAGGGTACTACTATATACATTTGAGTAAGTAATTAAATAGCGACAAGCTTGTTCAAAACGTATTCAGGAGATAATGCATGGTTAGACTGATTCCCGGTAATCCTTACCGAGGTTTGTACGCTGGGATTGGGCGGTCCATGGCCTTATACGGTTGTCCTGTTTGGTGTCCCATGAGGTGGTCTGTGTCTTTACTGGTACTCTGCCATGAGAATTGGATGCCAAACATATCTCGTCAGTATTATTCTGGCGTGAAGAGGCATCCCGTCTTGGCCGGAGACTGGCTTCGATGGAGGTAACCGCCCATAGCCTTCATCAACAGTGTCGTCTTGGAGGAGTGGTGTACGAGGTATGTACACCCCGAGTGCGGGCTAAAGGACCATCGCAGCAGTGCGACCTGTCTTCTTAAGCTGGTACACTGATATTCCGTTTGACACATGATGCTAACAGGCCACGGGTATTGCAGCTCGTTCCTGTGGTGGATCGGAAGGGAAAAGTCGTACGCTATCATTATGGTAATGGCTTCGAGGTTCGACACACTTTCGAGAAGTGCCTAGCCTGGGATCTACAACGCAGTGCTCTTCTAACAGTCACTACCGGCCGTGATATTAACCATGTTCAGCGGCTGTAAGCTATGTCAAGCAATGTCATCCTTTTGCGAGTGCGTTCTCTCGCGAAAGGAAGCAATTGTACACAGCTTGGCGTCTTCAACCCAGCCGGGCGTGTGTTGGCGGGAATCATCACTCCCAGCTTAGCATGGCAGTTTCGTTATCTCACCCAAAACATAAATAATGTAAAAAAGGTGAGCCAAGTTTAATACAAATATGCTTGGCTGTGGGCTTCGCTGCAAAAAGAATGGAGTTCTAAATGAGTGCCAAGTTCTATGCAAAATCCAAATTTGTAGTATATATAGGAACAAAATAACATTATGCAGCAGAATCCAAAACACAACAGTGCATGCACACTGCTGCTGGCGGTAGAAATAAATATTGCGGTGGTGCCCACTCAGACGGACTCTTACAGAGAGTCCTACCACCAGTAAAGATCTACGTATGACGATAGTCTACTGTATAGTAGGATATATTTATACTGTGGTATCGCTTACCATTAGGGAAGTGGGATGCGTGACTAGTTATTCAATAGCAAAAAGAAATGTAGCTCCCTATAAGTGAAATAATTTTCGAAATCAGTGTAAATAGCAGGTAAGTTATTAAAGATATTTGTTAACCGTTAAAAAGGCAAAACTATTTCAAAGTACTCTGACTCGACCATGTCCTTGAAATATACTACAGCCGCGCGGTACATAAACACGCGATAGGCTGCCCGTCTACAGTATTTTAATGGAAAAGAATTCAAGCAACCAAAAACAGTACACATACACTCACGCCTGTTATCCCCGAAGGGGTAAGCAGAGGCGCAACTAGTGCACCCACTTTTCGCCGTCATTCCGTCCCATGATGTGAAAGGGGGCGAGCCTATCGCCATATCGGGCGCAAATTCCAGATTCCGGGCTGAGACTGAATAGAAAAACTCAATATCACTTTGCCCGACCCGGGGATCGAACCCGAGACCTCAGCTTTGCAGTCGTACTGTAATACAACTACGCCACCGAGGCAGTCAATATAGTCTATAATTGCTCTTTGTCATATTAAGTAAGTAATTGTACTTATTTAATTCAAATATTCACAAAATGTACTGCGGCGCACTCGCGACTGTTCATGTACCGAACTCGAGGCGTGTAGGACCACTCGCGTTCCGACCGTTTGTATGAAGATATTCTATTGTATAGATATTTTTATACTGTGCCATTACAAACATACATATAAAATATTAAGTATTTTCTTTTTATAATCTTTTTTTTTATTGCACTGAATGACAAGCCGAGCATGCCGTTCGCCTGATGGTAAGCGACACGACCACCCATAAACAGTACCTAGCAACACCATTCAGCACCTTGAGTTACAAAGTACTGTGTGGAATTCCACTGCGCTCGTCATCCTGAGCCATAAGATGTTAAGTCTCATTACGTCCAGTAGCTACACTGGCTACAATGTCCTTCAAATCAAAACACAACAGTGCATGCACACTGCTGCTTGGCGACAGAAATAGACATTGCGGTAGTACCACGGAGGAAGAAGTCTTTTCTCCGCGGGTAGTACCCACCCAGACGGACTCTTACATAATAATATGACAGACCTACCACCAGTAATATCTATAGGTACTTTAGATGAGGCTCATCATTATTTTGATAAAAAATAAATAAATACCTACATACTTTCAATTTATTTGCCTCTGAATGCGATAAACACTACAGCAGGCAGGGAAGTCCAGATGTGTGTGTGGGTGATAGGTCGTGATCGTATGTTGTTTCTTTTTGTGCGATACCTACATATTATATTCCGTCTGCATACATAAGCTAGCGGCGCGGCTATTGGCATCGTAACGAGTTTGGCGCTGGACGAGGGCGGACGCGGACGCCTTACGTCACACACGCTCTTCAATTGTTTATCCTTCGCTAGTGTTCGCGGAACGTGCCAGAGCTTGGACAGCAATTGAAGCAATCATCTTGTTAAAAGTAAACAAACGTGTGAGTACCGCCAGCCTTCACGAATAACGGGACCGCGCGGCGTGGTTTGCCGGCTGACTAAGTACCGCGGTCACCGCCGGCCCTCACCGGCGCGTACATTTTTAATTATTTTATTTACTTACTTACTGTATAAAATATGTTTCTACTCTCTACGCAAAACTTTACTACGCACCTTCGCTGTAATTACTTGCATAACATATATCATACACCTGATTATATTATCAATTTGAAATGCACGCACAGAGTTTTGGAAGAATTCATTTTTATTGACGTTTGTTCGTTTTTACTGACTTATTGAGTATCGTAGATTGTTTTTATTTTTATATTTATCAATCCTTGGAAAAGTTTAGTGATTAGATCATGGATGATGATATGCTATTAAATAATTACATCGTCGGCACCCGCTGAATATTGACGGGAAACTGGTTTGACGGCTGAATTATACACTATTTCCAAAGAATTAAATTCTTTAACTCACGCGAGACTTCTCTGCGTATTAGGTAACCCTATCAGTATATTATTAAGTGATATTGATTTTATTTTGAGTATTTCAGTATTAGTCAAATTACTTTGAGTTTATTATTCGTCTATTGGCAGTTTTATCCGACTTCTTTTAAATATATGTTAGCAC
This sequence comes from Lapara coniferarum, assembly GCA_949316025.1. Lineage (NCBI taxonomy): Eukaryota > Metazoa > Arthropoda > Insecta > Lepidoptera > Sphingidae > Lapara > Lapara coniferarum. The sequence goes on along the minus strand of OX438931.1, from coordinate 14,862,767 downwards.
CTACCTAGGCATGTCTGTGAGTGTAGTTTAAGCTTTTGACTACTTACCTAAACGTACATAAGTGTAAACCAACTTTTTGTGTTGGTACCGTTAGCTGATCAGCAATTTTAATTTCGGAATGCGGAGTGACGTCGCGACGCGAGATTTTTATGATGTTGTCTTTAGTGCTTATTTTGATAGGTTTCTAAATATCTAAAGTAATTTGTCCCAATTAAATATTCTGAGATGACTACTTCTGACTACTAGTAATTTTAAGAAATAACTTTGAATGACTAATTTGTTACAAGAACTTACACCAAGAATTTGTACTTATGCACTAAGTAATCCTTTTTAGTAAGGTGTAGATAGATAATAGCTACTGCGGGGAAGATTTCCACCCTTCGTACACATTCTACATTTAGCTTCATAAAGCTTTTCACTTCAGCTTTTTTTGCGTTTTTCTCAAAAGGGGTATGTTTGTTTTGGATTTACAGGATTGCCAAGTTATTTGGCTTGGTAAATACAAGTGAAATAAGTTGATAAAATGCAACATATCACAGCAATATCAATTTACCTATGTAAAAGTCGGATTGAACGCCCCTAAGGGGGTAGCGTTCTATGGAAATTATTTAAATCTTTATTAGAAATGAACACAGCAATCGCTGAACAGATTTGGTTGAAATTTCAAGGCAAGTCAATCAAAGCAACTTCATCCAGCATAGGTTTAGAACCGCGTACCCCTAATAAAGTTCAAATTGTTCTTATTCATCATCAGGCACATGAATTCCAGTGTAAACAAAATGTCTCCCCTAAAGATTTCTAAACGGAGCTAGTTGGTATTATTGTCTACTCATAATAATACGATTAGGACCTTTATAAATAGGATCTTTTTTATGATAAGTATTCTGCTTGAATCGATGGAAATCGTTGTGCACTCAAAAATCCAAAGTGAGATGTAAGTGGTCCGAAGTAGCTAAGTAACTTTATCAAAATAGAAAACTTGCAACACAAGCGCTTGAATAGGTACTTGCCTTTAAAAATGTTTCGGCTCTGGAATTCCTCTTGCTACTATTATCTGGATAATTTGTATTATAATCCTTATAGAGTACTAGAGCTTGATGTACCTATTTTAGGGGTTACTTACTTACATTTGCATGTAAATTATTATCATTTTAATTAGGCTGACCTGGTGACCTATATTAAGTAAACAAACTACAATTGTGTTTTTATATTCTTATCTTTTGTTTGCGTAAAATTCTAGGTACTTACACAATTAAAGCTTTTGTTATTTATTGGTTGGCATTGAAACAACCATATTAAGGATACTTTTATGTTAATACTCTTTAAAAATGTCTTGCTACTTTTATCAACTAGATGCATATTAGAGTAGGTAAAGTTAATAGTACGTACCTACAGTTACTGCACTGCAGTACTGTGACCAGCATAAGTAGCTGAACAAATACAAAATTTCAAATTGCCTACATACTTTTGTGTTCTTACTAATCTTTTTTTTCTCTTCAAAAAAAAAAAAAACAAAATAAAAGAGATTTGCTTTACTTCATACGACGAAGGTATAACTTCATACGTACCTACTTAGGCCGCATTTGATAGGTCCGCATGGAAATCTTTAGGGGAGGCCTATTTTCAGTAGTGGACTTCATTTGGCGAATCATGATGATGACATGTGTAATTTTTTACATACAACACAGGTTATAATCGGGCACACATCCATACTTCTATACTAACATTATAAAGAGGAAAGATTTGTATTTTAGTATGTTTGACACGCATTTGAACTAAAAAAGTACTGGACCGATTTCAAAAATCCTTTCACCATTAGAATGCTACTGTATCCCCTGAGTAACATAGGCTGCTTTATATCTACCCCGGAACACTTCAAGCTGGGACTTTAATCCCGTATTTTTTATTATGTGTTCCGATCGACGTTCGAAGTCCTTTATGAGAGAGTACCTCGCCTTTTCTTTACGAAGCTACTAGATGTCGCTACTTTTCCCGTCACGTGATCACTCCACCACTCTTCCGGTGACGCTATCTGGAACTAGCTCAGAGCAGAATGCAAGCCACCACATTTATTTTCATTGTTGCATCGTTTTTTCAAACGAACACATAGTCGCTAGATATTTTTAAGAACATCATTATTTCTTAAGTATTTTTAAACCGAACTTTCGAGATTTAAGTAGAAAGTTACACATTTAAATTTGAATAAAAATCCGTTACGTGAAAATGGACGACCGCGATAAAATCACCACGCCTGCCGTTACCGTCCGTGCGGGTATATCGAATGAAGGTGATTGTTCGGGAGGCGCGAATAAATTAGGCACGTGTGAAGAAGATACTCGGCCTAGCACGTGGCAGGACACGCGATCGGTCGCCTCATCGTCGTCATCGAACTCCTCATCCAGCGAGAGCTCCGGAGAGGACGACGAGCCGCCACCCAAGCGACGACGGCGGCGCGAGCATGGGTCACACAGATCCTCCGAGCGAGAACTGGACCGCAGGTTTGAGATATTATCACAACAACTGGTGAGTCATGTGAATAATATCTTCTGTGCTAATTACGCCGCCACGGTCCCGAGCACTTCTGATTTTAATATCGCATCTGCTCGCTGTAATGCTTTGGATGATCCTTTTTTACGGTCGTCTGCTTCGGTGCATGATATAGCAGAACTAAATGTTAATATTAAGGAACCGTCCGTGCCTACAGCTGATCCTAACCGGGTTGCTAAGTTAGCTTCTTTGATACGGTTCGATACTCCCGATTGGAATTCCGTTAGATACACTGACACGCAAAAGAAATACGCAGCTTTCCCGGCCTTCACAGAATTGAAAGTAAACGAGGAGTTGAGACGTCTAGAAGACCCTTTTGCTCCTATTAGATGGTTCCAGATGGAACGCAGCTTTGCTGCGTTATCGAATGCATTTTTAGCGCAAAATGAAATTGTTAATAGATCGTTGCGTTCGCTTATTGATTGGTCTGCACAATCCAATCCGCAGATTACGTCGTCAATTCACGATAAATTAAAAGAATTATTTGGCAATGATTCAGAATATAAAAATGTTTCGCATGATATTTTACAAATAATTTGCGGCAAACGTGCAGAAGTTTTAGAATTACGGCGTAAAGCACTTCTTAAAAATTTAAGAAGTAAATATTTATGTGAAGATATAGAGAAGATTCCCCCCTCATCAGAAAACATGTTTAATCCTCAGAGCTTATCGGCATATGTGCAAAAAATTGGCGGTATCGAAAAATTACATAAAGATATCGCGAAATCCGTAGTGCGTTCTAAATCGCCGGTGCGTTCTAAATCGCCTGTACGTGCTAAGTCACCAGTAGCTTCTTCTTCTAAAGAAAACTTTCGTTTTCAACAAAATAAAACAAAGCAAGGGAGGAGTAAGAAGCGATTTTTCAATGAACATGACAAAAAGAAAAGGGGGGCCGGGCGGAAGGACCAAGCTAATAAAAATAGGCACAAATGACTCTCAAAGGTTTTCCGGCGGCTGTCTGAAGATTTATCGAGATGTTTGGGCCATATTTCGGCCACCGAAAACAATTCTCAGATTAATCTCATCAGCACGTATCCCTTTCAATCAGGCGCCGCCGCTAATCTTGCCAACGCCGGATATCATGAAACAATTTCAAACGCCAACGTCTCCAGTGATGTCATTAGAGATACAAGCTATGATACAAATTCAGGTTCTCGAGTCCGCACCCTTAACCCCGTCTTTCATTTCACCGCTTTTCATGGTAACAAAAAGCAACGGGAAAAATCGAGTTATTTTCAATTTGAAAGCATTAAACCGATTCATGGCGCCAAAACATTTCCATTTGTTTCACCATCACAAAAGGGCGGACTTCTTGCAAACCGGCGATTGGATGGTAAAACTCGATTTGAGTCAAGCTTACTACCATTTACCGATAGCACACGAACATCGTTGTTACCTACGTATCAGTTACGAAGGCAAATTGCTACAAATGACTTGCCTACCGTTCGGGCTAGCAGCAGCGCCCAGAATGTTTGCATCAGTCACAAACTGGACTGCCGAAGTGTTACGCAACAAAGGTCTTCGTATGGTAGTATATTTGGACGATTTTTTGATTGTTCATCAATGCCAGCATACTTTAAAAACTCACCTCCGTGTAGCGATAGATTTCCTGACCAACCTGGGTTGGGAATATCAACAAAGAAAAATCCGAATTCATCCCGTCACAGTCAATAGAGTTCCTAGGGATTGTTTGGCACACAAAAGAAAACCTGAAGTATTTACCTTCGGACAAAGTAAGAAAGATTCGTCAGTGCCTATTGACTTGCTTAACAACCGGCAGTTGGACCCTCAAGCAGGCGCAACGCCTCTTAGGTCTTCTCAACTTTGCGACTTTCATCACCCTCCGGGGAAGGTTGCATTGCCGTACTCTGCAGCGTCACAGCAATCGTCTACCGACACGTTCTCGACGCCCCATGTCGTTTGGAATCGAAGTCCGAGAAGACCTACAATGGTGGTTAGACAATGTAACCCAGAAAACTCAAATTCACCCCAAAAGTTTGCCTGTAAATTACGTTGTCACAGATGCCTCGGACATTCAATGGGGAGCCCTAGTAAACAATCAAATGATCAACGGTACATGGAGCCAAAATCAAGCAAACTGGCACTGCAACTTGAAAGAAATGTATGCAGTAATAGCTACCATCTCTGCAAAAGCGATGACTCACAAAAGTTCATCTATAATTTTGCAAAGCGACAACAGAACTGTTGTGTCTTACATAAGGAACGAGGGCGGAACGAAGTCGAAAAAACTACTAAAATTAACAAAAGAACTCCTGGCACTAACCGACAGCTTAAACGTTGTACTGATCCCTCACCACCTACCGGGACTTTACAACACGGAAGCCGATCACCTCTCGCGCAATCGCGCCGGCTCAGAGTGGCATCTGCTGAAAGAGGCAACGATAAGCCTATTCAGACTATGGGGAACTCCAAGCATAGACCTGTTCGCCTCAAAAGGCGCTCACGTGGTGCCGCAATATGCCTCGCTAGACTTATCAGACTCGAGCGCTTGCTATCACGACGCGTTCAGCAGATATTGGAGATACGATCTAGCTTGGATCTTTCCACCACCAGCTTTGCTGCCACGAGTACTACATCATCTCAACTTTTCAAAAGGACAGTTCATCATAATAGCACCCAAGTGGAAGAAACCCTTTTGGAGGCCAGACCTGAAGAGCCGTGCCCTAGCACGTCCTGTGAAAATACACAATCTAAAAACGTCTCTAGTAGATACAGTGACGGGGCGCCCACCAGCTCAAATACACAACTTACAGCTGGAAGCCTGGCTCATTTTGGGTGGGACAACTTAACAAAAAGTTGGTCAACTGAAGAAAAACAGCTCCTTTCTACTTGTTGGAGAGCTTCTACTATTAAAACATATGCCCCTATTTGGAACAAATGGTCCCAATGGTGCCGTCAAAATAATATAGAATATCGTTGCCCATTAGCTGCAGATGTAGCTAGGTATTTAGCTAAACTTTATATTACAGATCGGCTGGCATATCGTACTATCCTCGTTCATAAATCAGTTATAGCGTCAGTTTGTGAAACACTATCTGAGGTTAAAATTTCTTCAAATCCTTTAGTTAAACATATACTTAAAGCTGTGTCATTAGCAAGACCAATTCAACCAAAAGTACCAATATAGGATGCGAGAATAGTTATTCAGTTTTTAAAAGTGAATAATCCAAATTTATCTAGTTTATTTGAGATATCCCGACGTACTGCCACACTTCTTTTATTAACCTCAGGACGCAGAGTACATGATTTGACTCTTTTGCATTGTGATCAAAGACATTTAATTGATAATGGAAATTCAATTAAATTACACCCTCATTTTGGTTCTAAAACTGATTCAGTATCACACCAACAATCAAGTTGGACGTTACTGGCTGCACCAGATCAAAATATAAACCCTGTGTTTTGGATAAAAAAGTTATTAGAGGTTTCTAAAGATATTAGGGGTTCCCTGACAAATTTGTTCATTACCAACAGGGGCTCTGTCAAACCAGCTACGGCTGTAATTATAGGTGGCTGGGTAAGACAAACTTTATCCGATGCAGGAATAAAAGCTTCACCTGGAAGTTGTAGGGCAGCTGTATCGTCACTTAATTTCTTGGAAAAGTATCCAATTAATGATATCCTGTCTAAGGCTAACTGGCGTCACGAAATGACGTTTAAAAAATATTACTGCAGAGAATTAGATAATCACGAGAGTTATACTCCACCAGGAAAGTCTCTTTCCCAATATTTCTCAGTTACTAATGAGTAAATATATTTTTGATTTCACTTCAAGTCTTTGAGTCATTAACACAGATTTCTTAAAATATCTCATAATCAGTAAATCATTTATTATGTAAAGCCTTTTACAATTTAAATTCTATACGTTTACTTATATTAAACAAATGAAACAGATCACATTGTTGCGTTTTATTAGCAAGCCACCAGGAGATAACAAACACGTCTCTCATAAAGGACTTCGAACGTCGATCGGAACACATAATATAGAAATTTTACCTGAAAATAAAATTTGTATTATGTTTCCTTAGACGTTCGAAGTCCACATAATGTCTTCCTGGTGCTTCACATTCGTCATTATACCTTATGAGCCGAACAATGAAAATAAATGTGGTGGCTTGCATTCTCCTCTGAGCTAGTTCCAGATAGCGTCACCGGAAGAGTGGTGGAGTGATCACGTGACGGGAAAAGTAGCGACATCTAGTAGCTTCGTAAAGAAAAGGCGAGGTACTCTCTCATAAAGGACTTCGAACGTCTAAGGAAACATAATACAAATTTTATTTTCAGGTAAAATTTCTATATTCTCGCGAGTGGAGCTGTAACGGCCAAACCAATGAGCCGATTTCGATGAAATTTCGTAGGGAGATATGTTAAGACCTTGGGAAGGCTATTACTTAGGCTATTGATTATCTCGGAAAAATATAAACTGGTACCAATCCAAGAAAGTATTTTCTTGCGGGTAGAACCGTGAGAGAATACGTATCGAGATCCAGAAAAGGACAGTTATTTTTAAGGATATGCCCTTACATCACTACATGTTATTACAAAACAAAGTCCCCCCGTCGCATCTGTTTGTCCGTACGCGATAAACTCAAACTACCGAACGGAATTTCATACGTTTTCAATTACCGATGGACCAAATACCAATGGACGGAGTGATTCAATAGGAAGATTTAAGTGTGTAATTCATAAATATTTTGTACGACAGAAAAACATATGTAGGTATAATATAATGCTTTGCTACCTGTGCAAATCCAGGGTCGGGCGGGCCGCTAGTTATATATAAAATTGTTCAAAGGTTTTTAACATAATTATGACCCAGAAACGTGTGTTTCGGAGTGAATATTAAGTGTTAACGAGATAAAGGTAAAATTAACTGAACTTAACTGACAATACTAACTTCAATAAGTTATATCATTATTAAAATTAGAAAGTTATGTTTAAAATGTGTTTGTGACATGGAACACAAAATATAAGTTAAAGTTGAAATGGTGTATGACAAAGTTAAATTGATGATGTTTTTATAGCATTGAATGACGAGACGAGCAAGCCGTTCGCCTGATGGTGAGCAAAACAACCTCCCATTAACAGTAGCAACACCATACAGCTGTTAGTCTAAGCATACAGCACCTTGAGTTACAAAGTAAGTAATGTTTTTTTAATGCATAGAATGACGAGACGAGCAAGCCGTTCGCCTCATGGTAAGCGATACGACCACCCATAAACAGTAGTAACACCATTCAGCACCTTGAGTTACAAAGTACTGTGTGGCATTCCACTGCGCTCGTCAACCTGAGACATAACATGTTACAAGTCTCATTATGTCCTGTACTTACACTGGCTACAATGTCCTTCAAACCGAAACAAATGTACACTGTTGCTTGGCGGTAGAAATGGGTGTTGCGGTGGTAACTACCCAGACGGACTCTTACATACGAGACCTTAATTTAAAGAAGATACTAAATACTAATAGTAATAATAGTGTATCATAATGTATTGAATTATGTCTAGTTGAGATATAACTCAAACTTGAGATTGATTTATTAATACCGCCCATAATTCATAGCATTGAGTCCTGCGTCCGAACCCCAAGCCTACTTGACAGTAGAGACCGTTCTACTTTCGCTATGCTGTCACTGCCGTTAATTACAGTTTATATTTGCTTACATTATTTTTGTACTGGTTCTTGGTTCATGGTGATTCAGAATTCAGATCTTCAGATCGTGCTACGACCGTTTTTTATTTTTATTGCATTTACGAGCATAAGCTCACGATATTCACAAAAAAATTACCAAATTTACAAAACTAACAATCACGATTGTACCTGCGTCATAACGATTATTATTTGCACCGTGGTAAATGGTAAAAGATTTGCTTTTTTTTTTATTTTGATGGTTCAGTAAACACATCAGTAGAAACTATTATCTAAAGTCATAATATTATAAATTCTAAGAACCGCTACATATCCGGTTATTGGGTTTTCCTTGTTGCCATATTATTCTCATCGAGATGCGTCCATTTAGTTCGTCTTTGTAATATATCCGAAGATAACGGTATCTAGTATAGACTATAGACGGTATTATATTATTGTTTACCAATGTGAAAGTATTGACTTTGTGCAATAATATCTATTAATTGTTCATGAGTGAAAGATTTATCAATTCAGTGTACATTAGATTATTGAGACGTACGTAGGCGATTACTGCCTCGGTGGCGTAGTTGTATTACGGCACGACTGCAACGCTGAGGTTTCGTGTTCGATTCCCGGGTCGGGCAAAGTAATATTGGATTTTTCTATTCAGTATCAGCCCGGAGTCTGGAATTTGTGCTCAATATAGCGATAGGCTCGCCCCCTATCCCATCATGGGATGGAATACGCACGGCGAAAAGTGGGTGCACTAGTTGCGCCGCTACCTACCCTTTCGGGGATAAAAGGCGTGAGTATGCGTAGATTATTGAGATGACTCAGGATGAGATTATTTACAGTCACTAAACTATTTTAGTTGAACTTAGCCTGACTTGACTTGACATGAAACTTTCAATGCCTAAAAGTAGATACTTTAAAAAATCTACTTATCCCGACAACAATCTGACGGTGCAGGACTCGTTGGCATTTACTAATAAACGTAATGTAACATTGGATCCTATCTTATTTGGAAAATAAGTGTGTAATTTGTATAAGGAAGTACACGACTAAAGACAATGATTATTTCTTAGTGTAGATAATATTGTATGGCTCAAGGAGCTCTATGGTGTGCCTCACCTAAAATTCATCTCTGATAAATGTGAAAAGGGTATAAACGTTATCAGAGCTCTTTCTGGTGTTCGCTGGGGCTCCCATCCTTATAATCAAAAACTCCTTTATAACGCTTTTGTCCGTAGCCATTTTGATTATGGTTGTTTTGTTCTTGAACGCTGCAATAAACTAGCCTTAAATATTTTAGATAAATTACAATCCAAGTGTCTCCGCATAATAACTGGTGCTATGAAATCCTCTCCTATCAATGCCCTTCAAGTTGAATGTCTGGAACCCCCTCTGGCTCTTCGAAGGCAATATCTCTGCGACTGCTACTTCATAAACACTCTTCAAAAATCCTCTCATCCTCTCCATAATAAACTCCTTTCCCTCTCTCTCTTAGTCCAAGAACCTGGCTACTGGTCTCACAAGTCTCCTCCCCCTCTTTTCAATTCGTTTCAAAAGTATTATAATGGCTCCTTTGATGTTTTTCAAACAAATTGCCACTTTCTTTACTCTTTTGAATTTGACTCCCTAATTTTTGAACCTAAGGTCGTTCTGAACTTCGGAATCTCCAAGAGTGATTCCGAAGCTCAAAGATTTTTTTCGAAAATTCTTACCGAGGCATGGAGTGATTGGACCCCCATTTTCACTGACGCATCCAAACTCACTAATAGGGATTGCGTTGGCGCTGCTGTGTGGATCCCAAAGTTCAGGATAATTTTAGATTTTAAATGTCCCCCTCAAACATCTATTTTTTCAGGTGAAGCTATTGCAATTTTGGAAGCAGTTTTATTTATTCATTCGCATAATTTAAACAAAAGTCTAATTCTCTCAGACTCATTAAATTTATTACAGGATATCATTAAATCTCCCTTTCACAGTGGTTCTTATGATCTCACTGTTAAAATTAAAGAGGCACTAAGGCAATGTTTTTTGGCTGGTATAGAGGTAGTTCTAGCTGGATACCCAGCCATTGTGGCATTTCTGGTAATGAAACCGTCGACTTATGCGCACGTAGGTAATGCAATCTCTTCTGGGAATGTTATATACAGGCACTGTTTCACTCGGGATCTTAAAAGCAACACTAAACCAGAGCTAGTAAAGTCTTGGAATAATCTCTGGCAGTCTTCTAGGTTTCCTTCCCTCTTAAAGGAATCAATTAAAGGAATCAATTATAGTTCTATACAACCTTCACTTCCTACGAAACCTTGATTCTTTAAATTTTGTAACTTCAGCAAAAAAGTTATTTCGGCCATTATCTGCCTACGCTTAGGACACGTATGTTCTGTTTTTCTTGCTAAAATTCGCGTCCGTGACCACTCCCTCTGTGAATGTGGATTGGATAAAGGTACCCTAGAACACATCTTCTTTAATTGTCGAAGAATTCGTTTTCTTATTTATGACATTCTTCCTGCTGAATTTCCCCGCCCTACAAACATTAATTGTCTACTAATTAGTGATTTCCCCCAACATTTCAGATTTCTGATTTTATATATTTTTATGGAAACTTGAAAAAGAACAGTCGAAGGTGGGACTCGAACCCACGACCTCCGGCGTACCGTGCCGGTGCTCTTCCAATTGAGCCACCTCGACCCTACCTTCGACTGCAAATTTCAAGATCCATATTTAAATCTCTTAAAGGAGATGACAGCGACATCTGCTAGCAATTATTTCAAATTACTAACTTCAGCGTTACTCCTTTACAGGAGTAAGATCACCGAAACGAGTCACTAAACTTTTTTCTAATCCTATATTGTGATTTTTCAAGTTTCCATAAAAATATATAAAATCATTATCCAGGCACTACATGGCCATTGACATGTATAAAAAATCACAATATAGGATTAGAAAAAAGTGGCGCTTTCGTTTAATTTTTAGTGACACTAGTGGAAAATCCGTCCAAAAAATAAAAAATATATTTGAATTAAGAACCGTGTAAATTAGGAAAAAAAACAGTTTATTAAAAAAAGCGTGGTGTGCATGGTGTCAATAGCTATAAATATTTTATTGACAGATGATATGAGTAGGATTATCATTTTGATATCTTAAGAAAAAACACCCCACGCAGTGCCGGATTAAGACTACTTGATGCCCTACGCACACCCCTCCCCTCCCATCTTTTATTAGTTTCAATTTCGGAAAAGCATATTTACTTAGCTAGCAAATATATGTTTTTGTGCAGTTTCTGGTGCCCCCAAGACGTGATGCCCTAAGCAATTGCTTAATTTGCTTATAAGCTAATCCGGTACTGACCCCACGCTTATTTACAATATTTTTTTTTTCTTATTTACACTATTCTTAATTCAAATTTGATAAATTTAATTTCTATTTTTTAGTTGGGTTTTCTATAAAGTGTGTGTGTTTTTTTTGTATACATTTACATACATACATAACATAGAGATCGAATACAGATCCTGCTTTTTTAAAGTCTGTTAAAAAATCAACGAATCTTTTTAAAACACTTCATGTTTATGAAACATACAAACAATTAATCTAGGTTTCGCAATAAGTACCAAGGTTTTCCTCACATATTTTTCCGTTTCGTTTCAGGTCACGATGGCGCGTCAGTCGTACCACATGGCAGTGTTTGCTGTCATATTATACGGCTTATTCATAACCTGTGCCGCTGACCAGACTACAGAGTCCTTGGTCATTTCAAAAGTCGATGATGTAAGTATAATACCCTGTGGCATTAAATATTCAAACATTGCATATTTGCACAACAATCTGATAGTGATACTATTTTGTGTGAACTGTAATTGGAGTAAATAATGATCACGTTATTAACACGCTTATATTAGCTTCATACGTATGTATGTATGTAACGGAAATTCTGAACATGATTTTGACACTCTTCAGAACGTCGGATTAAATCGAAATTTCGCGTACCTACTAATCAAAGAACGATGACCCTACTAATATAAAGGCGAAAGTTTGTAACAATGTATGGATGTTTGTTACTCTTTCACGCAAAAACTACTGAACGGATTTCGATGAAATTTGGCACACGGGTAGATCATGTTCTGGATTAACACATGGGCTACTTTTTATCCCGAGAAAATATAAAACGGGACTTTTATACCGGAAAAACTCATTCACGCGGGCGGAGCCGCGGGCAAAAGCTGTATTTAATATTTTATACTTAAAAACACGTTTTTATAGAAAATCCAACTAAGAATGTACAATTAATACTCGAACGCATACGTATACTCACGACTTTATTCCCGAAGGGGTAAGCAGAGGTGTAACTAGTGCACCCACTTTTTACCATGCGTATTCCGTCCCTTGATGAGATATGGGGGAGCCTATAGCCATATCGGGCACAAATTCCAGACTCCGGGCTGATACTGAATAGAAAAATCCAATATCACTTTGTCCGACCCTGGGATCGTACCCGAGACCTTAGCATAGCAGTCGTACCGTAATACAACTACGCCACCGAGGCAGTCTCTATGTATAAATAATAGTTTATTTATTTTAGTGACATCTGTTGCACTATAGTAGAAACTAGAACTTGTAACTAAACTGCCTACTTTTATGTGTAAAAAAATCCTAGTAGTGACAAGATAGCGCTGAGGTATAAAAAATCTTAGACTAACATAAAAAATATAGAAAATCCAACTAAAAAATAGAAAAAAAATTGAATTAAGAACAGTGTAGGTAAAGAAGAAAAAAATGTATTTATTTATATTTTTTTGTTCGATTTTCTATAAAGCGTGTTTTATGGATGAGTCTCCAATCTCCATTAATGAGGAAGCCATCGCGGTCGCAGTCACGTTGTGGTTTCAGATTTGTGACTAACAATAAAACTTATCTAAAACCGGAGGTATTTGAATCTAAAACTAGGGTCCGTTTACAAAGGGTTCAGCAGATGCGCAGTCGGTAACGCAAGTGGAGCAGGTCACCGAAGAGCACACGCCGCCCATCAAGCTGACTGAGATGGATGTCAAGTCACATGTATCAATGAGATACGCGCATACCGCGGTGGTGGCGCACGTCCGCAATCCAGCCAAACGAGCGCAAGAAGCCAACTTCAGGGTACTGCTGCCCGAGACAGCTTTCATTAGCGGTTTTGTTATGTGAGTAGTCAGTAGAACCATCTCTATAGTATAGGTGCTGGATACGAATTACCAACTAATCACTTATTTTGTTTGGTCTACCATGTATTGGATACTGAAATACAGCAAAGAACTTTTTGAATCAATCCGAAACATGATGACTTAGTTAATCATCCAAAGGACAACATTACTGTGTGCAAAGTTTTAGCTCGGTATTCGGTTCAGAGGAGGGTATATTGATGATAATGATTTCGTTTTACAGTGATCTCATTTTTACTTTGTAACTCACAGGACAATCAATGGAAAATCATACAAAGCCTACGTGAAAGAAAAGGAAGAGGCTAAACAAATTTATCAAGATGCTGTATCTCAAGGCATTGGTGCAGCTCACATTGCTGCTAAGTAAGTACATTTAATGTGCCACTAATTTGTTTATAGTTTTCGGGGCTAGCTAGGGGGTCAACTTCAAAAATCTCAACCTAATATAAGTAGGTATATTAGGTTGAGATTTGTGAAGTTGACCCCCTTAAGCGATTTGGTATCGAATTAACAATACATACCTACTTATAAGAAACAAACAAAGAACATTAAACGGTAATTAATATGTCTCATATTAGTTGATGCTTTTATTTGCGCTAAAATATGTGGATTACCTACCTACCCACATAAGTACCTACTACGGGGCGGCTACTGAACGGTTTTTTCAGTCAGATCTCTCTCTAAATAGCAACATAGTAATATACGACTGCAAATTATGTTTCGGAGTTGCATTGCGTGATGTAGGTACTTATTTCGTATATTGAAAGTCCGGTAATAATATCAAAGAATATTGGAATCAAAATTAATCTATGAAACAAAATCATCCTTATTCCTTTCAGAGCCCGGAATTCAAATCATTTCACTGTTTCCGTGAATGTGGAACCTTCATCGGTAGCCGTGTTTAATTTGACCTATGAAGAGTTGCTGCAACGTCGCAATGGCGTGTACAATCACGCGATAAACTTGCACCCGGGCGCGCTCGTCCCCAAGTTCACTGTGTCTGTTAACGTCCAGGAGTCTTCCAATATCACCGTACTGAGAGTGCCAGAAATGAGAACAGGCAACGAAATCGATGCCACTAAAGAAGATCCTGGTAAGTAAACTATTGAAAGATACTTTGCATTTAAAACTTCCTGCGGCATGTGTGATTTTTTGGTCAATCATTCCTTAAAGCTATTTTGTAAACTGTAGGTAACCTTAGAAAGGAATTCGATTGTCTATTTATTTATTGACCAATACGAATGTTTTTTGTTTTTAGCTTTATCCAACGTTGCTATTACAAGAAACGTCCACGACGCCTCGATCTCATTTTCACCAGATTTAGATGAGCAACAAAGACTTATGGCGCTATATCAAGTAAGTAACCCGCCGAGTGCCGACGCTTGCTTGTAGAATATCGAATCTGCCCTTTACACCTGCTTTATTATGTTAGTCGAAGTTTATTCCATAAGTACCTACCTACTAGACTTTTGCTCGCGTAAGTAACGTTTTCTGGAGTAAAAGTCCCGTTTTATAATTTCCCGGGATAAAAGTAGGCTGTTTTATTCACTGATAATATAGCTATATATTTGTGAAATAACTTTTAAATCAGTGAAGAAGTTTTTGAGTTTATTAGTCACAAACATATGTAAATCTTTCCTCTTTATAATATTAGTATAAATTAGGAGTAAGACATGAATCGTTAGATGTGAACTCTTTTTATTTTATAACTAGCGGCCCGCCCTGGCTTCGCACAGGAAGCAAAGCATAATATTATAAGTCGAAATTCATTTTTCTCTCATAAAAACATTTCTGTAATATACCTTCCTCTTGAATAAATCCGTCAACTGGTGAAAGACATATTATGAAGATACGTGCGATACTTTTTGAGTTTATAAAAAGATAAAAAATAGTCTGTCCTTCCCTGGATCTCAAACTATCTTCATATGTATTCTCTCGTAGTTCCACTTGCAAGAAAATATTTGCCGGGATAAAAGTCTCGGGTTATGTTTTTCCGAGATAAGAAGTAGCAAAGGTCCTTCCCAGGGTCTTAACCTTTTTGCTCTTTCAAATTTCATCGCCATCAGTTCAGTGGTTTGACCGTGACGGCTACACTCGTGAGAAAAAAAAGTCCGAGATAAATTTGCCTGTTTATGTTCTTCCGGGATAAAGTTGCCTATGTCCTCCTCTTGATCTCAAACTATCTTCATACTTATTTTCTTGTGAAGGTTCCACACGCAGAAAAAGATTTTCCGGAATGAAAGTCTCGGTTTATTTTTTCCCGTAATAAGATATAGCGTAGGTCCGTCCCAGGGTCTTTAACTATCTCCCTATCAAATTTCATCGAAATTGGTTTAGTAGTCTGGCCGTGAAAGCTCCACGCGCGAGAAAAAATAACCGGGATAAAAGTCTTGGTTTGAATTTTTCCGGGATAAAATTAGCCTATAGGTTATTAATTATTAGTGCTATAGGCTACTACCTAAAATATAGCGGAAAATTATTTTTCCGCTATTATTTTGAATGGCATAATTTTTTGATAAATGTATTAAAAAAAGTAGTCAACTACCCTATAATCTTCATTAAGTATATAAAGAATATGTAAGATGGGTATTTATAAATTGTGTCGTTAATTTTCAGGAAAAAGCAAAAGATTGCAATTGCGAAGAAGGTACAGGTATTCTTGGCCAATTCGTTGTGCAGTACGATGTGGATCGACCCAACAATGGCGAAGTTTTGGTAAGTTTCAGTTGATATTGTATGAAAACAAATTGTTTATATTTAATTTTTTATTTCATGAATAGTGTATGTACTATATCTATTACCTATTATACTGCCTGGGTGGCGTAGTTGTATTACGGTACGACTGCAATGCTAACCGAACTCTCCGAACTCCGAACACGTACCAAAATACAAAACTTTTACAAACCTGCAAACATATTTTTATGAATATTTACTATGATTAATATGGTTACAAAATTATTTCTAGGTAAACGATGGCTATTTCGTCCACTTCTTCGCACCGAGTGACCTCCCGCCTCTTCACAAATATGTTGTGTTTGTACTCGATACGTCAGGTTCAATGATGGGCCGTAAAATTGACCAATTACATACCGCAATGAATACAATACTCAGCGAATTAAATCCAGGAGATTACTTTAGTATTGTCGACTTCCATTCATATGCTAAGGTACTTTTGCATTTATTTATTAACAGGTCATTATTATAAAATCCTTGTCTTCTACGTAACAGACTTTTAAAACGGAAAGAAAATTTTCAATTTACATTAGATATTTATTTTGTGTTATTTATGTTATACGCAAATGATGCATTTAAAAATACCAACCTACTAAATCAAAATAAATATTTTTAGGTGCACGATCTTGCGGAAGCAGATAAAGAACCTGTAAAACGTTTTTACTATTATGATATGACTGAAACAAGTAAAGTAAATTTGATACCTGCATCACCGGCAACCCCCGAGAACATTGATAAAGCTAAGGTCATCATACAAAGATTGGAAGCCAGTGGCGGTGAGTTCGATAGTTATGTTTTGATATATAAGCATGTACTGTGCGTCAATATTCGAATTAAATCAGGTGTAAGTATAATAATGTTTCGTCGTTTATGGAAACTGTACTAATGATGGGTATCAACAAATAGTTACTTACGAAATTTTAAGAGTTATCCTTTTTTGTTCGAACAGCAATCTGTGTAAAATGTTTTTACATAATCCAGTGCCTATATGGGCGTATCCGGGGAGAGGGAGGGGTGTTGTTCAGCGGGGGGTAACTGGATCTCTTTTAAAATATGGTTTTAAAGTGGACATGACTGCAATTTATAGGTACCAACATTGAAAGTGCGTTGAGTGTGGCCGTGGACCTCATCAACAAGCGCACTGAATTGGCCAAGCCTCAAAGCAATGAGACAGCGGTGCAAGCTCCGGGAACTAATGACGGTGAGTACCTTTGTACAATAACATTATTCATAATATTATAAACCTCTATTAGTCACCTCATAAAACGATATAGGTACAAGTAAAACCTACCTATATGACTAAAGATAAGACCTCTAAGTACATAAAATTACAAACGCTCTAGTATGTTTCGAATTAAGTAAATTAAAATTAAACTAAGATCAATGGAATCTGATGTGTATGGCAACAATATATTGAAATATCTTTTATAATATTAGAAGTTAAATTGAGCTTTAAATATTGTCTTTAGCTATATCGATTGTTTCATTCAGCAGGCGGTGCTACATTAGAGCCTATGATCATTTTCCTGACTGACGGTGACCCAACTGTCGGAGAAACCAACACCAACACTATCGTCAACCATATCACAGAGAAGAACTACGGAGTGAACAAGGCCGCCATCTTTGCACTTGCTTTTGGTAAATACATCTTTTTTTTGTTCGTATAATATGTATTATGTAACTTGATATACGGTAGCATCATAGAATAAAGAATAGTCCTTATTCTGAGGGTAACATTAATGACTCTGTGACATGTAAAAAACAATTGTATGAATTGTAAAAAGCATTTTTTTATAATACCACAAGATATTTGCAGAAAAAATATATAAAATATATAAATATATTACTGGGTTGAACCGCTACTGTTTTATTTTTCAATTGATTTTGATGCTGATTTCACAGAAGAATTTCTTTGTCGTATTATTTTCTGTTACATCCAAAATAATGTACAAAATCAAACATATCAAACTACCCTATTATGTCGGCCTGATAGAAAACCGACATACACATGCTACACTTTCTTGAGTCATTATGGCGGGTTTTACACCTTATGTAGGTGGTCAGTGGTCACTATCTGTGTATAAATATCTTACCTCCAGCTAACTGTACTACAGAAAATGACACTTACAGGAGAAGATGCGGATCGCAAGTTCCTCCGCAAGCTATCGCTGAGGAACGATGGTTTCATGAGGCACATATACGAGGCGTCCGACGCAGCGCTGCAGCTCAGGGACTTCTACAGGCAGGTGTCCTCGCCGCTCCTCGCTGATGTCAAGTTTGTCTACCCGCCGGACCAAGTTAGTAAATATTGCTTATCTGAGACCTTTTCTTGTTTTTTGTAGGTACCGTTTGTTTTATGGAGCAAATAGTGAAGTTCGATAACTGTATTATTCTGTTACGTTAATTTAGATTAGGCGCAATGAAAAACTTGTCATATACCGAAATTTGGCCATGTTTTATTATTTTTCTATTTAATGGGTCTAGAAACAGGGCCCGTTTTTATTGATTTAGTACGATTCGATAATAAAAGCTAAAAACAATTTGGTGAAGCAACAAGTCTGTGCTTGAAAGTCATGTAATGTGAGAGTAATTAGATGTGCTTTTGCAGGTGAAGGAAGGTTCTGTGACGAAGAATAAGTTCCGAGCGTTTTATGCTGGCTCCGAAGTAGTGGTGGCAGGCAAGGTGGCTTCTGATGCCGCTGAACTGGAGCCGCAAACCCTCGGCTTCTGCGGAGACTTCAACGACGGTGCGCGGGTAAGACATCAGGCAATCTATCACTTTAAAGAATACGGTTACGCACGTAATAATTTAGTCTATCTTTGGGAATAGAGGTATAGGTAAGACTCATGAATAGGTGTTACTCATGAAATAATTTCTTTTATAAACAGAAAAAATACGAGAAGAAAATTAAAGTGCCTGTGAACAAAAATCCGGGATACTTGCCTCTCGAACGGCTGTGGGCGTACCTTTCTATAAAGCAACTGCTCGATGAAAGTGACGCTTCTGATGCAACTGAAGAAGATATATGGAAAGAAAACAGCCCCAAAAAAAAAGCGCTGGCATTGGCTCTCAAGGTAAGCCACATTATAATACCAAGCCGTTTTGATTTTGTCTCTTTGACTCCTAAATTATTTTACGAGTAAGAGATGGCGATGAAACAGTGATTTTACATTTAAGTAATTTTTTTTTCGCGGTGACGCTACCACCACTGAGACGGTCAGTGGAACGGTTATGTTGGTTTCACCGGTCTTACAGTCCAATGTCGACACTCGAGAGTATAGCGTCATCCGAGCGATCATTGAACCGAGTCCCTAACACTATGTACACCTTACACCGGCACACCAACCAAAACCCGCGGTGGCCTTCTTCGGCGCATACGGGACAGCCCCGGGGTATCTGATAGCTGCACACGACCGCCCTGGCGCGATACCGCATTGCGGCCCCTCTCAAGGGGGCTCATGGCGTCTACGACAGCGGGAGACCGACCACCCGCATTGTCGTCCACCTCGAAGTCACATGAATTGGAGCAGGCAGCCCCTCACTGCTCGCCCCGCGACTTTCTTTAAGCCCCATTTAATCGCCTTTTACGACAGACAGAGGATGCCTTGGCAGAATTCTCTAGATACCTCCGGACCACAAGTCACGAGGCGCCGGTCAGTCGCCCACCCGGCGCCTCCTTCGTCTCCTCTGGCTGCGGGCGGGAACGTTCTGCTCACGATCCCGCTCAGCGCTCTCCTTCCGCGAGATGACGCATTCGCAGAAGGCGGTCATCGCTCGCCATGACCTCCAGCCGCCGACCATGGCGGAAACTACTGCCGGCAGGGAGAGGTCTCCTCCGACGACTGGTCTAAGAGCGCTGCATTGTAGGTCCCAGGCTAGGCACTCCTCGAGAGTGTGTTGGACTGTGTCCTCGCGGTCGTTGCCGTAATGGTGGCACACGGCGGACTCCTTTCCGATCCGATACAGAAACGAACCAAAACATCCGTGACCTGTCAGCATTGGTGTCAGACGGAATGTCAGCGCACCGTGGCGCCTGTCAAACCAATTTGAAAAGACAGGTCGCACTGCCGCGATGGTCCTCAAGCCCGCACTCGGCCTCTTCAGTCTAGTATGCCACTCCTCCACGGCGGCGGATAGAGGCCCACGGGCCGTGACCTCCCTGGGAGCCAGTGTCCGCCCGAGACGGGACGCCTCCTCACGCCAGAAAAATACTGATGACAGGTATTTGGCATCCAATTCGCATGGCAGAGTACCGGACAAGACGCATGCCGCCTCGTGGGAGATCGTGCAGTAGCCCCTAATAAGTCGCTACGCCACTAAACGCTGCGGCTTGCGCAATTGAGCGGCGCATCGAGCGTTCAGGGCACGAAGAAAAGAAGAAGAGCGGAGGTGTGTCAAGCCAAAATCTCTTTAGAACGTAGCGTCGCTAAATGCGGGGGGTCGGGGGATGAAATATAACGATAGCTCCTCCCCCTAATCAAAATCCATCTAGCGGTGAATGGCATTATTACAGCGTAACAGAGCTAACTTGTCAATAATTTAGTTCGTCTTTTCACCCCTATGGCGTAACAAGCAAAAGTGTTTGTTCCAGACGATTCTATGTGCGTTAGTATGGCGGACCACATTATTTATTATTCTACTGGCGCTTAGCCGTTTTTTCAGCATATAGGTACATTACATAGGTGACACATATATGATAAAATAATTATATATGTCTATAATTATTTTATCATACGTACAGGAAAATTAGGGAATAAACAAAATAAAATAAGTTGTTAAAGTTGTTGATAAAAAATCTTTATTGATTAAAATTAATAATTACGATAATCTTACTAATATCTACTTCAGTATCCTGTGATGATATTATAAATGCGAAAGTTCATAAAAATATTTGGATATTTACATGTGTGTTAGAAGTAAACACAGAAACAACAAAACGGATTTAGATGAAATGGCACGCGAGTAGATCATGTCTTAGATTAACACATAGTCTACTTGTTATCCCGGTAATTTACCCCCATGGAAATAATGCATATTTTTAATCTCTTCGTAGGGACTTTTTTTTTAGCGGAAAGGCTTTACACGCGGATGAAGCCGCAAGAAACACCTAGTATTATGATAAAAATGAATGTATTCCTTATTGGCCACTGAACAAACCGCATCATGCACATAAAAATCAAATTCAACCGAAACAACGCAACCTTTACGCCCAGGTTCCCGTCAAAGTCCGTATTATAGTTGCGATCAGAAATTGTTAGTTGTCAACGTCAAATGTCAAAAACAAATAAAAAACTAAAGTATTCTTTTAAATTTAATTTATTTCTAAACGATCGGACGAATATTAAACGTTTGACATTCAAAACCAAAACAAGAAGAATAAAACTCCACTTTTAGTAATATTTTAACTTGTAAATTTAATTGATTTCTAAACGACGGGACGAACATCAAATGTTTGACAGGTAGGAATATTTTCTAAAGAAAAGCGAAATTGTTGTTTTTACTATATTTCAAGCATTATTTTATATTTTCGAACATTTTGTTGGTGTCCAGTTGTTGCGTCTATTCATAACACGTATGCATGCATTTCTATTTTCTGTATTTACAGCATCGGTAGTAATAAGTTACTTTCTCCGCAAAAAAAAATAAAAAATGGGGAATCTAAAATGATACCAAATAAATCAATAACACGAAAAAAACTTACAAATACAACGAAATTAATAAAAATAATATCGACGCTTGAAAGGCAATCATATCTAAGCGACATTTAGCTAATTTTTTCAGTAGAGCGTTTTAAAGTTTTGATTTTGACAAAAAAAATCATAACTAAACTATTTGCTGCACAAAAATAATTGTAACTGTTTTAGGAACTTCTTAATTTTTGTCATTTTTTGACCTAAATCAACAGCCTTGACGATTATAAATTAAAAAGTTACTGTCGCTTAGTTAAAAATTACCTTAATTTACAAACAGGTAAAATCATCTAAATGGATAATTTTATGGATACCGTAACAAGTAAATTTAAAGAAATATCAAATATTTAAAAATGCGCAGTTGGTAAGAATCGTATAAGGATAACTAAACATATTAATAAAATCAATTAAAAATATCTATAAGCTAAATTATTGGGTCGCACGAAAGTAGAAAAACATAAATACGTGCACAATATTGTAAATATTGTTATTCGCACCAACATTAAACTATTTAATAAACAGCAAACTTTAATGAAAATCAAATTTTATTGTTAGATAAACATACTTACATCCAAAATATAGCATATTGATATAGAATTTGTTAATAGTTAACTAATTTCGTTGGAGGGAGGTTCTCGCCTCAAGCAGAACTAGAAAACAATAATATTATAATTTATTCATTGTGTTGGAAACTCGTAATTTTCACTCAAATTTTATTTTTGCTGAAAGCACACACATACAACCTAACGCCCTTATCCCATACGGGTAGTCAGAGACTATGGAGCACCACATTCTACGAGTTTGACATACGCCTTCCACAAAGGATTTTATAGTACTTTGCAAACACGAGAAAGAATGTGGGACGATGTAAAAGAGGCCATGGAATATAAGAAAAGTACATGGCTAGATGAGAATAGCCAACGACACTTTCAAAACACTAGGTGATTCGCAAGCGGGTGTATTTTCTTTATTACGAACAGATGAATATCTCCTAACAATAAGTATAACCACCTGAACATACCCGGTAAAATTAACTATGCGACATCATTGAAGTTAAAGGTTGACAAGTAAAAATATCTAAGCATAAAAAATAGAACTTATATTATTCAGGTAAAACTATCTAACCGATTAATCTCTTTTTATTTTGTTTTATGTAAAGTTGTATATATGTACTATTAACAAAATATTTTATTAAGCTGAAAATATCTAAGCACATCAATATGGTGAGTATGGGTGCAGGCAAATATATATCTACGCCTATGCTATAATTTTGATGTGTAGGTAATAAACAACTCATTAAATAGTGAGCATTTTTTTTTATTTCAAGTAAACATATATTAATGCAAAACAGTAATATCACGATTTCAAGTGAGACACGATAAGTTCAAAATCAATTTCCTTAAGTGTACCAACTACTATAATTCCGAAAAGTCGTGAATTTCTTGTCGGTAAACGAGAAAAAAGTTGTGAAATTTATCGGAATCATCTAACATCTAACCGCCAAAAAAGTTGTCCTAGAGCTAGGAAACCCGGATCAATCGACGCAAAAAAAATTTGGCGATTCCAAATATGTATATAACTCATTTTCGGTATATTTGTCGCTTAGATATTATTGCCTTTCAAGCGTCGAATTATATTCGATGTTGGGTGTCGCTCGCAAGACACACATGTTTTTCGCTATCCGTTATTTCTGAATACTTACCCACAGATGTCACTACATGTTTTAATATATTTTTTCACATTTTATGTAACTAAGTAATAAATCTTTGAAATAATTAATATATTAGCAGGCAGAATAAGCTAAATTTACAAATTTCTGCCGAAAATTCGTATGACATGCGTTTATAACGTTAAAATCACGATATCAGTGAGAAATCTAAAGAACCAAACTTTTTGACGACAGATGTCACTTTGTAATAAAACAATAAAATGTGTTTTAAAATGCAAATAATCATAAATTTAAACGACTTACAAATGAAATGTTATGCCATCTTGTTTGATTTGTGATCCTGAGCAATTTCTGAACCCAGCAACAGCGCACTTCATGGTTAAAAAAAAATATACCTATTTAAACGTCAGATGAATCCGATCCGAACGCACTGACGACTCACTCGGGACTACAGTTCTAGGCCCCGCCTACTGTGACGTCATGACCTTAGTTGATGGTGACATGACCTAATCGCCTTGCGGCACCTCCGCTCTTCTTCTTTTCTTCGTGGTTCAGGGACTCGGCCCATAAGGGACAACTGTATAAGGCCATGGACAACTCCAGCGTATAAACTTCGGCAAGGAATGCCGGTACCTTCTAAGTTTGGCAACGGGCGTCCAAGCACACGTGTATATCGACTCTTAATTGGCCATCGTGAATGTTTTACTAAAATGGAAAATATTTGTAGATGCTACTTTAAAATAGTAAACACCATGTATAGTATTAAAGAATAATCCGAACAAGGCTCGGTCACCCAGGTACATACTTTAACTTTATATTCGCTTAGTATATAGGTACGTATATTTGGAAATTGCCAGCTAATTTGTTCCAATGTTTATTTGTGATGTAACACATAAAATTATTTCAGTACGAGTTCGTGACTCCACTTACGTCCCTGGTGGTCGTGAAGCCCAACGAAACTAGCGCCGTGAACGCAGAATCTGTTGACAAACAAGGTGAGTTTAGCTAAATTACTTTTGTATCATGCAATATGATATTGGTATACAGTAATCGCTATGAATTCTGAGGCTGAATTAAGAGTCGGAACATTAAAATTATACGTTCAACCCATGATTAACGAGTAAAATACCAGCGGGTTACGGGCCTTCGTTTCTATATATTATTTCAAAGGCATATTAGATATACCTACGTTAAGTAACAGTCATATAGTAAAGACCTTACACTAGTATTAGGTCTTTACCTATGAAATGACCGTTTAGTATACAGAAAGCTAAATTCATCTTTTTATTAAATATTTTTTTATTTACATCAATCAAAATATGCACTCATGCTAAAGACCTAATATATAATGGTTTATAGTCCAATTATTATTGTCAAGAGCGAATTATGAATTAAGGCATTGTAATCACCTATGCGCGTGTATTGTTTTTACAGCTACAAATAGTAATTATGCCTTTGCACCGATGAGACCAGTCGCATGTAAGTACATTTTGATATAAGTGTAGGGTCATTAGGGGCTAACAGCACGTAGAGGATAATAATTCGCATCGCCTATATCTCGGAACGTATTGAGGAGACTTGAGATATTATTTGGCTAGATCAGGGGCGCATGAGGGACGATATCAGAGCAACAAGCTATTTTACCAAGCCTCACTTGTTTAACGATAAACGGCGTTCAACGTGAATTTGAATATTTTGTGCTGGTAAAAAGTTTGTGAATAGACGGTGCATCAGTTTACAAAAGTATTTACATTGATTATGTTACGTTTACACGATTATTATGGTATAATATATTTTAGGTCATTTTAGGTATTATTTAAATACTAGCTTTTGCCCACGGCTTCGCCCGCGTTAATAAGTTTTCCCGGGCTAAAAGTACATAAAAACCTTCCCGTTGAATCACTATATCCAACACATTTATTTGGATAAAGATTAATATTATGACGTTGATACAACTCTTAACAAATAATGCATTAATTTCGACCAAATTTGATTACCATAAAAACGGTTCTAGTGAGTTAATCTTAAAAGATAGACAGAGACTGTCGCGGACATTTTTTTAGATCATTTCAAGAGGAATAATTCTTTCATACATATATTTTTGGTATCTTGAACCGTTTTCGCAGCGAACGCAATGGAAGCCCTCAAGGATGAATAATTTTCTCCGTTTTTTTCACATTTTCCATTATTTCTTCGCTCCTAATAGTCGCATCGTGATGTTATATAGCATAAAGCCTTCCTCGATAAATGGTCTATTCAACACAAAAAGAATTTTTCAATTCGAACCAGTAGTTCCTGAGATTAGCGCGTTCAAACAAACAAACAAACAAACTCTTCAGCTTTATAATATTAGTGTAGATTACGACTCTGGATACTAGTCCATTGAGCCCGTCTTTCATATTTTTTTTTAGTTTTGCCATCTATCGATGAATAGCAGAACTTTTAATGACTTTTATTTTATATCTGTTCAAAGAGGTTATAAATATTGGAATTTATGCAATAGCTTTACCGCGGCAGTCTCCGAGTGCCACACGTTTTTTTTTTTACAATATTATACAAAGAATAAGAAAATTGAAAAATATGTTCCATATTATGATTCCATGTGTAGGTATACAATTTTTAATTATATCCCTATACTTTACATGCATGCGAACCCTTATCCAGTATGCGAAATATTAACCGCACCTGTGCTTATTTTTACCCTCATAATGAGTGAAGAGACGAATTTCTCCCGTTTCACTTAAATACGTACTGCAAAAAAAAAAACGATGAACAGGATATTAAATAAAGAACACACATACTTACACACTTTATCCCCGAAGGAGTAGGCAGAGGCGCAAATAGTGCACCCACTTTTTGCCGTACATATTCCGCCCTATGTCGTATAGGGGACGAGCCTATCGGGCACAAATTTCAGACCCCGGGTTAAAACTGAATAGAAAAACTCCTACTACTAGAATACTAATATAAATCTAGAATAGAAGAACCCGAGACCTCAGCTTTTGCAGGCCACAATCTATACTAATATTATAAAGCTGAAGAGTTTGTTTGTTTGAACGCGCTAATCTCAGGAACTACTGAACCGATTTTAAAAATTCTTACACTAATAGGAAACTACATAACTCCTGAGTGCTATAGGCTACTTTTTATCCCGGGAAAATATTTTTGTCCCGGAAAAACTTTTTCACGCGGGCGGAGCCGCGAGCACTACTAGTATACAATATTTTTGAATGTGTAGACGATTGAAAACAACGTCCGTACTTTTGAACTGAATGACCCTATGGTTTAGATCTATTATATTAGGTTGGGGAAAAAAATTCTTCGCATTTTATATGAAAACTCAAGACTAATATTTTAGTTTATTTGCATTTAATTACAGTACCTATATATGTGGCATTTTGTTCGTTGCCATCTTATAGGTAGATCGCGATGCTGTAGAAATTTTGGGACATCTGATAAAAAAAACGCGAAGAGTAGTTTTGGCAGTCCTTTCTTGATCTTAACCTGACACTGTCTAAAGAATTCTGAAGAGACTGAAACAGGTGGAAATCTGAAGGTCCAACGTCAGGGATATTTGGTAGATGCATTAACACCTCCCAGCCGAACTCTCTTAATTTTTGTTAAGTGGCTAAATATGTGTGTGGTCGAGCTTTATCGTGACGAAATATCACACCCTTTCTATTGATCAACTCCGGCCGTTTTCTCTCAACGTCTTGCTTTAATCTCATTAGTTGTTGGCAGTAGAGATCTGAATCAATGGTTCTGCCCGGCAGACAAACCTCACAATGAACAATGCCCTTCCAATCTCAACATGGTCACAGCATCGCCTTATTGAGAGTTAACCCAGGTTTTGCCACACTCTGTGAAGCCTGAACGACCTTTGACCAATATCTTTTTCGTAAGTTCTTGTCTTACGTGATCCATTTTTCACCAACAGTTATTAATTTCTTCAAAAACGGTTCTGTTTCATTACGTCTCAATGAAGAGTCGCAAATTAGTACACGGTTCATTAGGTTTCTTTCAGTGAGCTCGTGTAGCACCCAAATATTATGCTTTTTTTGTGTACCCAGCTTTTTCTAAATGGGTCAAAGCTGGTCTTTCTACATTCGTTAGGTAACATTAATGAAAAAAATAAAAGCTTGTAACAAAAAAGCTATGGGAATGACATATTATACATATAGAAAGGTATCTTCGCCCCTGGTTAGACTATATCATAGACTAATAAGAATAATGCACGCTCATGCATTATTCTTGAAAGTTGCGTGTTGAGACACAGATCCGTGTATAGGCTTGGTTGTATTAATGTGATGCCTAAACGGGCCGCGAACATCTCACCACCTAAGTTTTCCGATCTTACTTTTGTTTCAGCAGTGCAGAATTCGTTTAGTCAACCTATGTTTGCTCACTCCCAAGCGAGTTTTGCAAGTAAGTTTTACCAATGTACATATTAATTATTGGGCGTCTAGTTTCAAATAAACTAGGTTTGATGAAGATTTCTATATTTTAACAGTGGAGCAAAAGGAATAACGATTAACTTTACTTCCCACAAAGAAAAACAAAATGTTTAAATTAAACTTAACGCGTGAAGGTGATTTGAAATTTTGAATTTGTTCAGCTACGTTGTGGCTGACTGAACTTAAGTAGATATTTGATAAAATAGTTATCAAAATGTAGGGATATAATGTAGGTATTAAATGTAGATAGGTAAGGTTAATAAACCCTTGCGTTCCGCGCTTGTATGAATTTAGGAGTATAATATATTTTTAACATATTTCAGACTTTGTATCCAGACCCATTGCAGCGTTTGGACTGGCAGGCATAGCCGGACCACCCGCATTTGATTACGGTGAGCATGACACTATTGAGTTGTTCAAACAACATTGACTTTGGGATTAATACTTTATTTTAGTAACCGTTAAATGCCTGTCTTGGTTTTTGTTTTAGGGTATCAAAATCAAGCATGTGATTATGCATGTAGTGGTTCAGTCCATTGATACATCTATGACTAGCCTATCATCTATTGTTCACGCCTCCATCCGCGTTAAATTACTTTAATGTTTTCCCCAAATAAAAGCCGCATTGAAATAGTACAATACTTCTAGCTCGAATATTTACGTTAGATACATATCTATACTAATATTATAAAGCTGAAGAGTTTGTTTGTTTGTTTGTTTGTTTGTTTGAACGCGCTAATCTCAGGAACTACTGGTGCGAATTGAAAAATTCTTTTTGTGTTGAATAGACCATTTATCGAGGAAGGCTATAGGCTATTTAACATCACGATGCAACTATTAGGAGCGAAGAAATAATGGAAAATGTGAAAAATGCGGGGAAAATTATTCATCCTTGAGGGCTTCCATTGCGTCCGCTGCGAAAACGGTTCAAGATACCAAAAATATATGTATGAGAGAATTATTTCTCTTGAAATGATCTAAAAAAAGTCCGCAACAGTATCTGTCTATCTTTTAAAATAAACTCTCTAGAACCGTTTTTATGGTAATCAAATTTGGTCGAAATTAATGCATTATTTGTTAAGAGTTGTATCAACGTCATAATATTAATCTTTATACAAATAAATGTGTTGGATAGAGTGATTCAACGGGAAGGTTTTTATGTATGTACTTTTAGCCCGGAAAAACTTATCAACGCGGGCGAAGCCGTGGGCAAAAGCTAGTATGATATAAGTTATATGATGAGACTGCCTCGGTGGCGTAGTTGTATTGCGTACGTGTTACGAGTACAATTTGCGCGCTGAGGTCCTGGGTTCGAATCCCGGGTCAGGCCAAAAAAACTTGGTGACTGGGTTTTTCCATCTTAAAAAAAATATTCCGGAGTCAGGAAGTTGGCGGTGTGATACCCCCTTACACTTACTTACACTTACAGCACGTACAGCCGTTGGTCCTGCGCCTGATCTCTCCGGTCATGTCGGATTGCCGTCTCATCGGACTATGAGAGTGAAGGAATAGCGAGTGCACCTGTGTATTGCGCACACACTTGTGCACTATAATATCTCCTGCGTACCTGGCTGATCTCCATTAAGATTCGCCGCCGTGGCCGAAACTGGCTAGGAGGATTTCATTCTTTTTTCATAAGTTATATTTTCGTTTGATATTGCGTGCGCGATACGACGCCGCGGACCCGGGGTCGAATCCCGAGTAGGGCAAAGTGATATTGAGTTTTCTGCTCAGTATCAGCTTGGAATCTGGAATTTGTGTCATATAATGGGAAGGGACACCGCGCATGGTAAAAAGCGGGTGCCCTGTTTGTACCTCTGCCCTTCGGGTAAACGGGACGCGATGCGCGATGTTCATGCGCCTACAAGCTTCGAATATCATTTAGTCATAGAATAGCAGGTAATCTCAATGTATGGGGATTGACAGCACGAATCTCTTTTTTGACGGCTAGTATAGTCTAACGACTTAAACATTAACTGCATTTTTTATTATTCATGCCCGTAGTTTTGTTTTTTTTTTGTTAGTGGCTCTACTGCCAGTAGCCTGACGCGAGTCGATTTTTCTGGCCACACCGGTCTTTAGGGTGAACGCAGAAGGCGCTCGCAACCCTTTGAATTAAGTGACCATGTTGAGGGCACTAATGGATTACGAATCTCGGCTCAGAACGGCCACTGAGAGAGGATGTGACATCAACGATTCAGGAAAGATTGTTTTTTTAGGCCTAATCCTATTAGATTGTGTTGTCATCGGCACGCGGGCCGTAACTGCTAGGGGGGTCGGGGGGGCGACGGGGAACGCGGCGAGGACGGAACTGCGGTCTTGTGGAATGTTGGAGTTTCAAGAACTCGTTCTTGTGGCGGATGGCCAGAGTGATTTCGTCCTCTGGATCAGTTAATACGGAATGCGGCCGTCTCCATTTGGCGCGGTCGAATGGAGTACATATTGACGCTTTACGGACTAACGTGTTTGGGTGGTTTACCGCCCGATCGAAGTAGCGTCTGCTGGCCATTTGCATGAAATGCCTGATGGTCGGCATGTTGGTGTCCACGTAGAGGTTGCGGTTACGAACGTACCACGGGGCCCCAAGAGCATGTCTAAGCATTCTATTTTGTAAGACCTGCAAACGCTGAAAACGAGCAGGCAGTAAATGGGCGAATACGGGCGATACGTACGTCATGATAGGTCGAATGCAAGTCGTAAAGATCCTAATATTGTTGCGGATTGACATTTTACTTTTCCTTATGCTTGTAGTACCTACTTACTACCTTAGTATTTCGAAATTATAATATAACGTACCCTGTGTTATTCTAAGTCATAGACGACATGTGCAATATGCGTGACTGGGTAAGATGGTATGTAAACATCTTCACAAATATTCACTACAATTACAAATTACTCAGACAGGGAATGTACACGAACTATAGGGGCAGCCACAGATCACAGCAAACAAGGGGGCAGCACAAAACCGACATAAGATCCACATGTGTATAAAAAACGGAAATTTTCAAAGCTATAATTTATTTTTAAGCTATTGCATAGCTTCTAGCGCGGGCCTTGAGCGTGGAGATCGAATCCAGAAATTCCGTAACGAAAAAATAACCTGACACCCCTCACTCCGTTTCAACTCTATCACAACCATGTAGAGTGTAAAATTCCATAAGTAAATTTAATATCGCAGTCTTGTAAGAATACAATATGTAAGAGGATAGAGCTGAATGTTAAACGATAAATGGTCGAAATTACCGTGTATTTGAAAACTAGTAGTGCTCGCGGCTCCGCTCGCGTGAAAAGGTTTTCCGGGACAAAAATATTTTCCCGGGATAAAAAGTAGCCTATAGCACTCAGGAGTTATGTAGCTTCCTATTAGTGAAAGAATTTTCAAAATCGGTTCAGTAGTTCCTGAGATCAGCGCGTTCAAACAAACAAACAAACAAACCAACTCTTCAGCTTTATAATATTAGTATAGATTGTTCCAGTCAGTGAAACGTATCGAAATGTCAAACGTGATTCTAAGTTTGAATTTTTAAAAAGTTTTTATTTTATATCTGTTCAAAGAGGTTATAAATATTAGAATTGCCTGCTTAGTTTCGGCGTTACCTAGGGCACGAGTGAAATTTGGACAATAGAAAAAAATTAAAATAAATAATTACCTAATTATAATTACATAAGTTGATCAAAAATGCTATGCAATAGCTTTACCGCGGCAGTCTCCGAGTGCCACACGTCTTTTTATTAAAAATGATAAAATTACATCAATGGTTCCGGCTGAATATTATTGATACCTAGCGTGATCAGAATACTCTTTTTTTAGATGGGAGCTAGTTATTTTGATGTTATTAAAGCAAAATTATTCTAATTTTGCTTATGTTAGGCTAAGTTATAAACGTTCCCTTAATTACAGATTTGTTTGTGTTAAATATTATCTTCATAACATTTTTATTTTTATGAAGTAGGTAATGAGATATTTCTAAATGCTTTAGGAACTCATAAATTATGTGTTTTAAGTTTATTAACCCGTCAAGCCCCGCTTATATATATAGATGAATGGAAAAACCCTATATTATATGGGCACCGGTGTCCGTCGCGGGGCTTGACAGACTACGCTTTTATTGTTTTTATCGATTTTCACATAGGTAACCATGGAAAGTAAGTACTTAGGTAGGTACCTACTATTCCTGGGACCATAATAGAATTTCACAGCATTAATTAAATGTTACTCTATATATATTTTACGTCAATGCCAAGTATCGACGCAGGCAGAGTTTACGACGCGCACGTTCCCTATAAGATAACGAAATAATAGTATTAGTGTCTCACAAATTTTAGCCGAGTTTTAATAAATACATATATGGTTGTCGCTCAGTTCATAATACCTATACCTAAATACTACGTAAAAAATATAGGTACTTGTGGGGTACCTAATTCACTATAATGACATAAGTTTACTTTGTTGCTCTAAAGGCGGAGATACGAGATACTCTAAGGCCATTGATTGCTCATGACTATCATTTTTGTAAATCAGCAGTAGGACTAAAAGGTGACGCATTGTTTAAATTCAAGAAATACAAGTAGATAAGTCAAACAATAATATATTCTGCGTTTTACATTAAAAAGTAAAGTATAAAAAACTATTCTTACTAGAAATTCTGTGGTCATGGGTATGCTGCATTGAATACTTAGCTTTCAGAGGTGCTGTCGCCGTCGAGCACCCATACATGATGGCCATGTAGTCAGCACCTCTGTTACTGTAGCTCATAGACATAGTGTCGATTATAAGTGACCAGGAATAATTTTAAACAATTTTGATTATTTTGGTTTTACATTTAAATTTTAAACTAAGTACTTATGTGTTTCACTGCAAATATACTGTTTTGAGATATGCTAATCGATTAAGCGTCCACCACTATTCGAAAATACAGGCATTCAAGGAGCAAAATGCATGCAATTTTAAATTGCACATGTACAGTGCTCACTGATCAGGGAGCCAGTTACATCTACATGCCGTTAACTGTCATGCACGCTGCTGTTCTCTTTTACAGGCATGTGTATCTCCGCCTTAATTCATTAAACGTATGTCTTACATTCGCAAAGGTTCATTACCTATATCATAACGCAAAATCATGCCATCGTATAAAATTTTCCATTTATGCTAGAATAGAGAAAGATTCAATTAAATTGAATAATATCTCTCTTCTCTTGCATAATATCATAACCCTCAATCTAATAAAACTATGGGATGTAACCACGAAGAAAAGAAGAAGAGCGGAGGTGTGTCAAGCCAAAATCTCTTTAGAACGTAGCGTCGCTAAATGCGGGGGGTCGGGGGATGAAATATAACGATAGCTCCTCCCCCTAATCAAAATCCATCTAGCGGTGAATGGCATTATTACAGCGTAACAGAGCTAACTTGTCAATAATTTAGTTCGTCTTTTCACCCCTATGGCGTAACAAGCAAAAGTGTTTGTTCCAGACGATTCTATGTGCGTTAGTATGGCGGACCACATTATTTATTATTCTACTGGCGCTTAGCCGTTTTTTCAGCATATAGGTACATTACATAGGTGACACATATATGATAAAATAATTATATATGTCTATAATTATTTTATCATACGTACAGGAAAATTAGGGAATAAACAAAATAAAATAAGTTGTTAAAGTTGTTGATAAAAAATCTTTATTGATTAAAATTAATAATTACGATAATCTTACTAATATCTACTTCAGTATCCTGTGATGATATTATAAATGCGAAAGTTCATAAAAATATTTGGATATTTACATGTGTGTTAGAAGTAAACACAGAAACAACAAAACGGATTTAGATGAAATGGCACGCGAGTAGATCATGTCTTAGATTAACACATAGTCTACTTGTTATCCCGGTAATTTACCCCCATGGAAATAATGCATATTTTTAATCTCTTCGTAGGGACTTTTTTTTTAGCGGAAAGGCTTTACACGCGGATGAAGCCGCAAGAAACACCTAGTATTATGATAAAAATGAATGTATTCCTTATTGGCCACTGAACAAACCGCATCATGCACATAAAAATCAAATTCAACCGAAACAACGCAACCTTTACGCCCAGGTTCCCGTCAAAGTCCGTATTATAGTTGCGATCAGAAATTGTTAGTTGTCAACGTCAAATGTCAAAAACAAATAAAAAACTAAAGTATTCTTTTAAATTTAATTTATTTCTAAACGATCGGACGAATATTAAACGTTTGACATTCAAAACCAAAACAAGAAGAATAAAACTCCACTTTTAGTAATATTTTAACTTGTAAATTTAATTGATTTCTAAACGACGGGACGAACATCAAATGTTTGACAGGTAGGAATATTTTCTAAAGAAAAGCGAAATTGTTGTTTTTACTATATTTCAAGCATTATTTTATATTTTCGAACATTTTGTTGGTGTCCAGTTGTTGCGTCTATTCATAACACGTATGCATGCATTTCTATTTTCTGTATTTACAGCATCGGTAGTAATAAGTTACTTTCTCCGCAAAAAAAAATAAAAAATGGGGAATCTAAAATGATACCAAATAAATCAATAACACGAAAAAAACTTACAAATACAACGAAATTAATAAAAATAATATCGACGCTTGAAAGGCAATCATATCTAAGCGACATTTAGCTAATTTTTTCAGTAGAGCGTTTTAAAGTTTTGATTTTGACAAAAAAAATCATAACTAAACTATTTGCTGCACAAAAATAATTGTAACTGTTTTAGGAACTTCTTAATTTTTGTCATTTTTTGACCTAAATCAACAGCCTTGACGATTATAAATTAAAAAGTTACTGTCGCTTAGTTAAAAATTACCTTAATTTACAAACAGGTAAAATCATCTAAATGGATAATTTTATGGATACCGTAACAAGTAAATTTAAAGAAATATCAAATATTTAAAAATGCGCAGTTGGTAAGAATCGTATAAGGATAACTAAACATATTAATAAAATCAATTAAAAATATCTATAAGCTAAATTATTGGGTCGCACGAAAGTAGAAAAACATAAATACGTGCACAATATTGTAAATATTGTTATTCGCACCAACATTAAACTATTTAATAAACAGCAAACTTTAATGAAAATCAAATTTTATTGTTAGATAAACATACTTACATCCAAAATATAGCATATTGATATAGAATTTGTTAATAGTTAACTAATTTCGTTGGAGGGAGGTTCTCGCCTCAAGCAGAACTAGAAAACAATAATATTATAATTTATTCATTGTGTTGGAAACTCGTAATTTTCACTCAAATTTTATTTTTGCTGAAAGCACACACATACAACCTAACGCCCTTATCCCATACGGGTAGTCAGAGACTATGGAGCACCACATTCTACGAGTTTGACATACGCCTTCCACAAAGGATTTTATAGTACTTTGCAAACACGAGAAAGAATGTGGGACGATGTAAAAGAGGCCATGGAATATAAGAAAAGTACATGGCTAGATGAGAATAGCCAACGACACTTTCAAAACACTAGGTGATTCGCAAGCGGGTGTATTTTCTTTATTACGAACAGATGAATATCTCCTAACAATAAGTATAACCACCTGAACATACCCGGTAAAATTAACTATGCGACATCATTGAAGTTAAAGGTTGACAAGTAAAAATATCTAAGCATAAAAAATAGAACTTATATTATTCAGGTAAAACTATCTAACCGATTAATCTCTTTTTATTTTGTTTTATGTAAAGTTGTATATATGTACTATTAACAAAATATTTTATTAAGCTGAAAATATCTAAGCACATCAATATGGTGAGTATGGGTGCAGGCAAATATATATCTACGCCTATGCTATAATTTTGATGTGTAGGTAATAAACAACTCATTAAATAGTGAGCATTTTTTTTTATTTCAAGTAAACATATATTAATGCAAAACAGTAATATCACGATTTCAAGTGAGACACGATAAGTTCAAAATCAATTTCCTTAAGTGTACCAACTACTATAATTCCGAAAAGTCGTGAATTTCTTGTCGGTAAACGAGAAAAAAGTTGTGAAATTTATCGGAATCATCTAACATCTAACCGCCAAAAAAGTTGTCCTAGAGCTAGGAAACCCGGATCAATCGACGCAAAAAAAATTTGGCGATTCCAAATATGTATATAACTCATTTTCGGTATATTTGTCGCTTAGATATTATTGCCTTTCAAGCGTCGAATTATATTCGATGTTGGGTGTCGCTCGCAAGACACACATGTTTTTCGCTATCCGTTATTTCTGAATACTTACCCACAGATGTCACTACATGTTTTAATATATTTTTTCACATTTTATGTAACTAAGTAATAAATCTTTGAAATAATTAATATATTAGCAGGCAGAATAAGCTAAATTTACAAATTTCTGCCGAAAATTCGTATGACATGCGTTTATAACGTTAAAATCACGATATCAGTGAGAAATCTAAAGAACCAAACTTTTTGACGACAGATGTCACTTTGTAATAAAACAATAAAATGTGTTTTAAAATGCAAATAATCATAAATTTAAACGACTTACAAATGAAATGTTATGCCATCTTGTTTGATTTGTGATCCTGAGCAATTTCTGAACCCAGCAACAGCGCACTTCATGGTTAAAAAAAAATATACCTATTTAAACGTCAGATGAATCCGATCCGAACGCACTGACGACTCACTCGGGACTACAGTTCTAGGCCCCGCCTACTGTGACGTCATGACCTTAGTTGATGGTGACATGACCTAATCGCCTTGCGGCACCTCCGCTCTTCTTCTTTTCTTCGTGGATGTAACACAATAACAACATTAATGACCCATTTGTAACAAACAAATTAAATATTTAAATCATACAAGAGCCCATAATGAGAATATACTCAATATTTACGAGATATTATAATAGGGTATTTGACTCCTTTTTTACTTAAATAAATTTATCAAAAATATTTAGCATCTAAATTTAGCGAAAAAAGAATTTTCAAAATACACGAAATAATGAAAAAGTTATAAAACTGTGAAATTTGGTGGTAGGAGCATTCGTCAAAAAACAGAAACAGCAGACTGTGAGTTGTGCCGTCACCGAGTGGCACCGGCCATAACGCTACGTGTGTAATAAAGAGATAGCTCAATATGTCCCCACTTTTGCTCACAGCAATTTTTCAAGTATAAATTAACTGTATTATTCATATTATGTAATATATATTACATAAAATAAAACAAAGGAAACTACCCTATTGATAGGTTTCAAAAATCACGGTATTTCTTAGCTTTCTCTAGTGTAGGTAATAAGTAATATTATATCAACAAATTACGTATTTAAATGATTCTTTGCTGGTTCTTATACATAATATGCACTATATACAAACCTATAAATTATAGAGACTTATTTTCTAATTTTTAACCATACTTTTTATATTATATTAACATACCTAATTGATTTTGGCTATAAATATTCTTATTCAAAAATCACGGTATTTCTTAGCTTTCTCTAGTGTAATAAGTAATATAATATCAACCAATTACGTATTTTGTATTTAAATGATTCTTTGCTGGTTCTTATACATAATATGCACTATATACATATCTATGACTTATAGAGACTTATTTTCTAATTTTTAACCATACTTTTTATATTATATTAACATACCTAATTGATTTTGGCTATAAATATTCTTAGGGCCTGATTCGCAACTTCAAATTGCTATAATTTTATATAAATAAATGTATAATCCGACCAAACACCAAATTAACCTCCCAAATAAATAGTAATAAAATGAGTACCATCTATATACATTGGCTGTTTAATACGATAGCTCCAATAAAATTTACTTGAAATTTGTGCGAAGCAGGCCCTAAAACAGACTTATTTAAAATAACTTAATACGTATCTAATTGTCCTTATGTATATAGTTATGTAATGACTGTTTATAACTTCAATATTAGACAT
The DNA here is from genome assembly GCA_949316025.1 of Lapara coniferarum. NCBI lineage: Eukaryota > Metazoa > Arthropoda > Insecta > Lepidoptera > Sphingidae > Lapara > Lapara coniferarum. The sequence continues at coordinate 14,824,874 of OX438931.1, read as the reverse complement.
TTCAGGACATTCTTATGTAAGCCGACGTTACAATAATATAAAAGTGACGAAAGCTTGTCACCGGCATCACAAGGTGAAGCCACATAACAATGTGAGGGACGATCATACTAATGGTACGTAATAATCAACAAAACACATGAGATACTTTCTAAACATTAAACTTTACTAGAATAAATTCGTCTTTTTTCATTTAAACACTGAGATTAGGAAACAGAAAATACATTTAAAGCCCTCCCCTGAGCATATGGCCTTAAGCATTCCTTCCATACTTTGACGGCGCACCAGCTATGGGCGGGAATATACAAAGTGAGTGAGTAATTAATTTAATTAAACTTTAAATATCAATTTTAGATGTTTTCGGAAAAAAATAAATACCAAGATATTCCTTATTAAATTTTCTAGCTAATAGTGTTAGTTGCAAATAAAAATGATGTTCTTGGCAGGACATGCATGGAATTAACAATTTTAGCGTAAGCTAGAATAATTTTATGTAAGTACCTACATTAATTTAAAACGAGAGTTCGGCAATTATTGCTGGCTGAAGTTGCAGTTTCTCTTCGGTAGTTTATTAGTGTATTTATATATCTTATGTATATATATATATATATATTGTATATATATTTTTATATTGGTGAGTATATAGTTTTGCCATTTATTAATAGTTTTATTATTTCCCTTATTTTATACACACACATTATATACAGTGTCATTTCAACATTGCGTTACTAAATGAAACCACATATTCAGCGTGACCTCTGCTAACATCGTGCAAAATATTATCCATGGGTAACGCATACTTTCGCCAATAATCCCGATTATAGTTTTATCGTTTTTAGATCACGCTGTGTTTTAGCGCGCTTGACTTTATTCAGTGAATCACGTCACAGCTGACGATGTTATTACAAAACCTATAGGATTAAGAAGGGCAACTCACAAATTCACTTGCAATACATTCACTCACATAGCTGCAGCAGTACCGCTTGAGACGTGGTATTTGAAATAAAATAATTAAATTGCTACTAGAGCAGTCCCTACTCCCTAACTAATACGTTATAAATATCAACATGAAATAAACAGTTGTCATGTTATTGTGTGAAAAGGAACTAATTATTTTTTAAGTGTTATGCTGTAAAGAAAAGTATTAATTCTTTAATAATAAACTTTGTTTTCGTTAATAAATAAGTTTACCTACCGAAATAGGTAGGTACTTAACAACTCGCAGTCACTATTAAAAAAGTTACAGGATTTTAATCTATTGATATCATATTTTTTGATTCCGTATGATATTTCAACGTTTATTTTAATTTTAACATCAATATTTCTGGACGTCATGCCTAAAATAGGTTTACGTAAATACTTTATACTACCAAACGCCTTATTATGCCTTCTGTACCTTCTAATCTCTAGCTACCTTTTTTTATCGCGTCAGAGTCGTTGATCTTGTTACTAACACATTGAAACTAACGAGCAGATACCAACATGTTGTGTCTCTTTCGCACGCCATTCAATACAAACACGCACTCAAACACGCTGTGTTGCCAGTATAAACATTTTTACCGACAAGTTTGCTAAAATGACACAGCTTTTCAAAGAATCGGATATTAGTTTATTTATCACATGGATTTCTAACACACTTAAATAAGTGTATTAAATAATAAAATAACTAGGGCAATTATGCTAATGAAAAGTCTACTTAAACGAATACTCAGCAATATCTTTGTATTGTAAAAATAACATTACTTTAAGCAATAAAGCATACCAGAGCTCTAACATCATTTAATTTCAATATGCATTGTGGTACGGTTAAAATAGCATAGAACAATGTAAAACTAAAATTGCAAGATATTGCAGAATAAGGTACTAGTACCAAAGCTTGGTATCCCTGTGGGAGCACGTGTAACACGAACATCAGCTGGCGGGGCCAACGATCGCGCGCGCCAGCGGGCGCACGGCGCACTTGTCGGCATGTTCTTTGTATAGGGCTGCCATTACCTAAATTGCCGACGCCGGACAAACACGGCAAGAATCCCGGACATTTGGGCGAAATATGGGTTTATTCCCGGACATCTCTGACAGAGTACCCCAGTATCTCCGCACCGCAATAACACTCGTAATTTTTAATAGTTCCTGCCTGAGTAATAATACCTAAAACTGGCGTTATTTACTAACCACTTATAAAGTGACTCGACCAAGTGCACAAAAATCCTTCTAAATACCTATGTTTTACCTACTTACAATAATTTTGGTTATTAGTCAATTGAATATCCTGGTTATTTTAAATTAAGTTCAGCCATTACTATACGTACGTAAATGTTACTTATTCTTGACAAAAGTGTGCGTGTATTCTATGAAGTGGTAAAAATTAACGATTTTTACCCTACTAGTAAATTACGACAATTCCAGGTAATAGCAATAAGTACAAGTGATATTTATCAAAATGTGTAACGTTTCGAAATACATCGAGATTCGCGGTCCGGGATTCGTGGACTTTATGCCTATCCCGCGCAGCCTAAAATATGGCCCCGCACTGGCTCCTCCAGGCGCATGCGCCGTGGGGCGCGGGGGCCTGCGCGCGCGTTGCCCGCCAGTCGCCCGGCAGCAACACGACGTGACGTATGTCGATTTACGTACTGAATGTTAGGCCGATGCTCCCTATGTACTTACCGGTACCTATTGTAATTTTATTATTATATCGTTTTGTATCGATCCGAGTGACCTTGTCTCTGACATCGCTTCGGGAGACGCGAGCCATGTGTAGGTAAAAACCTATTAGTTTAGTAGTCCTTTGTCGGCTTTTATGCGCACACGATCAAATGTTCTCTAATTGTAATTATTATTCTATTGTGTTAATTTTTAAGTTTCTGTTGTGGTAAACTATGATTTACATTTACAAAGCTCGTGAATAAAGTGTTAATGTTTCCTTGAAGGTCGTTGAAATGTCTTTTGTACTTTTAGGGATTACTGAGTAAATGTTCAAAATTCCAATCTTCAAGAACCTCGTTGACACTCGTATCATAACGGTAGCATCATAGTCGGTTTCACAAAATCGATCGACGAATTTGACGGCTTGAGCGTGCGATTCTTGCTGATGTATCGTGTGATAGTTGATGGAATCTTAGGGTTGTGAGGCTTTTTGATAAGCTACGTGCGGTGTACGGACTGTGACCATTATCGAAGATGCTTCAATGATTTCAGTCTTCTAAAGGAGACATAACTGGCTCTGACAGAATCTAGTAAGTGACTGTTGTTTTGATTGACCTATGTGACCTGACACAGAAGCATAGGTAATAATAGCGACCTCATCTTTTCGGTTTGGAATAAAGCTTCTTGGTTACGATGGCGCGATGTCTTATCGTTGCGCTCCGTGTGTGCATCTCTTGTTCGCGTGTGCGTGAGCATATTATCAATGAAACACACAGACCTCAGTGACGTTGACGCTCCGACGATCTCTCGTATACTAGTAGTGGCAATAGGATGTCTAAAATTAAAAGACCTTTTTTGTTCTTTATTTTGTTTGAAAAATGTACTTCTTTATTATACACTTATGGTTAAATTAATTAACTGCATGGTGTTTCTTTCAAATTGATTTTATCGCAGTTAAATTTATGTATTCGATTACAAAATGACCCATTATTATTTTTTTGCACCTGCCTCCGTCCTTCTCTACACCACCCTAAGGTTGACTGGGAGAGAATGCCCATGGCATTAAGTCCGCCTGTATACCATATTGTGTACAAAGTGTAATAAAAAAAAAAATAAAAAAAAAATTAATTATTATGGCTAACGACTGCCTCGGTGGCGTAGTTTTATTACGGTACGGCTGCAATGCTCAGGTCTCAGTTCCGATGCCCGGGTTGGACAAAGTTATATTGGATTTTTCTATTCAGTATCAGCTCGGAGTCACTAGTTAGTTGTGTTTTTGGCAGGGCGCCGTCCGCCCACAGAACTTAGTACTCTGACCGTGCATTGTGCGACTCTCGTGATGTACAGCACCGTGGCTGGCCCCATTCTTCAATTTACGCCAAAGGCCGTCCTTCGGCGCGTAGGAACTTCTGAGACATCTCCCCCCTTCACTCCATAAACACGAGACGGACCGTGCTAAGCCGCGCCGCGCAGGGGTCGTTGTTTGTATTATAACTTATAGCGCCCCTATAGCTAGCTCCTATATTGCCCAAAAGACGATATTTCTAAAGGGTCTACTTTAAACTGTAAATATTACATAGAGTAAACAAGAACCTTTACGGTTAACGAACCGGCGATAACCTTTATTACCTATAGCTTTTGCCCGCGGCTCCGCCCGCGTGAGTGAGTTTTTCCGGGATAAAAGTCCCGCTTTATATTTTTCACGGTATAAAAAGTAGCCTATGTGTTAATCCAAGACATGATCTACCCGTGTGCCAAATTTCATCGAAATCCGTTCAGCAGTTTTTGCGTGAAAGAGTAACAAACATCCATATATTCTTACAAACTTTCCATACCATACCATACCATATCAGCCCTGTAATACTGCCCACTGCTGAGCACGGGCCTCCTCTACAACTGAGAGGGTTCAGGCCTTAGTCCACCACGCTGGCATAGTGCGGGTTGGCAGACTTCACATACCTTCGAAATTCAGAGAACTTCTCAGGTATGCAGGTTTCCTCGCGATGTTTTCTGTTGTGTATGTGTGTGGGTATACAGGCTCTCCAGTCTTGAATAAATGATTGTACCGAACGCACGCCTATTATTTAGCAGTGGCGACGAGGATAAAAACCCGGTTATAGTTTCGAGTTCTAATATATTATTATTAAAATGTCGGTCGGAAAAATACGTGAATTCGTTGTGAAAGACGGAAAGTGGACAAGTTATGTCGAAAGATTGGAAATGTACTTTCTTGTGAACAAAGTGGCGGATGAATTGAAACTACCTACGTTAATCTCTGTTATGGGGGACGAAGCCTACGAACTATTATCTACGTTGGCTAGTCCACAGAAACCGTCAGCAATAACCTACCAAACAGCAGTCGAGTTACTAACTAACCATCTACAACCAAAACCCTCAGTGTTAGCAGAAAGATACAAATTCCGGCAACGCCGGCAGCTCCTTAATGAATCCATAGCGGATTACATTACAGAATTAAGAAAATTTTCTAAACATTGCGACTTCGGGTCGTCGCTAGACGAAAATATTCGCGACCAGCTTGTTTGCGGGCTAAAAAATGAAGTAATCAGGCAGAGGCTATTCGCAGAAGAAAACTTACAGTGTAATCGAGCTATTACATTAGCATTATCATTGGAGGCTGCCGAGCGAGATGCTATTGCTGTGGAGCGAAATAACGGTGAGCTAAAAGAGGAACTGAACAAGTTAAACTTGGGGGAATGTGCGAAATGCGGGAATAAGCGACATACAGCGGGCGAGTGCTCGTACAAAGACTTCGTGTGCAGTTGGTGCCACGAAATCGGTCACCTGAGAAGGATGTGTCCAAAAAAGGAGCATTGGAATGTCGAGTACAATCACTCAAGACGATTAGGAGCGGCGGAATCTGCCTCACGCGGAGGGCGCGTGATCGGTCGCGGTGAGGGCGGCCGTAGAGGAAGAGGTACATGGCGCGGGTCGCGCAGTGCAAGCCGAGGGGGCCGGGAGCGGGCTCCTTTACATTTGTTGGACGAACAGGACACCATAGGCGATAACATAAATGAGTATGAAGAGGGCGACAACGAGCCTATGTATCAAATGTCGCTTAGTGATTATAAACCGGTTTGTATAACAGTTAAGGTTCAAAATTGTTTGCTTAGTATGGAAGTCGATACTGGGTCTGCCTTATCTTGCATAAGCAAAAATGTTTATGATGAAATGTTTAGCACCCTACACTTAAAGCCGTGTTGTTTAAATTTAAAGTTTTATGATGGATCAACTATTCAGCCTGTTGGGTATATAGAGACTATTGTTAGTTATAAAGGTACAATTAAAACTTTAGATTTGTATGTAATAGATAAAGGAACAACGAACTTGTTGGGACGGCAATGGTTAGCTGAATTAAATATACCAATAAAAATATTTAAAGTTAATTCTCACAACAATTATATAGTTGATAATAAAACTAATAACAAAATGATAATAAATACAATTGTTTCTAGGCATAAATCCCTTTTCGACGGCACATTGGGTAAATACACGGGAGGCACGGCCGAGTTATGTGTGCGCGAGGGTGCTACACCCATCTTTTGCCGGGCGAGACCACTGCCATATGCGCTGCGCGAGCGCGTCGACACCGAGCTCGATGCCATGCTGCGCGCCGGCGTCATTGAACCGGTTGATCACTCCGATTGGGCCACGCCGCTGGTAGTGGTGCGCAAAGCCGACGGCGGATTGAGATTATGTGCCGACTATAAGGTAACCCTCAACCGAGTCTTAGCGATCGACAGATTTCCGGTTCCAAAAATGGAGGACTTATTTAGTGATCTCAGTGGAAACGTTTTTTTTACAAAGCTAGATCTTTCGCAGGCTTATAATCAGATTGTATTATCGGAGCAGTCTAGAGCGTATACAGTAATTAATACCCATAGGGGATTATTCAAATACACTCGCCTAGTATACGGGTTATCTTCGAGTCCCGGAATTTTTCAAAAGTTGATGGTAAACATGTTCAAAAACGTTCCAAATGTAGTTATTTTCTATGACGATATATTAATAAAAAATAAAGACTTTGATAGCCATTTAAAGTCGATTAAACAAGTATTGGAAATTTTGGAAGAGAATGGCTTAAAAATTAAAAAGAGCAAGTGTGAATTTTTCGCGAAAGAAGTCAAATATTTAGGCTTCATAATTGATAACAATGGGGTAAGAGTAGACCCGGGAAAAGTCAAAGCAATTACAACAATGCCCCATCCCAATAATGTCACTGAATTAAAATCGTTCATAGGAATGGTAACTTTTTATGGAAAATTCATAAAAGATCTAAGCACTCATTTATCTCCTCTTTATGAACTGTTAAAAAAGGGAAAACATTGGCAATGGGGAACGCAACGAAATTCGGCCTTCGTTCGAATAAAGAAATTTTTGTGTAGTACGAAAGCTCTAGCGCATTTCGACATACATCGCGAGTCGGTAGTAACAGTAGACGCAAGCGGGCGCGGGCTGGGTGCGGTACTGGCACAGCGCGAGCTCGGTGGCGAGGAGCGCGTTGTTGCGTACGCTTCTCGCACACTTACATCTCACGAATCACATTACAGCCAAATCCACAAAGAGGCTCTAGCGACATCAATATCTGTATGGTAGGAAGTTCGTACTACGCACAGATCATAAACCTCTTGTAACCATTTTTGGACCTAACTGTGGTGTTCCTAGCGCGGCAGCCAGTCGGCTGCAGCGTTGGGCGATTAAGTTGTCCGCTTACGATTTTATAATTGAGTACGTTAGTACTGATAAAAACACTGCCGACGTCCTCTCGCGTTTGATCGAATCCCAAAAGAATGAGGCGGTTTCTGAGGAAAAAGAATTACCAGAGCAAACTTATTTGCATTTTTCCTCTGAAGCGCTATTGCTAGATTACAAGGTTCTGAAAAGGGAAACGGCTCGTGACCCAATTTTAAGTCGAGTTTTAAGCTGTTTGGTGGATGGCTGGCCGTCGGATATCGAGATTAAGGAAATGATGCCGTATCATAACAGGAAGAATGAGTTATACTGTGAACTCGGATGTATCATGTGGGGTCATCGCGTAGTTATCCCAGTTTCATGTAGAAAAAAAGTTGTTGCAGAACTCCATGATTCCCACATGGGAATAGTAAAGACAAAATCGCTCGCTCGGAGTTACGTTTGGTGGCCGGGAATAGACGAAGCAGTCGAAGCGGAATGTCGTGCCTGCACTGTATGTGCCGCCGTAGCCGACGCGCCGCCCGCACAAACGCCGCATTCGTGGCCTTGGCCATCACGTCCCTGGTCCAGACTACATTTAGATTTTTTAGGGCCTATATGTGGCTTAACTTACTTAGTAATTGTAGATTCATGTTCTAAATGGATCGAAGCGATTAAGATGAAAAGTATTACAGCTCAGGCAGTTATATCCGTACTTCGCGATTTATGGTCAAAATTTGGTTTGCCGAAGCAAACGGTTAGTGACAATGGGCCACCGTTCACGAGCACAGAGTTCCAAAATTTCTTAACGTATAATGGAATCGAACATATTTTCTCAGCCCCCTACCACCCAGCCTCCAATGGGGCTGCGGAAAATGCAGTCAAAATCTGTAAACGAACTATTAAAAAGGCATTTAAACAAAATTTAGACGTAGACACAGCTCTGTGTAGATTTTTGTTAGCCTATAGAAATACAAACCATGCAACTACCGGAGATAGTCCAGCTTTTGTCTTACAGGGTCGTAGTCTCCGAATGAGACTAGATAATTTAAAGCCGGAAAGAGAAGGGCGAGTTGTCACACGTCAAGCGCGTAGCGAGAGGGACGCAGGGGGGACGCAACGGCAACTCGAGCCTGGAGCTTCGGTCTGGTATCGTGATTACACAAAGAACTCTGATAAATGGGTAGCGGGTACGGTCATCAAAAAGTTAGGAAACAATGATTACTGCATAAGATCTAGTTTTGGAACAGAAAATCACAGACACGTCGATCAGCTCAGACAGAGGGTAAAGAGCTCCGGTCAGAGCGAATTGCCCGGTACGAAAGTGAGCCCTGAGGTTTTAGCACGAACATTTGAAATATGTAGGAAATCACGTAAATCTTTAACGGTTCCTATGGCCTGTGAACGGGAGCCAGAACCGAGTGATAATATTTCAAGGGAGTGTAGTGACTCCCCACTTTCATCGTCTAAAACCATGTCATCAACGTCATCGGAAGTGCAAGATGATGTCGCGACCGTCATTTGTAGCCCCTCGGAAAAAACCAATGTGTCGCCGGATAGAGATATAGTTACTGGTGGGACAAGTCGTCCGTTGAGGAATCGTAAACCACCAGTACGATATGGTTTCGAGGAAATAGATTAAGATATATTAAGGTAGTATTGTAATAAGTTTAAGATAAGGCATTCTAGTTACGTACTTATTAAGTATTTTAGATTATATAATTTGTAATAGTTAAGTAATTTCATCTTTTTATATTTATAATATTGTAGTTAATAAGGGTGGAGGTGTTGTGTATGTGTGTGGGTATACAGGCTCTCCAGTCTTGAATAAATGATTGTACCGAACGCACGCCTATTATTTAGCATTTTCCTTCACCGTTAAAGCGAGCGATAATTCACAAAGAATCCACACATATTTTTTTAGAAAAATCAGAGGTGTGTGCCCTTGGGTTTCGAACCTGCGGACATTGCAACGGCAGTCCGTTCCACTCCCAACTAGGCTGTCGCCGCATTCAAACAAACTTTCGCCTTTATAATATTAGTAACATGTATAGGCCATTAGTGGGGTGGATTCGCACCAAACAATAATTGTAGGTACATTTAAACGGTGTCATAAGATATAGATGAGTTGAAATTAATAAGAATGTGTAAGGTACGTTTTGTTGTTGAAATCCTCCTAGCCAGTTTCGGCTACGGCGGCCAATCTCAGCGGAGATCAGCCAGGTACGCAGGAGATATTATAGTGCACAAGTGTGTGCGCAATACACAGGTGCACTCGCTATTCCTTCACTCTCATAGTCCGGTGAGACGGCAATCCGACATGACCGGAGAGAGATCAGGCGCAGGACCAACGGCTTTACGTGCTTTCCGAGGCACGGGGGTATCACACCGCCAACTTCCTGACTCCGAGCTGCGACTGAGTAAATTTTAAGATGGAAAAACCCAGTCGCAATTTTGTTGTTAATAAGCATGTCGCTGAATTTAGCATTTAAAGATTTCTAAAAAAGTTAATTCATCGAACCCATATGTATTCGTCTGAAAATTACTAAAATTAAATTAGGTAAGTATATAAGCGCTAAATGGCATCACACACGTCTTAAATTCCTAGTCGAAAAGAAGTAGGTGATAACAACCCTAATGAAATGCTGCTCTGTAGGCTTCTATAATACACATAATATATTAAATTATTTAATACAAATAAATTTGTCCGTAATTGTGCAGATGTTTTCCGACGTATTTAGATTACCATACCATACCCAGCCCTGTACTATATAGGTACTGCCTTAGAGTAAGTGGTAGTTATACTTACTCTAAGGGTACTGCTCACTACTGAGCACGGGCCTCCTCTACAACTGAGAAGGTTAAAGTCTTAGGCCACCACGCTGTCATACTTTTGTATTTTACACAGAGAGCGCCTTTCAATCTATCAACATAATTATTGCGTATGCTACACAACATTTTCAAATTTTCAGAGGAAGAGGATACTGATTCATTGGTTCTCACCACTCCAGTCATGCAGGCAACTTTATTAGTCGTTTCGAGGCGCAACGTCTACAATCTAGAGCCGTTCCCGTGGACCGAAGACTTATTGGACTTCGACAAGGACACGCTTTCTTTCGAAACTAACGTCACGGTCACACTAAAAGTAACCAGAAACCCCACAGTGAGTCCGCCTCCACTATACATAATAATATATATATACACATATGCATAGAATAATAAATATTATTCTAAGTACACATGAAGATATCGCGCTTCGTATGCTTGAATAAAGTTAAAAGCTACGTGAATTTCAGCAATTAAAATAAGGTGTATTAATATGTGGTATATTGTTATTCAGGCTCCGAGAGCATCCGGTGGTGACGCCAACTGCTCCAACGCTGTCGGTGGTGGCGATGGTCTGTGCGTGTACCTGACGCGCTGTCACAAGGCGCGCGACATCACTCTCGACGTATACAAAACCACTTACTGCTCCGTCGAGGGAGGGTAATTATAATGATATATCTTGTTATCGTATATAGGTAAAGTTCGTACCTATATATTTCACCATTCCTAAATGGATTACTCTGATTTGTTTCGGAATGTTAAAATATTACACGTAAGTACCTATTAACTTTTAACCAAGTTAGTCACGCCAGTCTTTGAAGTTTGCCCAACCCCAAACTCCAAAGACTGGCGTATTGGCTTAGCTGCTAAGCCATCGCCAATCGCCATATCAGGCGGAATATTATGTTACTGACTTGAAGAACAGATCAGATATGCCCTTAAAAATGTAATTAAATCTCTAGAGATTTTAATCCACAAGAAATCACACGGGTTATTTTTTATAACGAAAAAAAACAACAGATTTTTATCTTGGGAAAGATTGCTTACGTAGGCGGATCCGCGAGCAACACCTAGGTGTTTTCTTGTGGATTAAACTTACTACGTATGAAATTTCATCCCAATCAGCTCAGCCGTACCTAAACGCGTAACAATTCGACGGACAGACAGATACTTTTGCATTAATATTATTAGGTAATTAGTATGGATAAAGTCTAAATATAAACTGAACGTCGAATATGTCATTATAAATTACCCACTTATATTTTCAGGTACGCGGGAGTTTGTTGCAGCACGAAGGAGATTCAATAGACACTTAATTAGAAAAAAATATTATAATCGTACTTTTATACAGTGCCGAAAGTTATTTTGTGGAGTAGTTTATTTTTTCACAAGAATACCTATTTACTTAAATTCTAATTTCATCCTTTATGATAAATCCTATTGGTCATTGTAAATTGTACTACAATTGGCGAAATTGAATTAGGTAATTACCAACAATTATCTACCTACTTCCTACTTCTGTCAGTTTTATGTACTTATTACATACTTACTTTGCCTATAATTTTGTCTGCAACAGCTTCCATTTTAATGCAGGTGATAAAATATTATTGTTTTACTTATTGAATAAATTTATATCAATAATAAATTTATTACTTTTATTGAGGTACATATGATTTATAAGTAGGTATAAGTATCTAGATAAATATTTCTATACTAGCCGCTGCCTGCGCCTTCGTTCGCGTACCTAAAGTACGAAATAAATAAAGTAAAACTTTTTATCCATGCGCTTTTTTAATTTCCCGTTATAAAACCATATTATTTCGTGATTTTGATATCGAGACTGAGCTCGGTTCGGTCGGTATTCGGTCTTTCGGCCTCGCGGCCACTCATTGCGATGGTAGATATCGGGCGGCCGCTAGACCAAGTCCCTAACGCTATAATTATACACCTTATACCAGCTTCAAATAAAATCACGCAGTATCCATCACTGACGTATTAGATGCGGCTAAGGATTCTTCATTCTTTGCATTGTGCCTACCCGTCTACGATAATGGCGAGGGGGGGGGGGTGGCACAAACGCCACCGCACAAGGAATGACGCCCTCGGTGTCAACGGCGCGGCAGCACGACACTTAACCTATTACCGATACTATCATCCATCCCGGATCCACCCTTAAATAGGTAATTCAAATGTGGTGTCGAGAAAATACTATACACTGTTGTTTTGTTTGTTTATTGCAGAACTGATTTGGCTCATTTTTTACGACCGGCCACTACTGAGGTATACATACCGTCCTGGGTAACACGAAAACACTAAAGAAAAATTTGAGGGTTGCCCTCGATTTCTTCAGGTTCCAATAATCAGATCCTGACTTGGTGACTATGGGACCACTTCATAAGTATCTCCTTTCGAACAAAAAAAGAATTTTGAAAATCGGTCCACAATTGGCGGAGTAATCGCGTAACAAACACACAAAAAAAAACATACCGTCGAATTGAGAACCTCCTCCTTTTTTGAAGTCGGATAAAAAATAAGCTCTTATTTTCCCTATTTATTTGATAAGTGTGGCGAACCATAATATTTAAACTGTTTACGCTTGTCGACAACAGATTTTGATGGCATTGAATGACGAGACGAGCATGCCGCTCGCCTGATGGTAAGCGATACGACCACACATAAGCAATAAAAACACCATCCAGCACCTTGAGTTACAAAGTACTGTGTGGCATGCAACTGCGCTCCTTATCCAGAGACATAAGATGTTAAGTCTCATTATGTCCAATAGTTACACTGGCTATAATGTACTCCAAACCGAAACACAACTGAGCATGCACACTGCTGCTTGGCGGTAGAAAATAGAAATAGATATTGCGATGGTACCCACCGAGACGGACTCTTACATATATATGAGAGACCTACCACCAGTAAATGAACCAGTGAATGAGACTGCCTGGGTGGCATAGTTGTATTATGATACAACTGGAATGCTGAGGTCTCGAGTTGGATTCCCGGGTCGGGCAAAGTGATATTGAGTTTTTTATTCAATATCAACTCGGAGTGTGGAATTTGTGCCCGACATGGCGATTGGCTCGCCCCCTATGACATCATTGGACGGAATAACGCCGAAAAGTGGGTGCACTAGTTGCGCCTCGCCTACCCCTACGGGGATAATAGGCGTGAGTGTGTGTGAATGAGATGGCTCAGACTACTTACTACATCGCGTTGTCAAGTTTCTCTTCGAAATAATGACCTGTAATTACCCTTAGAAAACGGCGCCGTGACGGTCCAAAGTGACAGAAAATGTGACGATTTTTTTCACAGAACAGAGAGAGATGATTTTTTTTATAACTGATACTGATACATGACACTGATATCTGTGGAAACTGTTGTGGATAATGTGTTGTTCGTTTTTAATTTATAAGTGTTATATTTTTCTGTAGTTTCCCAAATAAATTAAAATAAAAAATAAAATAACACAGATTTCTCCCATACGTCGATAAAGAAGTTTCCCTTTAAAAATACCTAACTGATTACATAAATACATACAGGTGGCGCCGCCTTTTAAACTGCTTGTTCATGTTACGGCCCATTACGGCCGGTCTCAATCACTTACTAACTTTTACTGGAGTTTGATATCTAACTTGACTCTAAAAGTTACGTTAATTACTACTGCTATTTCAATATCAGAAATCGACATAATTCTAGTAAATGCAAATGGCGTAAAGTTTTATTTTGGTACTAATTAGTAGTAATGTAATGTTTAAAAAAAAACAGTACTTTTTATGTTTTCAACTATAATTCTTTCATATATTTTACATTAGACTTAATATGAAGCTATTTAAATAAAATACTGCATAGATTATTATAACAATGATTAATAGCGCTATGTTCATCTTTGGGAAGAACTAAACCACAGAACACTATTACTCTAGGAGATTAAACGCACTAATATTCGATCCTCCGGATAAGGCAACAGTACCTACTTTCTTTCTTCATTGGGCAACAGTAATATAATATTCTTATCTATCTTAGTTTGTAGAAAGACAGATAACCACATTTTAACTGTTTGTTGTCTGTAAGTTTACCTCGGTGGCGTAGTAGTATTGAGTTACTAGTACGATTTGCACGGTGAGGTCCTGGGTTCGAATCCCGGGTCGGGCCAAAAAACTTGAGACTGGATAAACATCCACCTTAAAAAAATTGCTCAGTCGCAGCTCGGAGTCGGGAAGTTGGCGGAGAGACACCCCCGTGCCTTGGAAAGCACGTAAAGCCATTGGTCCTGCTCTTGATCTCTATCCGGTCATGTCGGATTGCCGTCTCATTGGACTATGAGAGTGAAGGAATAGCGAGTGCACATGTGTATTGCGCACACACTTGAGCACTATAATATCTCCTACCTCCCTGGCTGATCTCCGTTGAGATTGGCCGCCGTGGCCTAAACTGGCTAAGTGGGCTGTGGGATTTCATTTTTTTCATTTCATGATCAGTTTAATAAAAATCGATTTTTGTTACTAAGAAAATTCGCTAATAAAATTAAAATTATCGATTATTATGAAAATCGATTATTTTTTCACATCCCTAGAGTCAAGACTCAAGGTTTTTTTTAGAGTTTTGGCGGGAACTTGGAAGTGTCATGAGGTGCTCTTTATATATAATTCATTATATATAAAGAGCACCTCATGACACTTGCACTAAAGACTAAAGAGCACGACATGACACTTCCTAATATAATTCATTATTTTGGTGATACTTAGTGTTATATGTGCTTAGTAATTCCAGACTCCTTAGCTTAGTGGCTTAGTGCTCGGAGTCTGGAATTTGTGCCCGATATGGCGATAGGCTCGCCCCCTATCACATCATGGGACGGAATAACGGCAAAACGTGGGTGCACTAGTTGCGCCTCTGCCTACCCCTTCGGGGATAATAGGCGTGAGTTTATTATTATTATTATTATTATTATTAGTGTTATATTGCATAATTATGGTGGTATATTATCCAATACAGTTCTATCAAAGCGGTCAAATAAAATGAATTGAAATAACTGTGCCAATCAAATGTTTTTTCGTAGTCGCCAAAACTCCTTGATAAAGTCTTGGTAAGGTAGCCACTACTTTACCACGACAGAGTACGTAGGAAAAAAAAGACAACCAAAGGTATCACTTAAGACGAGGCTGTATGGGCTTGAAACCTTTGCCTGCCTTTGCCTTCCCGGCAAGGAAGAATTATTTAAAAAAAAATCGAGACAAATAAAATCTCAAATTCTCAATTTCATAATCAAAGAGCATTATAATACTACGGAAATTCATAATTTTCGTAATTCATTAATAATTTGCCTTTTCGGATAATTTTATTGACTAAAGAATTACATTATAATAAGTGGAAAACAAAAAGAGCAGGTATGGTTAATTGGATGGACGCTCTTATGATAAATACGGTGACGGAAGGAACTATGACTTTATTACGGAGCGTTGTAAGTTTCGATTTCACTCTCGAATCATTGATAAAGGCGATCCCGTTTTCTTATCATATCTACGTGGACAGTCCACGTCAGTGCACTTTTAGTGTTATTAAGACTTTCTTTACGATTTTAGGGCGTATTCAAATCTAAAACAGACGCACCTCCCACAACAATTATGTTGAAAGCACCTTTGTGGCAATTGGCACAAGAAGCCGGGCCGTTTGTGAGGCTGGCCGGGCTGAGCGGCGCTACTGCTGTTATACTGGGTGCCATGGGGGCACACCGTACATTCCCGGAAACTGAAGGCAAAGAAGATCTCAGAAAGATTTTTGAAACAGCAAACAGATTTCATTTTCTTCACACGTTAGCCCTAGTCACAGTACCGCTTTGTAGAAGACCATATATAGTGAGTTATATTGAATGTTGTAATTTACCTACGTGACTGCCTTGGTGGCATAGTTGTATTATGCAGTGCCGGATCAAGACAACTTGATGCCCTAAGCAATTCACGCCTGTGCCCCCCCCCCCCCCGAGCATAAGTAAACTAACATCAGTCTTTAATCGCGCGGATTTTCAAACAGCTTTACTTTTATGTGCTAGCTTTTTTTTGTGCTGTTTCTGGTGCCCCCCAAGACGTGATGCCCTAAGCAATTGCTTAATTTGCTTATGGGCTAATCTGGCACTGGTATTATGGTATCACTGCCATGCTGAGGTCTTTGGTGTGATCTCCGGGTCAGACGAAGTTATATTGGGTTTTCTACTCGCCTGATATGACAATAGGCTCACCCCATATCACATCATAGAACAGAATACGCATGGCAAATAATGGCTGCACTAGTTGCACCTCTGCCTTCGAGGATAAAGGGTGTGATTGTATATATATATATATGTATGTAATTTACCTATTTTTAATAAACCTACTACAGTTGTGTATACTGCTGTTGTGTGCACAATAGTAGTAATGACAATTAATGTTGAAGGCTGAATTTTTGATTTGTTATTTGATGCTGGTTTATTTACTTTTCATTAAGCATACTGGGATAGTAAAGCTATTAAATTTTAATATCATATTAGGCATGGGTTGTTGCTCATACTTATGGCTTTGGAAATGCACCTTTAGTCCTCTGGAATATAAATTTCTAAAAAGAAAAAATAGTGCCTGAACAAGGTAAGAGAAATTGAATGTGTTAATAGAGCTGCTTTTTTAAAAGTAGTGGGTAGATTAGCAAGTAAACTTGTAGAATGTGACTTCTGTAAAATTTTAAAGTTTGGACTCCTGGCTAGTCACATGTGTAAATATTATTTGACAACATGTGGCAAGAACTTGCAGTTTATACTGACTGTACATAAAGGATTGATAATCAAGTAAAAATAATCATGGTTATAACATGTATTACTTCTTTTATTCATTTGATTAGTGTAAATGCATCTGGAAGTTATTGCACAATAAATTGCTGGAAGAATTTACTTGACTAAACACAGCTGAAAATATGAAGTTGGAAACCTAATAAAACAGTAAACTAAATAACAACTAGGGCTGTCGTAATTTTTTTTTTTTAACAAACAAAACAATTTACTTAGAAACAACCTTCTTTAAATATTATATTATTAAAATTGGGATGAAATTGGTAGTTTAGATATTGAATACATATAATATACTAGTAGTGCTTGCGGCTCTGCCCGCGTGAAAAAGTTTTTCTGGGACAAAAATATTTTACCGGGATAAAAAGTAGCCTATAGCACTCAGGAGTTATATAGATTCCTATTAGTGAAAGAATTATCAAAATCGGTTCAGTAGTTCATGAGATTAGCGCATTCAATCAAACAAACTCTTCAGCTTTATAATATTAGTATAGATTGTGTCAAGTTTTTTGTTTTATTGTGTTTCAGGCTGGGGCATTCTTCATTGCTGGGATGGGAATGTTTTGCGGTACATGTTATTACCATGCATTCACCGGTGACCGCAAGCTCCGTCAACTCACTCCATTAGGAGGAACATGCCTTATACTTGGCTGGGTGGCAATGGTGCTGTAAGCTTGTAATAAGCTCATGTAAATTGTATGCATGTATTATGTACATTTTGTGTAGAGTTTTAAATGTTTTATGTAATCGGCAATTTTTAAGCATTGATTATTATATGCAGCCAACAAGTCTGCAGAAGTGGGACTGTGTGTTGTTATAAAGTTGTGTAGAGAGGATATCTCCAAAGATGATGTGTGATTCCATCAATAAAAAATGTTACCAATATATTTTTTTCTCCACAGCACACAGTGACCCTGTTTTCTAATGACCTGGCCTAAGGCAGCTTACAGGTGAAAAATTACCGGTTTCATTGGTTTAAAACCCACTTTATAAATAGAGAAATATATGTAGATAAGTAATGATATTATTCTAGTGGTGGTTTTAATTAGACTTGGTGAGAAGTGTCAAGTTTTTTTGTGTAGTATTTGTTGCCAGAAAATTGTATATTTGTCCATTGTGTCTGATATCAGATCCAATTTGTGTATCCAATATTGTGTATCTGACATAGAGCACATCTTTCCATATTACATTTTATAAAATAGAAAATGTGATAAGAGGGATATATTTAGTAGATTTAGTTCTATACTAGTAGAATAGTGAGCTTGACAATGTTATTTATAAAGCTGTAATACATATCTGCAAAGATACGAAAAAACTACTTGTTTTTGTGTAGTTTTTAGAAAGAAAACATGGAGATGGTTATACAATACCTGTTAATAATACATAGACAATAAACATATAATTTTGCTTTAAAGATTTATTTGAATATTTTCCTTTTTATTCCATGTGTTTACTTGACAATTGAAGTACTTGGCAATGCTATCAAAACAACTCGCTAACCGTATTTTTAGAAGCTATCTATTCGGAATTTATAATACATATAGAAAAACAATTAAACCAATTTCTACATGTTATCTTAACTTTGTTACAATTTTTTTATAATGTGCATACTGTTACATTAATATCATAATAAAAAAGCCACTAAAATTGTTGATTCCGTGCATCTTCCAAAGTACACATATAATTTGCAAACATCACTGTTAGATAGGTAATTTAATAATGAATCATTAGTAGTTTCATATTTAAAAAAAAAAACAAAAAAACTGCATATACCCTCCATAACGCGTGCACTGCGGCGCTCGGGAGAGCTTGTATGTGCCACATGTCATGAATCATTTAAACAAGTTGCACGCCACTCTTACCGCATGAATATATATATTCTATATAAAACGGATGTTATTTTTTGGTTTTAAGATTAAATGGAATTTACGCTGGCAAAGCCGCGAGCAAAAGCCAGTATAAAGGCTGGGCAATTACCTTGCTGTTCTGAGCAACGGTTTAGAGCTGCGCGGCGCGGCGAGCGTAAAGAACAAATATATCCAAACTGTGAAGCGCGAGCGGTGAGCGAAATGAATGTGCGGGGGAATAGAAAGGATGCCCGACACAGAGCAGTGGCGTCGCTATTCAGCTTAGATCTGTCGTCAAACAACTTGACGGTGTAGATTTGCGCAGGGCCTGACGTAACAATTTGTTGACCAGGCAACTTTCGACTGCCTCGGTGGCGTAATTGTATTACGGTATGACTGCAATGCTGAGGTCTTGGCTTCGATTCCCGGGTCCGGGCAGGGCCGCGCCGACCCAAGACAGCGCCTGTGTGCGAAATCTATGGAGCGCATGTGTGCTAAATCTATGGAGCGCCTATGATTTTTGTCGTCCTGTAACCTGTTTCATAAGTTTTAATTTAGAAAATGAGCTTTTGTAAGACGTTTGTAATAATATATGTAAGACTTGTACATGTAACTACTGTCTTACCTACTCACCTATGAAGAATATAGTGGTAGTATAATAAATATAAAATGTCATCCTGATTCCGGCGCCCCTATTGCCCTGGCGCTTGTGTGCGCCGCACACTTCGCACATATGGACGGCGCGACCCTAGGTCCGGCAAAGTGATATTGGGTTTTAAATTCAGTTCAATTCAGGTTTTAAATTCAATTCAATTCGCCCCCTATCACATCCACTCACTTTTTATCCCGGGAAAATATTTTTGTCCCGGAAAAACTTTTTCACGCGGGCGGAGCCGCGAGCACTACTAGTACGTAATAAGTTTGCATTTACAGAAACACGAGCGCACATTCACACACATGCACTGTAAGCGATTAGGGAAATAAGTGGGGCGTGTTATCTTGATTTTTTTATTGCGCGCACCGCGGTAACGCCTGGACGGATTTGGATGAAATTTAGCACACAGATATGAAATTTTCCTGGATTGACATATAGGCTATTTTTCATCCCGGTAATTTGCACCCGTGTTAATATTTGAAATTTTAATAGGATCTTTTAAGTAGATGGCGCTGGCTACAGTTGGCGCTATAGATCGCTGTAACACTGATTAAAATCGCTTAAATGTGATTTTTTCCTGAATATGTTGTAATGAGCATTTATTTGAAATCTTTCTGATGTTTTCAACAGGTGGAATGTGAATGTTGGCTGGATGCTATGATAGTGATGCTTACGGTTATTACGCCTTTATAAAATGTATAAGAACAATTAACGAAGGTGACAAAGAAAACGCAAAGTTCATCAATATTGTTTACATGGTTTTATTGAAATTGTTACATATTAAACTTTGCACTTTTTCTTTACTCATTTATAATACTTAAATGTTAATCAAAACATACACCGTTTGGTAATAAATGCTATTATAATTCTTAGGACTCTCAAGGGAGATTTTCAGTGGTCCTTCAAAGATTTTGGGAATAAGTGCTGGTCCATTTTGAACGGAAACATCTACTTAGTTACTTGAAATGATTACTATCTTAGAGGAGACCGATAGAAATGGACGCGCACATACAATAAGATTAAAAAGGTGACGTGTAGTGGTCGGTCACTCGGCACAGAACGCGATACGAGCTCGAATCCACTGCCGCACCGGCACTAATCTAACGAGAGTCTGCAGTCTCTCGCATTAATAAACTAATATACAAAGCTATCACATTAAATTAACACAAAATATAATATAAACATATTTCTGTAATCTAAAAAGAATCCAAACAATAAACGAATCGTATAGAACGCACAGCACTTTCAGTGTCCATCATGGTACAGAAATAAATTCACTCTGATTGCACATAAACACCAGTGTTCCGGAGCGTGCGCACCGTCCATTATAACACAATTTACTATCACTAACCTCATTCACACGTGTATATTATAATTTTTGAAGGGGTCAATTAAAAGTAATCACATTTATAGTTGTAAAGGCGTTCACGATAGGTGGAACGAGTGCTGTCCCTCGGAGGCGGCAAGCCGCAGCTTGGCGCGCATCACCTCCGAGCTGCTGTAGTCGGGCAGCTTCAGGTAGTTGACGCACGTCATCACCGACGGCAGGTACTCGTCCGGGTCCAGCGACGACTCCAACGATTTGCGCACCACCGTTAAAGGCGGGTTCAGTGCTTTGAAACCTATTTGAACAATGTGTTTAATATTACTCATAAATCAACTATGACAAAACTATAAGAGTATTAGTTAATATGAATTCCTTACCTCCAGTGGGTAAACGCGGGCTTCCGGTAACGAATTGTAGGAAAAGCCGTTGTTCTTCACGATTGTAAGATGTAAGTATATCGATGAGCATGCGGATCGAACGCGACTCTGCGTTGTATCCATGGTCGGGCCGAATGCACTCGGCTAGCATGCGCGGGTCCCAGCGTTGCTCACGACCACCTAATATACAATAAAGAACACATGTTAATCATTGTAACCGTTAGTCGTTAATTATGTTGTGTAATTCAATACCATACGAAGTTTACCTGATGAACTACCACAGAACACTTGTTCCAATTCCTCTGGATAGAATATTTTAAGGTTGGTTAGAGGGAATACAGATTCAAATCCTTCTCTGAAAGCCTCCATTTGCTTCGTTACACCTGTGTATGACAGTAAAATATAAATATGATGAGTAAGAATATAATTATTATGTTGTCACTGATATGTGATAACTATGTAAAGCACTCACCTTCATAAAGAAGCCAATGTGTTACGAGTTCAATATAATTATGAAGATTATGCGCGGTGACAGGCAGGTCCCGCCCGCCGCGGCGCAGCTCCGTGCAGCCATCGCCTGGCAGTATGAAGTCTAATCCGAGTTCCTCAATGGGACATCCATCTAATTCGAGGCCGCTTATCTGTAACAGTAGGTTTAAGAAAATTTTATAAAACAATGCCTATTACAGCTACTTACTTTACCTTTCTGGCTGAAATTATTATAGTAAAACTGTTCCCTTGTTTACTTGTATGCTAAGAGTGAAGATTAATCACTCATTTTATCTATTGTTGCAATCAAAGAAGAGTTTGTAAGTACTAATTAGCATTATTATCAACTGTTAAGTGGGTGCATCAAATGCATAGTTGATAACGTAGTCAGTGATGTCTCACCATCTGTGTCCGCTGTTCCAGTGTGTGCCTGGAGTCGCCGGCGATAGAGCGCGCGCGGTCCGCCACGCGTCGCAGCCGGCACAGGGAACGCCACAACTCCGGCGCCACGTGTCGCACGTCGCTCAGGTTTAACCAGCGCTCTTCGTTCACCACCCAACGATACATAGTCGTCGACAAGGGTATGTCCACCTTATCGAACAGATTGCACATTGTTAGATAACGTGTTGCGCACGGAAACCTAGTAATATGAGGTCTACTTCGCAAACCCAACTCTTACCATTCGTGAATCCATCACCGCTTTCGCCATGAATTTTCCAAGGAAGCGGAACTTGGCTTTGACCCGGGAGAGGTGCGAGGCACGTCCATTACGACCGACCGCTTGTGGGAACAGTCCGCAGGGCCACGCCACGTACGCAGCGGGAGTCGACGCTGGAACAGCCGTCTCCTTGTCGTCGGGCGGCAGCTCGGCGGGTGGGTCGGCGGGCAGCGCGGCGGGCGGCGGTGGCGCCAGTGAGGCGCGCGCGCGCTGCTCGTCGAGGCTGAGCGCATCACGGACGGAGGATGCGAGCCGCGCCGCCGTCTCGGCCGCTCGCTCTGCGGCGGGCGGGGCAGATTTCACAATCTCGCCGGCGAACGAGCTCGGTTTCTGTTTGAAGTTCTCGCTGCCGTGCCACAGATCGAGGTCGGCGCGCTGCAATTCCTGCGACACTAGCGCATAAAACTCGAGCGTGGGTCCGAGCCCGGTGCCCACCTCGTTCTCGTATTGAATCTCGAGCAGCGCCTTCGAGTGCGCGAACTCATGCATGACGTGCTCAGCCTGGCGCAGTACGTTGTGCCGCTGCACGGTGCGCTTGCGGCGGTCGAGACGCGGCGCGACACGCTCCGCCTCGCCGGCCGCCGCCGCGCCGCGCTCGCCGCCAGCCTCCAGCAGCCGCTGCAGCGCGCGGTCGCGGTCGAATGATACCACGTAGAATAGTAGGTGTCGGCACTCGAACGGCAGTACGAACGGGCTGCAATTGATCATTTGTTCGTCATCAGTTTTCATCCTGACTTACACCATTGCTTTGCCAGTAATTACGAGGTACTCACCAAGCATAAGCGACCTTTTTCAGCCATGGCGGAAGGTTCCCAGTCATGATCACAAGAGGATCTTGGAGCTGTCGGTTGGCTTTCGCTGCGAGCTGTAATAAGAAATGCTATGCGTAAGTATGGCTGCGACCTAAGACTAGTAGTGTGTGCAAGTGTGTGTGTGTGTGTGTGTGCGTGCGTGCGTGCACGCGTGTGTGCGTGCGTACGCGAGTGTGTACGTGCGTGCACGCGTGTGTGCGTGCGTACGCGAGTGTGTGCGTGCATGCGCGCGTGTGTGAGTGTTTGTGTGTGGAATGAGGAGCAGTGGAGTCCACCTTAGCATTGATAAAGTCAGCATTGGGCACGAGCGGGCGGTGATCAGGCAAGCAGGCGGCGCGGTAGAGCGTGTGCCAGTGGCGCGAGAGGGCGTGCAGCGCGCGCAGCAGGCCCAGCGCCGGCAGCGACGCGTCCTTCACTTCGCCGTCCAGTAATAGAGGAGAACGCAAAATCACTACCAACGGCGATTCACGCGTGGGCACTACTCCCTCTGGAATAAATCACAATTATTATAACTTAGAATCTTTGAAAATTATATATACAATTTGGGGTACACAAACAGATTTCTCAATTTATTTAATTAATGTCTTATAAAGTGAATATTTAACAATTGACTACTTTGTTTACCATTCCATAATAGATCAGGTTTGCGCCTGGAAGACAGTTTGGTGGGCTGGCCTTTGCCCTTCTTAGAAGATGTGGTGTCGGTGCGCAACTGTTCTCCACCTTCCACAGCGCGGTAGTAAATTGTGTGAGTTTGTACCCATATTCCTGCATTCGCTGTGACAGAATAAAGACAAATAAATAAGTCAAAAATACTAGTGAACGCGATTTTTTTGAGTATTATTATATTAATTAAGCCCGGGTTGTGCTAATAACCGAAAAAGTGTCAAAATCCGGCTGTATATCCTCTTTTGAGAAAGTATTAAAAAAACATAGTAACATTTTCATTGGTGTTACCAATGGACGGAGTCATTCAAGAGAAAGGTCTATAATTCATAAATATTTTATACGACAAAAAAATTAATGTAGGCATGCTATGCTTTGCTCCCTGTGCGAAGCCGGGGCGGGCCGCTATTTATTAATAATTAGTTAATCTGGGGACAATGGTGTTGGTAAGAAAATAAGACTATGCAATATAAATTTACTTACAGGATGTATTGTGTAACTGTTTGTTGTTCTGAATAAAATAAAAGTAAAGTATATACAACATACATAGCGGTGTTTCTGTGTCGGTGTCCGCGTCGGTCTGCTCGCCGAACTGGCGCACGGCCTGGTACACGGTCATATTGTACGGCAGAACTGTGTCGCCAATCAGGAATTCCAGTTTATGCTCCGAGCTGCAATATAATGTATATTCGTATTATAGCGACATAGCAAACTTCATCAAATATGTTTAAGCGTAATTTTAGGATTCACGTACTGGTTCTATTTATTTACCTATTAAATTTATAATCAAGGCACTGTAATTGATATTTGTAGATTAATCTACCCTGAATACAAAGTTTTGTGATGTCTAAAAGCAAATTCGAGTCTCATTTCCTACGAAAACTATGATGAAAGTTTTTTGCAATTTTTTACTTTAAAAGTACTTAAACCTATCCATAGTCTTTTGAATCGTATAAATAACAGGATTGATTAACACCAAAACAAGTTTTGTTCAGACGTTTTTTTTAATCTGTGAATGCAGATCTTAATGTCTTCAAATATTATGGACAAAAGAAAGATTTGTAGTAGGTACAGCGGTTAAAAGCTGCCTTTGCTACCCGATCTCAAAAATACACTATGATATAATGGTATGATCTGTAGTGTGTACTGACTCTGGCGCGTGGTGGTGGTGCGCAGGCGCATCGTCCACGTCGTCGTCGGAGGCGGGTTCGTCGTCTGAGTGCGGCGCTGCTGCGCGTCCACTCGCATACCCGCGCTGTGACAGGTATCTGACACACAAAATCCCGTTCAATTATAAATGTCATTCTTGTTTTTACAATATTACTAGCTTTTGCTCACGACTTCGCCTGCGTGATAAAAGTTCCTCTGAGTATACAATTTCCCGGTATAAAAAGTACCCTATGGTCCTTCCCACGGTTTCAAATGATCTCAAATTTCATAGACATCCACTCAGTAGTTTATGAGTTTATGGCGTTCAAACAAATGCAGCTGGGGACTTTGTTTTATAATATGTAAGAATTATCTTTTAGTTTCGATATCCATTTTTATCATGGTATTTTTTTTAAATGGATATTTTTTTTCAACTAGAGCAAAGAATTGTATTTAACCCGTCAAACCCCGCTTATATTTATAGATGTATGGGGAAACCCTATATGCTCGAACGCCGGCGTCCGAAGCGATGCTTGACGAGTCATAAACTAGAAACTTATTTATAAAAAATAAAAGCCACGGTTGACGTTTCTATGTTCGGGCGAAGTTGCGCGCAACACCTAGTAACAGTATAAACTAACTGATAGAATGTTCAAATTAATATAGAAGCATTGTATTCGTCACTCACCTTTCAATGGCTTGTACTAAAGCTAACGGGTCTATCCGCACCACGCCGCCCTTCCATTGTTTCAGATTGGTGCAAGTTGGATGACGTTTGAGATCACACTGCAAAAAGTAAAGTTATAGTCATTTCAAATCAATATGTGTGATATGTGATAGCTTTTAAACAAAACATGATATTATATCGATTGCGGAATTTGTGTAAATCAATACTTGATTATATTATCAGAAAAAGTCAGAAACCAAACATGTGGATCCGCCACACACTGGTAGTCAGCAGCATAAGTATCTGAACAAAATCAAAATTTCAAATCACCTATGTGCGCGTTAAGTTAAACCATGGACTAATAAGAGTATAGACTGACGATCCCCATACATTGAAGCGTTCACCTGAAAAAGTGCGAAATCCCGGCTTATTGCTAGATGGCGCTGATAATTAGCCTGGAAACTTCAACATCTGCCGGGTTTCAAAAATATCCCGTTAGGTGGCATTGTACCGTAAAACAAAATAGTTTAGCATTAGAATGGACATACAACAGATGGCAGTAAGGCGCTTCACACACTGCCCCGCACCACGCGCGCGGGTGCCGGGCGAGACGCTAGGTATGGGCACAGCGAGTTCTGCTGTGCGTGATTTCTTCTAATTTGAATATACAAAAACCAAACAAATATCACAGTGGGTAAAATTTCGCATGGTCAATATCTCGGAACCTATTGAGGAGGCTCAGATACTTTTTCACCTAAATCAGGGGCGCGTCAGGGACGATGTCAGAGCCACAAGCTATTTTATCAAGGTTCACTTGTTTAGCGACAACCGGGGATCAACGTGATTTTGTTGATTTTTTACCAAATATTTTGCATGTGCGGTGCATCAGCTTACAAAAGTCAGTTGGTTATGTTTACAGTTTACATGATTATTATAGTATTTTTTAGGCTTTTAGGCTTAAAGGGCAGATCCAATGTTAGAATTGAAAGAAGTGGCCGTCATTTAGAATTTCTTTGTTTTAAGGCCAATTGACCTCAAAATCGTTAGCTGGGAATATCTTTGGTTACGAGAGACGGATCCAAGGCTAGAATTGATAAAAGTGGCCGCCATTTTGAATTTCTTTATTTTAAGGCCAATCGACCGCAAAATCAATATCTGCGCATATCTATATCTTTAGTTACAAAAGATGGATCCAATGTCGGAATTGTAAAAAGAGGCCGCCATTGTGAATTTCTTTGTTTTAAGGCCAATTGACCTCAAAATCGATAGCTGGGTATATCTTTGGTTACAAAAGACGGATCCAAGGCTAGATTTGAAAAAAGTGGCTGCCATTTTAAATTTCTTTGTTTTAAGGCCAATTGACCTCAAAGTCAATATCTGGGCATGGCTTTAGGTAAAGAAGGCAGATCCAATGTCAGAATTGAAAACAGTGGGCCACCATTTTGAATTTCTTTGTTTTAAGGCTAATTGACCACAAAATTGATAGCTGGGTATATATTTGATTATAAAAGACAGATCCAATGTCGGAATCGAAAAAGTGGCCGGCATTTTGAATTTCTTCGTTTTAAGGCCAATTGACCTCAAAATCGATATCTAGTAATTTTTTAGCTTTTATCTATAAAAGGCAGATCCAATATTAGAATTGAGAAGGCACCGCTATTTTGAACTTGTTTTAGGGCCCATTAGCTTTAAAATCGATATTTGGGCATGCCTTTAACCACAATATAATGATTCGTTTTAATTGTGATAAAAATGAGCACCATGTTGGATTAATTATATATATGGTAAGATCATTTCTACTACGCGGTTACTTATGCTTATAGCAATATTTCAAATGAAGGTTAACGACTCCCTAATTTTGTTACCAATTTTGATGCTTTCACAGAACCATTTCCTTTATTTCCTGTTTGCTGCCACAGGCCACGAAGACTTCGAACTTCGTCTTCTAAAATTCGAAGACAATTTATTTATTTTGCGATATAGCAAAGCTGTGATATCGTTATTGAAGAGAATTGAACAAGCTTTGATGATGGCCATATTACCTACTATAGTTTATAGTCATATCCAGCGTATTTTGATTTTAAAACCAATAGCCCTTAAACAAAAAAAATATCATGAAATGCAATTTTTAAAATTCCAACCTCGATTAATTATTCTATTTGGCTAAAGACAAGCCCAAATATCTATCTAAATCCAATCAGTCTTAAAACAATGAAGTTCAAAATGGCCACCACTTTTCTTATGCTCAAGTATCGATTTTGACGTTAATTAGCTTAAAAATAAAAAAGCCGAAATATAGGCCACTTTTTTCAATTATAACATAGGATATGCCCTTTGTGCCCAAAGCCATTCCCAGAGGTCGATTATGAGGTCGATTGGTCTTAAAACAAATAAATTCAAAATGGCGGCCTCATATTTCAGTTCTGACATCGGATCCGTCTTTTTTAACTAAAGATATGCCCAGATACCGATTTTGAGGTCAATTGGCCTTAAAACAAAGAAATCCAAAATAGCGGCCACTTTTTCAATACATATTTTTTTTTTAATATCTAGTATCCTTTTTGGTGTAAAAAGATATCTAGACACGCGGTAGCGTGTCAAGCCAAGTTCAAGCAAAGTAACTGGCTAGTCAGCGCCGAATGTAATATTACACGAACGGAACGTAATTGTGTGTAACCGTAGGAAAAAATCTAAAAATAAAAAAAAGTTTAAAAATAGGGGGTCCCCATACAAAAAAAAATATTTTTTGTAGCGTTGGAACCGTTACAAGCATCTGCTTGTAGCTAATATAATAATACATAATATATTGGGATAGTTTCAAATAGATATTTGAAACTATCCCAATATATTATGTATTATTATATTAGCTATATAACAAACATACCAAAATAAAGTTCAGTCAAAAAAGAAGTGGTGTCCCCATATAAAAAACTTGTAATACGCGCTAAACAACCGGCCAACGATGTGTCGTCGGCGGCGCGTGGCAGCACATAACTTAATACCTGCCTAGTTTTCTTTACAAAAAGTAATGATATATTTAAGTGCCAATGCAGTCCATAAATACTCAAAATAATTGTAGTAGTCTGTGAGCTAAACAGTTTATAGCGCCATCTAGGCGTAATAATAACTATCGGATAAACCGATAGTTCTTTATTTTATCCATCCTCTCATTTGCGCCATTGAAATAACCATTTCAAATGATTTTATGGATCTTAGTGCCATCTAGTTGAATTCAATGTACTAAACAGCGAAGTACGCGTCAATGTATGGGGATCGTTAGTCTATACTCTTATTAGTCCATGGTTAAACTGATTATTTTTTTCTTCATTTGTAGTAAAGTAAATCTCCTTTATTTTATTTTTGTGAAGAGAAAAAACAAAGATTAGTAAGAACACAAAAGTATGTACGCAATTTGAAATTTTCAGCTACTTATGCTGTCGACTGTACACAATCCTTCCAATACCGCTGGTGTTACGTCAGTTGGCATATAGTATGGTAGATGTGTACCATGAGTTGATGGGTGTTGAAGAACTTGAGTGCGGAGGTGGCGGGGCGCGCGGGCAGGTCGTGCACGCGCACCGGGAACTGCTCCAGGTGCGACACGCACGCGTTCACCTTGCCCACCAGGGACGCCAGCGCGCTCCCGGCCCCACCGCCGGCGTGCCACTCGCTCACGCTGCACACATACGTCATGTTACTATTCTATCACCGTTCTTTACTGAACTACAATCTTTTCGTTGAAGTCTTAAGGGGGGGGGGGGGGGGGGTAAGGTCAAATCGTACAAAAAAAGCCATGTTTTCGTGATTTTTTTCCTGACGACACAGTTAAAATTTATTTACTTAACCAATGGTACATTAAAGTATGACATTCGAAGAATGTTTCATCAAATTTTTATAAAGAAATATTAAAAAATACGGCAATGGCAGCAATTGTTCGGACGTGTCTCGAAAAAGTTGAATTGCGGTGCCCCTCATAACTTGGTGCTGGATGATCTGAAATCAAAAAATCAAAGTTCATTCGTTAGATAATAGTTTTTCCCAGGTAACGCTGTCGAGTTTTTTTTTTCCAAATTTTTTTTTAATTTTTTCGAACACTTTGAAGTGAAAAATACAATTTTGTGGGAAAAAATCGGCTAATTTGTTATTGCAAAATCAAAATTATGAATAAAAAAAAAAACTCGACAGCGTTACCTCGTAAATGATGTACAGAAATAGTGTTTAAAATTTCAAAAGGATCGGTGCAGTAGTTTTGGAGTTATCAGGGGCACCGACTTTGAAAACGTGAGTTGTGGGAAAAACGTTTTGAAGTTTTAATCACAAAAAAATCCAGTTCAAACGTTTATAAGCGAATTTTATCGACATACCTCACACTGAGTCATCAATGCCAGGTCCATAGAGGATGTTGCTATCATCGATGATGTCTAATGCATCTTTTTGCTCCTGCCTACGAAGAATCCTGCCTTCTTTGGTTTGTCGTTCAGCTTCCTGCTCTGCTCGGCTTATGCGTATGGAGTCAGTGGATATTTTTTTAGCTGACGCGCTTCTTGTCGTAATGTCTTCGCTTTTCCGTTTGTGGGGAGTAAAATTTTTTTGGATCGATATAATCTCGAACCAGTTGATTGTCTATCAAATCTTCCAATTTTTTTGGGCATTTTTGTAATAATTTAGCAACAAAAATGAATGAAAACGGAGGTGAAATTATGCGCAAATAAGAACACGTGGATACGTCTGCTCGATAGGATATTTTCTGCTAACTGAATTTTGTACACCACACTGACAAAGTATACAGATGGAACTGGGAGGTAAGGGAGGGGGGGTGGGTTAATAAAGAGTGAAACATCTGCCAGGTAACAATAGCGCGCTCGGGTCGGGGCGTTGTGATTGGTTCGGGTACAGGTACAAAAATCCGGCAGGTATAAAAATACTCATAACTTCGTCAATTTTGCTCCAAATGACTTGAAATTTTAACATAATATTCTTCAGATATCACGGAATGAATTTAGAAAATAAAAAAAATGCAAAAAAAAAAATAATTAAATACCTTAGCCCCCCCTTAAGTAAACGTATATACAGGGTGGATTTTAGAAATGGACCTGTAAGGGTAGCTAATTTAACTGCTATAAGAAAATTGACTAGAAAACTATCCACTATTTTTAAAAATATTAAGATCTGCATGCCCAAATCGTCAAAACATCGCGTAAAACAAAATTTGTTGTGTGTTATAAATAATAAACCACACGATAATTATTTATTTATAGGGGATTTTAACTTGCCTTTTGTTAAATGGAACAACGGTAATTTTAGTATACTACCTGCACCCTCAAGTATAATTTACGATACTGTTATTTCATTTCTAAATGACCTGTCATGTGCTGGACTGACACAATACAATTATTTTACAAATATATACGGTAATATTCTGGATCTTTGTTTTTGTAACTTTCCTATTGAATTGAAAACATCTTTGCATCCTCTAGTGGCTGAAGACTCTTCTCATACCTCGCTAGTAATAAACTTATTAGATTTACAAGTCGCTCCTCTAAAAGAATGTAAAGAGTCACGTTTTAATTTCCGTAAGTGTGATTATAAGCAGATTAATGCGCACCTAAAAACATTAACATGGTGTGAGCTGTCGTCGGCCGAGACCGTAGATGCAGCCGTGAATATTTTTTACAGTAAATTAAATGAATGTATCGCTAAGTATGTTCCTATGTATAGATCCATATTAGGGGGTTATTTCCCTGTTTGGTACAGTCCAGCTCTTATAAAAGTTATTCGTGAGAAAAATAAAATGCATGCTAAATGGAAAAAATTTGGAAATCCCCGCGATAATGATGAGTTCTGTTTGCTGAGAAAACGGGAAAAAGTTGTACAAGCTGAATGTTTCAAACATTTTACGAGGAAAGCAGAACAGTTGATAAAACACTGTCCAAAATACTTCTGGACGTACGTTAAATCTAAGAAGGGGAGTGTTAGGTACCCTAGTAAATTCACACTAGATAATAATGAATTTTCTGGCGGACCCGATATTTGTAGCGCATTTAACAATTTTTTTGAAACTGTTTTTGTAAATCCATCGCAAACACAACCTTTGCAAAGTGCACATGCCATTAGCCAACAGAACAATGATACTATATCATCCATCACGGTCTCTGTAGGATTAGTACGTAAACTTTTACAATCCCTCGATAAAAGTAAAGGCTCTGGTTCGGACGGCGTTCCACCTATATTCTTGGCATCCTGTGCTGAAAGTCTAGCTTTGCCTATAAGTATTTTATTTCAAAGATCTTTATCCGAATGTGTTTTTCCAACGACCTGGAAAATGGCGCATATAATACCGATTCATAAAAAGGGTTCAAAAAGTGTTATCAAAAATTATAGACCCATTTCTATTTTGAACTGCATAAGCAAGCTATTCGAAAAATTGGTATGCATCAACATACTTCCATTAATTTCTAAAGGAATCCCGCAGTCACAACATGGTTTTATGAGAGGGCGTTCTACAGTGTCTAATCTTGCAATATTTACTGACTTTGTCGTTACACATATGGAAAAAGGAGGACAGGTTGATGTGGTTTATACGGATTTCGAAAAAGCGTTCGACCGTGTAGATCACGAAATATTACTTATGAAGCTTCAAACTCTTGGAATTCATGGAGATTTATTGAGATGGGTTAAATCGTACCTCACAAACCGTTCGCAAGCAGTTGTATTGGGGGGATATAGATCTGACATCATATCTATTCATTCCGGCGTCCCACAGGGATCACACTTAGGTCCTTTGTTTTATAATGCGTACCTTTTTGACATCGATGGTTGCTTTGTGAATTGTAAGCATTTGCTATATGCCGACGACAAAAAAATTTTCATGCGTGTAAGAACCGACACTGATTGCGAACTATTACAACAAAATCTTAATAACCTGTATAATTATTATGAACATAATAGAATCACAGTAAGTATAAGTAAGTGTCAATGTATTAGTTTTACCCGGAAAACTACACCGATAGTTTACAATTATCACTTCAATAATATTTATATCGAAAGAGTCTCTCTCGTACGAGATCTAGGAGTTTATCTGGATAGTAAAATGCTCTTTTCGAATCATATTGATATTATTTCCAATAAATCCTTTCGTAATCTTGGCTTTGTCATGCGTACATGTCAACCCTTCAATAACTCTCTTGCTATTAAAGTACTGTATTATGCCTATGTGCGTAGCACCTTAGAATACGCAAGTCCGATTTGGTGCCCATTTTATGACAAGTATAAAATGGGAATTGAACGGATTCAAAAGAAATTTCTAAAGTTTTTGAACTTCAAAACCCACAATCCGTCCGCGTTGTCGTACCGGGATAACTGTCACTTAAGCAATTTACTTACCTTGGAAGAACGTAGGGTAATGTTGGATATGGGGTTTCTACATGACATTATATCTGGCCGATTAGATTCTCCTGAACTACTCGAACGTGTCATGTTTAATGTACCTAAGCGGCGTACTCGACATACAGCTCTTTTTAAAATACCTTTTCATTCTACAAACTATGGTCAAAACACTGTTCTTACCAGAATAGTTGAAACATACAATACAAGATTCTCTGACATTGACATTTTTCATCTGAACAAAATTGCTTTTGTAGCGGCGGTAAAGTCCACCTTTATTACACAAGTACAACCGGGTTGACGTTTATTTATTTCGTATTTATTATCAACAGTATTAATATATAGCACGCATACACACCCACACCCACACGCACACACACACACACACACACACACACACACACACACACACACACACACACACACATGCGTACGCGCTTGGAATTTGGATGGATGGATGGATTATAATTATAACATAATGTAATTTATGTATTACCTTTGTAAGTTTGTGGAAAGCATTTTTTTGGCCTTCCAAATATTATGTATATAAATTTGTAAACCTTAATGTATTCAGGCTGTTGCTTTTCCTAATAAAATAAAATAAAAATAAAAATAAAATAAAACATGGATGGTTATGAAGAAAATGAACAAATTATAACAAAACCTTTTTTGATGCTAATCGATTTGCAAGGCTCGGTTTTCTACAAAATATATGGAGAAAGTGTTTTAACATTTTCTGACCTGAAAAGTACGCAAAACTCAGATAATCAGCAACTGCCTTTACTGCCGGATTTCAAATATCAATCCTATATAAATATTAGAGTACACTTACTCGATGCCGATCGGCATGTCGGCGAACACATGCAAGAAAAGGCGCAGGCGCTCCTCAGCGGCGTCAAGCTCCGTGGAGTCTCGGACCTCGCCCTCCACTTCACCGCTTTCCACGCTCTCCGTGTCGTCTCCGCCCGTCAAGAACTGATGCAGAGCGCCAAGCACTCCCGAATGATTCACCTGGACATGATTATTAATTATGTAGTGCATCCCGGTCGGTATGTTGTGTTGTGTGTTTAGTGTGTTGTACCTCGAAGGGCGAGACGTCGTGGTGCAGCAGCGTGTCGCGCAGATGCTCTAGCGCGGCGCGGTGGTGGTGGCGCGGATGCGGACTGGGCAGCGCGGCCGCCAGCGCCGCGAGCTGCTCGAGCGCGCCGCCGCCGCCGCCCAGCGCGCCCCACTCGCGCTGCAGCCGCGCCGCCGTCCACTGCACCCACTCGCGCACCTTCTCTCTGTACACGTTACACACATAACACACGCACAATTCATCTTTATTAAGTGCCTCTTCAATATTTTAACATTAATTATCTACAACTCACTATTTCGGCCCTTTCTACTTTACAATCCATACCATTCTTGTAAGTTAATTACCAGAAACAGTTCCAGTTTAGGCGGTGTTTATTTACTGTAACTTGTTTGTTGCCAACTGATAATAAGGGGCTTAAAAGAAACAAAGCACCCATACACGTCCCTCATATTGGACCTAAGTCACATGTCAGTGGAATTACAATGTGCCAAAAAACACGTGACTAGCGTATTGGTCTCTCGATCAATCACAAACATCAGAATTAAACAACATTGTCTTATAAGTTACGTTTTCTGCCACAATCTAAGCCCACAGGGGGGGCTTAGAATGTGAAAAAAAAACACGATGCGTCTCCGCTTCGTTTTATTGTGATTGGTTGAGAGACTAACGTATCGATATTTTGATGTTTGTGATTGATCGAGAGACCGATACGTCAGTCTCTCAACCAATCACAATAAAACGTAACGTAACTGGTTGACTTTTATGAATGAATAGTAAATTTGCGTAAGAGACGATTATTTAATGAATGATAATAAAATATAAAAAGTATCAAGTTTTATGAATTAACTAATGTACGTTAAAAAACCTGGTGTACTTTAATTCTGACCAAATACCCTTTTTTAGGCATAATTTTATAATATGGAATTTTTTGTTTCCTTTTTGTCAAATATGTGTTCAGTGATGACAGCCGATAACGCATTTTTTTTTTGTAACTAAAAACAAGTAGTGTATAAAGTTAATTTCAGTTGTTATTACATAATGTATGTGTATGTGGTGTGCTATATTTTATTTTATTTTATTATATTTATATTGCATTACTTGTTCTGCACGGTGAGGTTGGCGGCGGTGTGCGGCGAGGCGAGCAGCGCGGAGTCCTTGTGTGCGTGCGGCGCGCGGCCCCAGCGCGTGGGGTTCAGCGACGACAGGAACGACGTCTTCACCGAGCCGCCTGCGCGCTGCGCCGCGCGACCCGACCCCGACCCCGACCCGCCACCTCCGCAACCAGATCCTAACAAATGCATCATACATATTTTTCAATCTACATGTCCCCAACCTTCGCGATAAAATGCGATTAATAAAATCGATTGATAATTATCGTTATTCTGGACAACAATCAAATATCAACGCGACGGACTTACTATTTCAGCTATTTCTTGCCAGGTTAATGTCGGCTTAGTCGGCTAAATACGTCAGCGGTCGGCCATCACAATTGATTGCGGACGAATTGATATAAATCGAACAATCAATCAGAAAAAGGGACTGTCGCAATGAGTAAATAATAAATATTGGTGTTACCGTGTGGAGCGAGTGTGTGCGCGGGCGCTGGGTGCGTGGGATGCGTGGGGTGCGCTGGATGCGCGGCGTGCGGTGCGTGCGGCTGGTGCGCAGGGTGCGCGGCGTGCGGTTGCGCGTCGTCCCGGCGCCGCGCGTGCCGCCCGCTCGCGCCGCCCGTGCGCTTCACCGCGCGCTTGCGCTTCAACATCTCCGCCAACTGAAGGGGACTACCGGACCTGCACAACACCACATCTTGTGCTCGAATACTTGTGTTAACACTTTAATATATTTAGCCACATCATAATAATAATCATGATACAGTAATGACTCTATACAGCGATATGAACTCGTTTTAACCATACCTATGTACTGTTGTTGGGATTTGTGGGTGTGTCGAAGCAGGCGCCGGCCCGGGCTCTGAACCGCTTCCATCAGTCCCGCTTGCTGTAAATGAACCAAAGTGTTTTACATTACAAGACATTATCACAGCACAATAACACTTCATTCAAAGTGTAAACATAACAATAAATATTTGCGGTCCAACTTTCTTTATCAATACTAATAATATTAAGTTTACATTAAACAGTTTCAACCTTTTTCGTTACAGTGATGCGCGCGTATCTTAAAATTTCACTCTCATTTTTTTTTCATAATGCGCCTAAAGAATTATAACTTCAAAAAGGGAAAAGTTTGTTTGAAGGTTTGTAGGGCTAATCTCTGAACTACTTATCCCAGTTTTCACGCGGGCGGAGCTGCGAGCAAAAGCTATTTATTATAATATATGAATCCAATGATATCTTAGCTTGATCCTTAGAATTATGAAGGATATGGTACTGAATGTAACACTGACTCATATAAGATTTGTTGTGTATAATAACACTCAGAATAATATCGATCAATGCGTATCATAGAGGGCATCTATTTAACAACACCTTATATAAAGGTACACACCCATTGTGGCGACGAAAGATCCTGACGCAGAGAAGGCGAGCGACAAGTTGTTGTGTTCCAGAGACGTGGCCGAGGTAGAGGCGGGAGGGGAGGTGCCTCCGCCCGCCCCCGCCGCGCCTCCCGATCGCATACTTGTGCCGCTTGGGGACTGCGAAAGATACTACATATTAAACACTTTCTTTTTTATATGAAAACTAGCGGCCCCGACAGACGTTGTCCTGCCCTAAAAAGGAAATAAAATCCTAGAACCCGAGTCTAAACCATTCTGGAATCCACCTGAAGACACACAAAAAAATTTCATTAAAATCGGTCCAGCCGTTTTTCCGCGCAATTTTCTTAATTTTTTCTTTCATAAGAACCTTCTCCTGACAATAATAAACACATCAAAAAAAGAAATAACGAAATCAGTCCAGCGGTTCACGCGTGATGCCGTGACCAGGAAAATAGGGATTCATTTTTATATAATAGAGAGATTGGTGAGAAAAAGTAAGCGGGTGACATGAGTAGAATGTTATGAACACCCACTGCGCCAGAGATCATGGCTAGGTTGTCGGTCTTTGATAAATGGATTGAAGGGAGGGAGGTGATATTGGGTCATTATCAACTTTCTGACTACATCGTCGCATAATCACGACAAAGCTGCAAAACGACGCCATTTCGAAACAAGTGTACCACATACTTGTACTCTTAACAAATGCACAGATTATATTATGTTAAGATGCTAACCTTTATCTTGGTGTGCCTCGGCGGCGTGGTCCGCTCGGCGAGCTGCGCGACCTGATGCAGAACGCCCTCACGGCGGAACTGCACCGCCATCTCCTCCGGCAGCCGCTGCATGAGGATTTCGGCGAGCTGCAGCGAACCCACTACTATGCGCAGGTCAGACGACGCCATCATACCGGCTATATGCGACGATATCACCTGCATCATGCGAACACGTTTACTTTCAATTGCCATTATACTTTCAACAAAAAACTAAATGGTACTTTGCAATCAGTGGCACCCGATTTTGTTTCGTGTCTTTATTCTGTTTTTATTTTTCGCGAAGACAATATACATAAAAAAATATGTTATTGATGGTTACAGTACCTGCATCTTGAGTACTTGTCTGAGCAACGGCGCGTCGGCGTAGTAGACGCAGCGCAGGATGGCCTTGAGCGCCTGCGAGCGGACCGCCGGCCCCGCCGAGCTCCAGTACACCTCGTGCAGCACCGCCAGAAGCGCGCGCGCCAGCGACGGCGACGAACGCACCATCGCGATGCGCGGGTCTGCACACACACACACAGGGTAACGTCAACTCAACAAAATGTTCCATGTCGTTGAGTTAAAATTAATGCTTCGGGAAAAGGATGCGAGGTAATACCTGGCGCATTAGCGTTAGCGTTGTTGGCGTGGTCGCTAGGGTTGGGCGCGGGTGCGACGCGCTGCACGGGGCGCGCGGTGCCGGTGTGGTCGTTGAGCTGCTGCATGGCGGTCAGGTCCACGGTGTAAGAGCGGCCCAGCGTGGTGAGGCACACCTCCTCCTCGCCTGCCGCCGCGCCCGCCTCCAGAGCGCGACTCTCTGCCCACGAATACGAGCGCCACATGCCTGCACACAAAGTACACACTTTGGTTTTCGATGTGCAATTGTATTATAAAACTTTTCGGTCTACGAAACCCACCCGATCTGTGCCCATGTTGGATACTGAATTTAGTTAAAACCTCTAATAAATTAAAAATTTTCACTTAATACACACTAAAGACCCGTATCGCTATCGCCACTATAATGTGCGAACATACCTCTATCATCGCGCCACTGCCAGTGTGCCGTCCGATCCGTGGACGTGGACCAGGGCTTGTCGAGGTGGACGTCCACGGCGAAGATGCCGTCGGTCGGCAGTCGCGGCATCAGCTCTCCAATCAGGCACGTAATCTCGTACAGCTCTTGCGGCAGTCGCGGTATGAGTTCTACTTGCTGTTCACAAAATGGTATGTTATTAATAGTAAGTTAATTTATAGTTTTGTTGTGATGTATTATATAGGATGTGTTTGGATACCTCCTGATGCAGCGTGGATCCAGTAAGCAGACACAGCAGCGTGTCGGCGATGGAGCGCTGGTGCAGAGCGAGCGCGAGCTGCGGACACGCCGCGCACATCACCCACAGCAGCCGCAGCACCGTGATGAACGTCGCGCCGGAGATCAACGCTGGCTGCACCACCAACTATACCACAACAATTATATATGGACCTCTCGAGCGGAATGCATGATCTAAGTTCTAGTCGTAACTTGGACTTCAATTCACTGTGTGGTGCAATCAGATTCAGATTGATTTACCAATAGAAAACTCCATGCGATTCTAATCACTCTAATGCACATTATGAATTTTGAGGTAGTGAATTTTCTGTCTGACTACTCAACGTCTAATTTGCTAAGCTGTATAGGTCTGTACATTGGCATACCCCGAAATAGAGACATTTTAATGCTTCATATAACAAGAATTCTCGAGTTAAGAAACAGGTATAAATGGTACTAACGAGTTGTTGCAAATTGGTGAGCAGTTCCGGAGTTGCGATCTCCTGCAGGCGCGCCGGGTCGTGCTGGAAGCTGTCCACAAGTCGAGAGAACGCGAGGCACACGCATTCCACAGACTTCTTGTCCTGCTGAGTGAGTCTGCGACAAAACAAATACAGATGTTACAATATCTTGTAATAACATACTGTGATAACATTTTGCAATAGGCTGGTTGTAATCATGGTAACTATACTGTGTAAATTAAACACACTGATAAATAGAGCGATTATTTTACTAGGTATAATTTTGATAAAAACTCAGGTTAGGTTTAACAAACATGTATGAAAATAGTTGATAAAATTGTAATGGGTCATTCCAAGTTTTGTTTAATATCTACTGTTACTACATTTTTCTATAGACAGAACCACAAAGTACAAGGTGCCATTTTAAACTTTACTTTAGAGGCCCTTATACGTTATATAGCCTTTTTTTTTCTACCGAGTCAAATGCAACCACCATAAAACATGCGCCTGAAGAAAAAGTAGCTACTGAACCCCCATATGTCAATGAACACGAAAACACCTTTGACTGGAAGGAAACTCATCACATGATGACCGTAACAACCACTGAGTCGGAAGCTGATGTCAATTTTTCACACATCTTTGGCCATGAACACCATGAACATGAAACTGAGAGTCCAGTAGAAAAACATTACCTTTGGAAGTACACTACTGACCATAGACATCCCCGAAAGATTGCACTAAAGGAATATTAAAAGTACCGTGCGTAAAACTTAAATTCATAACTTACCTATTAGCGAGAAGTTGTAAGGAGTCTCTGACCAGGTGGAATTCATCCGAGGTAAGATTCTGGCAACAGTTGGCCGTAATGGACAACGCTGCACGCTGGGCGTTGATGGAGAAAAAGTCCAAGTACATGAGGCACGCCGACACGCCACGCTGAACGGAAACTTCACATTATACGCGCTGGTAAACCCGACAAGCACTGAGGTTTCGGACCCACAAATCCCCAAATAATCCAGTACACGTTATAGATTTCCTAATCTAAAATGTATCTTAAAGACCTCACGAAAATATGTTTTGGACTTGATGTATTCAAATAAGTGGCCATACAGCCTGTAGACATCGAACGACTGGCGATCGGTTTCGGTAAACACATCTGTGGGGTTAGAATGTGAAAAAAAAAACAAGATGCGTCTCCGCTTCGTTTTATTGTGATTGGTTGAGAGACTAACGTATCGGTCTCTCGATCAATAACAAACATCAAAATACCGATACGTACCATGTTTTTTTTTCACATTCTAACCCCACTGTGGGCTATAGAATGTGACAAAAAAAAACGCAACTTCTAAGACGATGTCGTTAAATTTTGATATGTTTGGTTGGTCGAGAGACTAATACGTCAGTCACGTGTTAGTCTCTTAACCAATCCCAATAAAACGAAACGGCGTCGTGACGTGTTTTTTTGTCACATTCTAGGCCCACTGACTAATAGATCCTTTGAGTATCTAGCAATACAAAGGAGATGGGATGACCAGGCGAACCCTTCGTTAGTCATACATGCGTAGCTGGTCATCATAAACTTTTATTAAAACTTATGTGACTTTCTACGATAATGACATTAAGCGGTGCGCCACCGAAATTGTGTTTTTGCTGTGTTATTGTGTAAAAATCGACCTTATTATTACTCAGCCCAGCACATGTGGATTTTTCTAGTTAAATGCGTGCTATATGTGTGTATGTACCTCGCCCCCCGTCAGGATTGACAAAAAAAAATTGTTTGCGCATTATTGCCATATCATGTATTGCGCACACACTAGTGCACTATAATATCTCCTGCCTACCTGGCTGATCTTCGTTGACATTGGTCGTCGTGGCCGAAACTGGCTAGGATTTCATTTTCATATTTGCATTTCTTTCTAACTTAAGTGCATTTTACACTATCTCTATTGCTTGGTTGTTTAGCATTACATGGCCACTGACGCCCCCTTGACGCACCCAATAAACATAATGTTTCTATGGCTACGTAAAACGTTATGATGTTGGCACGGCCAATCGTAATGCAGTACCTCGCTTCCTCAAACCTCAGGTAGTTGACAGAATTTATTTGAAGAGAAATATTGGTCATTAGGTGTCTAAGGGCTATATAGTCACTGATTCAAATATACAAGCATTATACAAATTACTATAATGAGCTCGAGTTTTGTTAATTCACCAATTGAATTTGAATTGAATCATTTGTAAAAACTGAAAGATCTCGTGAAATGTACACAAATATTGATGGCTAGTGCATTATACATTATGCTACAGATTTCCATTTATTTTGTTTTTAAAATCATATCACGTTCTTATTTGCGTATTTTACCTACATTTGTATTATACATTGTTGAGCTTAATATTATGTATGTTATCTAAAGTTGTAATAAAGGGTATCTGATGGTAGGAGATTACAGCCATAAATCTAAGCGTTCTATAACGTGAGGCTAGTAATGAGTAACGTGGAACAAGATGATATTACCGCTTGCAATATGGCCTTGGAGTGTCGTCGCGAGAGCATGTCGAGCGCGG
This sequence comes from Lapara coniferarum, assembly GCA_949316025.1. Classification (NCBI taxonomy): domain Eukaryota; kingdom Metazoa; phylum Arthropoda; class Insecta; order Lepidoptera; family Sphingidae; genus Lapara; species Lapara coniferarum. The sequence continues at coordinate 14,783,144 of OX438931.1, read as the reverse complement.
TGAGGCTCTGCTCGGCGACGTCCATGCACGTGATGGCCTGCAGCTTGTCGAGGAAGGCGGGCACGGCCAGCGCCACGGCGCCGCTGCTGCGCGGCAACGCCTCCAGCATGTATGTGAGCGCGCGACACGCGTGGTTCATCTGTATTCACATCTAACTATTTAATACAAATGTCCACATTGGAAAAATTAACAGCCGATAAATGGCTTATTATTATTACGCCGAATACCACGCACACAAATAATACTGTTTATAAATTAACCAGCGAAACGCAATATTATGTTACCGCTTCAACATAACCTTTCTATAACAGCTGTCTAGAATGTAATACTGAAAATACAATATTTATTGATGTGTATGTTATAACGGAAACTTACGTTACCTTACGTTTTTATTTTTAATTGTGTCGTTTTCGTTATAGAGGCGCGATATTTTAATCATCGACTGACACTTGCAATATGTATTTAAAAATACAACCAGCTTGAATAGCATAAGATAGTGTACCATATCGAAGTTGTGCTCCGCTGCGAGCAGGTTGACGAGTGCGGGTACGACCTGCCGAACGGGGAACCCGGCGAGCGTGTCTTCGTTGCCCATGACGAGCAGTTGGCACATCTCGATCACGGCCTGCAGCTGCTGACCCTCGTCACCGGTCGCTTGCAGCCCGGCCAACAGCTGCGCAGCCTTCGATGCCGCTGTATGCGAAAATATCACAGTTTCATAGTAATCAAAACAATAAACATATCGCCGTTATATTCGTATTAAATATAACTGAATTACACACACAAATCATCTTATAGTAGTCCTATACATAATGCTGAATACAGGATTGAAAATCCACCCAGAAGCTTACAAGATTAGTATTTGCAACATGAGGTAATGTGAGTGTGTTACCTGAATTAGCTGTAACGGTGCGGTGCAGCAGGTGTTGCATGCGCGGGCCGAGCGCGCCGAGCAGGTGGGGCGGCAGACCGCGCGCCTCCAGCAGCGCCTGCAGCCGCCCCACCTCGCCCTCCTCCGACGAGGACTCCTCGGCGCCGAGCCCGCCCGCGCCCCCCGCCGCCACGCCGCTGCCGCCCACGCCGCCCCCGCCCACGCCTCCTCCACCGCCGACGCACTCTTCTGCAAGTAACATTGTGATCATATATTCGATCTTTCATGACCTATTGTATAAAAGTACAACGCAAGATTTACGCGTAAAATTAACTCTCGATAGCACTGCGCAAAAGGTAAAGTTTGATGGAAAGCATAAATATTTTTTTTAAATCCTAGATGCTATCTTCATCTCTATCTTTAATCAAAATAGTTCCGCAATTATCAATTTTTTTGATATTGCATAATATGTTTAATGGAGAAGCCTTAAATATACATTACAAGCTTAAATGAATGGCTGTCTATGTTAATAATTCTAGTATGTAATGAAACATGTCTTACCTTTGGCTTTTGGCTTAGCGTCAGCCGATGCGTTGTCTGGCATCGTTGCGGCTGACCCTGACGCCGGCGGTGAGGAGGAGGTAGATGCCACGGCACCCTGCGAGACCAAACCAATCTCATCAATATTAAAACAAGATCAAATAGCAGCTGTTAAGGTGAAATAACACTGAGTGGCAGAGATGCGGCACATCGCAGAGAATGCACCTAAACCTTGTTGAGAGGTAGCTTTTGTTCGATCGAATTGATAGTAGCCAGGGAATTTTTTTTAACTAAACCTCAAACGTAATTTTGTTCTTAAACTAGAAGTAAAACCTTTCCTTTCACAGTCTACATATGCATCTACTAGACAGGCTCCTTTATAATAAAATCAATAACATGTCACTGACTTTGAACTGAAACTATAACAAATATGCGGCTTTTCACTATAAAAAATTACAAGATAATTACCGTGGTTACAGGCTGGGGGTGGGACCGGCCGGACGCACCACCAGTACTGGCACACGAACCCAGACTGCTTTTGCCTACATAAAAAAATACAGTTAAAATATTACACACATGAAAGCAACAGTGTGCACGCACTGTTATGTTTCGGTTTGAAAGACATTGTAGCCAGTGTAACTACTGGACATAATGAGACTTAGGACGGTATTAATAAATGAATCTCAAGTTTAAGTTACATCTCAAGTAGACATAATGTATTGAACTCTTCATACATTATGTCTACTTGAGATGTAACTCAAACTTGAGATTCATTTATTAATACCGGCCTTAGGATCTTATGTCTCAGGATGACGAGCGCAGTTGAATCCCACACAATATGTACATTGTAACTCAAGGTGCTGGATGGTGTTGCTACTGTTTAAAGGTGGTGGTATCGCTTACCATCAGACGAACGGCATACTCGTCTCGTCATTCAATGCAATAAGAAAATAAATCAAGGCTAATGTATATAAAAACGAAGTAAAAATCTACTGCGAATATAATAGTTAGTTTTTCATTGGTGGAGTCCTTTTACTGGTTGTTTTTAACGTTATCCACAGATTTGTTTTATGATTGTATTGTGAGCTATCAGACTAGTAGCACAATGGTAAGTGCGTACCTCGTTTATCTTTCCGGGTGGAGGCCGGGTGCGGCTGCGGCATGTCGCGAGCCCGCGGCCGCCTCCCGCCCGCCGCGCTGCTGCTCGCGCCCTCCCCGCCCGCTGCCTGCAATACACAGTACTCACATTTGAACACTAAAAGTGGATCCTTAGCCTCCGAAATCAGAACCCTCCAGGTGACCGTGTCCTGTGCCAGCTTTTGCCTGAACTGACTTGAAGCTGGCGCATGCCACAGTCGACCATATCACTCAAGCGGAAACTGGGTCGTCCCATCGCAGATGCGTTGTATAACCCATAAAAATACTCATAATAATTACTACAAATATCGAAATTTTATACATAGAAACCGGCTAAAAAATAATCCTTTTAAAATAAACAAAGCCAAAAGTAAAGCGTTTAATTCAAGTCATATAAGTATAAGTAGGTATCTTTGTTATTAAACTATCTTAAGTGCATGCACGTGTCAATGTTATTCTTATAATATACATTATACTCCAATTCAGTTAAATCATTTCCTCAAATTAAAAGTCTGATGCCCGAATACTCAAACGCTACTTAAATATGTGAGATGGCCTTACGGATTTAAGCATTCGTTAAGGTTGAAATTGGTATACTGAAACGTAACTTATCTCCAAACCATAAATTTAAGGCGACTCCGTTTAAGGTCTGCTTATTGATTCAAACGGTAGTCACAAACACTGCTTAAAGTTTGACAGCTATGTAAGGCCTCCTCATATGGCTGTTAATCAAGATTAATTTGAGAGTGCATCAGACTAGTCTCAAATCTTTATAATTTTATTGCGTAATAACTACTTATTATATTCTCTTTAGATTTAATAAGTCGTCTTATTCTCCACTATCATCATTGTCTGAGGAATATAGTAATGGTAAAGGTATCAATGGAAGAAATCGAGAGAAATTAAACGCTTTCGAAGAATACAATTATGATGATTTTAAAAGAATATTCCGACTAATCAAGGAAACTCTTCTTCATTTATGTTCTTTAAATCGGGACATTATCTAGGCGGAAACAAAAAGAAACGCAGACAATCCAAGTTCATCGAGGTTATTTTCACGGGAAACAACCAACGGTAGTACATCATATTGTGCGTAGTATGGTGGTTGAGTTAGCATTTATAAATACGCCTACTGCTGATGATAAACGGAGATGATAAAACTGAAATAAGAATTATGAATATGATTGTTGTTGATTTGTTTTATTTTTTTTCCAAAATGGCTAATGTCAACCCTGACCATACTGCCAAGTGGCAATATAATGCCAATATAAGCTCATCACATCAATGTTAAGAATATAATAATTAATAATTTATTTCTAATAATGAATATGCCATTCCTATATATTAAAAACCTAGGATGGTTTTTAAACGTACCTACTTACCATTTTTACTATATAGCATCAGCACAGTACACAAAATACACACGAAAATTAAATATAATAACATTTGAAATCATTTTTAAACTGCGCATTGTGTTATTCGATTTATCATCTAAAAATTATACTGCGTGAAACGGCACATAAATATCAAATTTATTAAAATTGTAATCGAAAACAAACTTTTTATAATCTGTAGCAAAGTAACTGCTCCTCAACTGAGTTTTCCATCAAATCTTTTAAAGTAAGTTTGAGAATGCCATTTAAAATAAGAAGCCTGTTAAAATTAAGTAGGCCTCAGATAACTTGGTTGGTTCAATGGCGTTTGAGTATTCGGGGGTGAGAGTGAGAGACTACAGCGCACTTAGCATTAGTGGTTATCACATTATCTATTTATTTTCTCGTTCAATGAAACAACAAACCCCTAGAATGAAAAACTTTTTAACAACAAATTAAACCGACTTCAAAACTACTACAAACAAAAAAAACTTTGTATATATATATTTCTATGGACTACACAGATTTTAAAATGTGTCCTTAAATTATATTCAGGCGACATCCCATTTAACTCAAGTTTCCAACCTTAGCCATGTATTGGTCATTGATATCTGATGCCGTAACGACATATATTAATGTAATAATATATCGACACGAATGCCTTAATAATTATACATACTTATTCAAGTTGCTTAAAAATATGTTTTAGTATATTTTTTTAAATAAATCTTTACAATAGTACTTTTTCTCTTCATTTATTTTATTAAAAGAGTCTATATTTGATTTTATAATTCAAACCATAAATTAGAAAATTATAATTAATAAAAATATAAAACGATGCATGTGAGAGTACAAAAATGATAGTCATTAGCATCGTCATCGTAGATAGAGTAGCAAGCAATGGCTTTCATTAAAAATATTTATGAAAGTACGTTATCTCAGTGTGACAAAGCAATAATTAAACGCATGAATTTCAGTCGCTATCAAATGGCACACAATATAATGAAAACCTTAAATCAATATCTTTTTACCTACATACAAAGTAATTACCTCGCACTTTCGACAAATGATAATAAAACATAATAAAGATAAACATTAGGTTCAGAAGAATGACGGTACCTGTCTTTTAGAAGCAGTGTCCTGCCTCTGCCGTTGGGAAGATGTAGCTCCCCGCGTCAGGCAAGCACCCAGGGTCGCACCCGTTGCAGCAGCTATACTCTGCGCGGACAACCAAACAATCAAAGCGAATACCGTACACACACAATGCATATTTATCACTTCGCCATACGTATGAATAATTCATACAGTTTATATCGCGAGCACATACATTATCGTTAAGATATCGGTGCACTCTGTGACGCGTCAGTTTCAGCACTGAGCCACTAACTACTCAGTACTGAGTACTGCCGGCTGACGCGCGACGCACACGGGCGCGGTATGCAGAGGCCAGTGCACATATAGCGTTGTCGCCAGTAACAAAGATTCATTAAACTTATTTACTTCCTCATTTATTTTTAACCAATACAAAGGATACACGGCGGTAATACTTCGGTGACAAGTGACTACGGCATATCAATTAGATAAGAAATAATATTCATTTATAATTTAAAAAGAAACGTGTATATGCATATAAATATAAATAAAAATATCGTAATACAACTACGCCACCGAGGCAGTCGAGGAGGTCTTGGGTTCGATTCCTGATTCGGGCAAATGGATATTGTTTTTAATTTCAGTATCGGACTAGAGTCTGGAATTTGTGCCCGATATGGCGATAGGCTCGCCCCCCAATCACATCATGGGACGGAGTGCGCATGGCGAAAGTTCGATGCACTAGTTGCGCCTCTGCCTACCTTTTCGAGGATAAAAAGCGTGAGTGTATGTGTATAACTCGCACGAATTTTTCTAAAGAGGAAGAGAGATCCGTGCATTATCCTATAACGTTATAAAGATCGCAATGTGAATCCCATCACTATTCTACCAATTCCGCACGAAACATTTTTGAAACCGAAGAGTTGATAAAGAAAGAAATGAACAAACTCATACCAGCTTTGGCTTAAAGTATAATTATTATCTACATTAAGAATTAAATGTATTTACCCTTCGTGCGTTAGTCTGCCTTAAGTAAGGAAGGTCGCGTGGTACTATCAGTAATTTGCTTAAAGCACTGTGCTTCGACGAACTTGCCTCTGTGAATAAACAATAACATATAATTGATTTGTTTGCTTTAAGTATACTTAAGTAATGAGCGGTGATCAGGATAACAACACCAGCGAACCTTGGATATCCTTGAAAGGTGGCGGCGTGGCAGTCCTGCCAAAGCCGTCCGGTATACTCCTACGCTCTGGCTGGCCCTGAGTCGCGTCACTCGTCGACGGACTCCCTGCAGTACCAAAATGTATTTATAAATATTATCTGCGATGAGTAACTGCGCTTCATCCATGATAACATCTGATAAGCTGTATACAGAGTCCTATGTTAAGTGCTCCAATATCTCAAAATAGAACGAATACTACTAGTACAGTATAATGGCTTAATTACTTAATTAATATTGTGAATACAGTATAGTTAACAGGGGAATATAATCAATAATTGCAGTATGATACGAATTCTAATTACTATTTTATTGATGAATATAATTATGTAATGATATTGAAGTACGTAGTAATGTATTACCTGAATTGTCACTAACGACTGTTGAGGTAGGCGGGCCGAGGTCGCGATGATGCCTGTTTCGCAACAAATAAGTGCAGGATGTCTGCGTTGCGTTTTGCTGCTCTGCTCTCTCAAATTCTTGTTTGGACGTTTTACTGACAGAGACGTCACCTGTGTCCGTGCCCTCTCTGATGTTTGTATCTATTTTAAATTTCTTCTTGTATTCTTCAATATTAATCAAACAACTACTTTTCCTGTTTGACAAAGAACGATGCGAGGATCGTTTTCTTTTCTTGCCTTTTCTGCGGCTAGTTGTCGGACTGTACACAGAATAATCAGAGTCTAGTAATTCTGTGACTGTCGAGGAGCTAAATGGGGAATAGGCAAAGTCTCTTTCGTCTAATGGCAACAAGCCGCCTTCGGAATAATTAGCCTGCGTCGATGTCGTCGAAGCGTTCTGGCTTAATGGCGACTGTGACAATAATTGCGTTTTTAAATTATTCGGGGTTTGCTCACAAGCACTCTCACTGGATTTAAGAGCAGTCCGTGAACGTGTGCAGTAGGCGACGCACTCCTCGGTGCTATTGTTCGATGCGGTTTTGCGTTTCTTCCTGTCATGCGAGGAGGTGCGTCCGCGTTTCGTGTATACGCCGGATGATTTATTGGTATCTCCACCCTTGAAGTCGGTCGTGTCGCAGCGTGTCTCGTACACGTCAGCACCGTAGGACCAACGTTCGGTAATGGAGTAGTCAGACCTGGGCAACGAGTTGATAAGACGCGAGCTTCTGCGGAGTTCAACGTGTGCCTGTGGATCTGTGTCGGAGACGCGGCTGGGGGAGTGTCGGCTGGTGGAACGCGGCAGAGGCGACGTCACGTTGCGTCTGCTGCGGCGGCTGTGGCTCGTTCTTTGCACCTGACGCAACCACCGACCGCCCACCACCCTGCTAGGAGAAGACCTGCACAATAAAAATATTGAATACATTAATTAACAACATAAAATTTTGAAACATACTTATTATTCAACATTTTTATATTATGTCCACAATGCCATCTGTATACAGAATGCGAACTGCGCTGTACCTCACTGTAGATGCAGTGTAATAACTTTGATCGGTTATTTTTAAAACACTATTACAGTTGTTGATATATCATATGAGCAGACATCTCAATCGATTTTATTAATAAGTCACGTTCTTATAAACGCTTATGAATGGCGTTCAATGCAATATCTCCGCGAATTCTTCATATTATATTTTCGTAACAATCCTATCAGACACTTCCTAATTAACCGCTAAAGTAAACTATCATTATTCCGATGACTTGTTTACTCTTATATGAATTATTTTTGTGTTTAAAAAACAAAACAAAAGTCCTTTATATCCGAAGGTGTAAGCTGAGGTGTACCGTGCAACCATGGCGCCCACTTTTCGTTGAGTTTTCAAGCAAACCGTAATCACAGGGCTGGTTTGGTGCCACTTAAACTGCAGATGATATACGAGGTTTACATCGAATGGGACTTTGACAAGTGCCAGTGGATATGCCGAGTATTTGATGGATTTTTTTTTAAATCCGTTCATTACATCAGTCATTAGTAGGATTCAACATAATGTACTACATATATTTTTTGATTCTGATAAAAACTGGCCAAGTCCAATCTAACCTACTTTAAGATCTCACATTTTTAAATAACAGCAATTGTTATAGGAATTATAGGTATCTAATAAAGCAAAGAAATAGAGTTTAATACTTGTTCATAATGTTATATTGTTCTTATAAATACATATTTGGATTTTGCATAGAACTTGGCACTCATTTAGATCTCCATTCTTTTTGAGGCGAAGCCCACAGCCAAGCATAATTTTGCATTGAACTTGGCTCTCCTTTTTTACATTTATGTTTTTGGTGTCTTTTTGTAAAGAAAACTAGGCAGGTATTGAGTTATGTTGTGCCGCGCGCCGCCGACACACCGGTGGCCGGTTGTTTAGCGCGTATTACAAGTTTGTATGGGGACACCACTTATTTTTTGACTTAACTTTATTTTTATATTTTTGTTATATATCAAATATAATCCTACTAATATTATAAAGGCGAAAGTTTGTAAGAATGTATGGATGTTTGGATGTTGGGATGTTTGGATGTATGGGTGTTTGTTCCTCTTTCACGCAAAAACTACTGAACGGATTTCGATGAAATTTGGCACAGGGGTAGATCATGTCCTGGATTAACACATAGGCTGCTTTTTATCCCGGGAATTTTCCCGGAAAAACTTTTAAACGCGGGCGGAGCCGCGCTCAAAATCTAGTATTACATATATTGGGATAGTTTCAATTATTTGCTTGTAATGGTTCCAATGCTACCATTAAGAATTTTTTTTTTGTATGGGGACCCCCTATTTTTTAACTTATTTTTTATTTTTTTCCACGCTTACACACAATTACCGAGCTGGATTCCAAATTTCATCCTTCTAGGTCATCTGGAAGTAGGTTAGGTTTAGGTATGTCAGTCAGTCAGTCAGTACTAAAATGTACGACTTTTTAACCTTCATATCTTTATAACCGTTTGAGATAGCTTCATGAAATTTGGGTTTCTAGATGTCCTTATGGATATAATTAAACACACGTAGTTTTATGTGTTTACATTAAAGAGGCTTTGACTTATAGAAGGGTCAAAAGTGGCACCAGGTGGTTCGTGTAATATTACACTCGGCGCTGGCTAGCCAGTTCCTTTGCTTGAACTTGGCTTGACACGCTGCCGCGTGTCTAAATGTCTGTCTGTGGCATCCTAGCTCTCAAACGAATGGACCAATTTGGACGCGTTTTTTTCTTGTTTGAAAGCTGATGTGATCGAGATGGTTCTTAGCTATAATTTATGAAGATCTGTTGAGGGGTTTGAAGATTATTAGCTCAATTAACAACTTAAAAAGTCCAACTGATAATAATTTTGATGTACTGTGACTTCGGCAATATTTATAAACATGAGCTGATGCTGCAGCGTCAAGTAGTCTGCAGAATATCCCAACTCCTTAGCAAATTATATCAGATTTTGCGTGTTTGCGCACATAAGGATGGTCCTCAACGAGTAGATGTTAGATAGTTGATTATCAACGTCCCAAAAAATCTCTAAAAAGTAAAATAATAGAAGTGTCTGTATCATTTAAGTCCCTAGTAATATTTTGACCCAGCGAGCGATTCCAGGCGGAAACATTGGTCATTCTGGAATGCGCGGACCGCACAAGGCAAATAATCAAATATCAGCACAATACTGAAATCATAAAGAAATCAGCACAATACTGATTTACAGCGACAGTCAAACAACCTTAAAGGCAGATGATAAACCAGAGACTGTCGGCCCTAGTAGAAAGAATGCAAACGCAAACTGAACACGCCAGCAGCCGACATAGAAGTCATCAGGTACCTGGTCATCAAGGCACCACAGGAAATAAGAAGGACGATGAGCTAGCGAGAGAGGAGGAGCTGATGAAACATTTATAGGACCGGAGCCATGCTTACCTACACCGGCAAAAGTCATGAAGGAAGTAATCAGCAGAAAGATAGCTACAGAAACAAACGTCAGATGGAGAGAAATGAAGGCCTGTCGCCAATCTAAAATCTTCATCAAGACTTTAGATCAGAAAAAAACAAAAAGCCTACTCAAATTCAGGAAGGAGGACATAAGAGCTATTATAGGAATCATGATTGGATACGGTACGCTGAAGACACTTAAAAATAATAGGTAAGACCGAAGATGTCTCGTGTTCAGAATGTGGAGAAGACAAGACCAGCATCCACTTTCTGGCAGAGTGCTCAATGAACTCTCTGCCAAGATGGGAGATACTGGGATCAGACAGACTGCAAGTAGCACAACTACACTGGGTAAAACTAGGAGACATGATCAGGTTCTGTAGGACAACAAAGAGGTTTGTAAGGTCTGAAGGGGGCATACTGTAGGAGTACCCGTGAAACCAGTGCTCTAGGGTGGAAGCTGTCACGAATAGCCAAGGTAAGGAAGCGACGCTGCATCTAACTGGGGGACGCTGCTTGGGAGAAAACTGGGACTAAGGGTGAAATAGTTCCAATGAGGCGAACTGATCACCCGTCTGTGCGACTACATACGTCCCCACTAAACATACATACATATATATTTCGACCCAAGCGTCCTCGCGTCGGGGGACCGAACACAGGACCAGGGAGATGAAAATACTTCTTTAGCTGTCTGAATTTTATTTTGGTTAAAAAATATGTATTATGATATAATAGGTTGGGGACTAGTAATAAAATCTCTTTGGCTGTACTATTTCTATCTGGTTGGTTTTGATGACATCAAAAAGGTTACATTTAAAAAAAATAAACAAATTATACTCCATCAGTTTAGGTATGTAAAAATGTAAATGTAAACAGAAAATTACATATGATTCCCGGGTAGTGAACATTTTCATACAAAAATATTTATGAAGACTGTTGTGCCAATAAAACTACGGCGTACAACAACAAACACTTTCAAAATTCAAAAGCCTTTATTACTGATTTTTACAATACAAATAAAATATAGTTATGCACATCAGTCCGGTTCTTAATCTAAATCAGCGTGTCCTGCGGACACATAGGCCTCCTCTAACCTCTTCCATTCCTCTCTATCTCTTGCAGCTCTGAGCCACAGCGGTCCTGCAACCTTTTTTATGTCGTCGGACCACCGGTTCAGTTGCCTTCCCCTTTTTCTCTTGGTGTTATATCGTGGAATCCATTCCGTAAGGTGTTTGCTCCATTTCATGGTTGTCTCCCTTAGCATGTGACCTGACCAACGCCATTTAAGTTGCCGAGTTTTCCTGGTTACATCTTCGACTTTAGTTACTTTTCTTAGGTCTGTTGCTCGCTTCTTGTCAATTATTTTATAGCCCAGGATGCTCCTTTCCATGCTCCTCTGACAAGTTCTCAATTTGTGGTGGAGTTTTCGTGTCATAGCCGATGTTTGGCAGCCATAAGTTAAGGTTGGCAGTATGCATGAATTGAATAGCTTTCGTTTTATTTCCATGGTGTATTTTTTGTTTTTCATAATGTCTTTGAGTGACCAAAATCTCTTCCATGCATTTGTTATTCTTCTATCTAATTCGAGTGCCATTCGGTCTTGAAATGAGATAAGTTGTCCGAGGTATATGTAAGTTTTCACATAATCTATTTTCTCGCTATCTACATATATGCTAATTTCTTTTCTATTAGTCATAGTCTTGGTTTTAGATTTGTTTATTGTGAGCCCAACCTCTTTGCTTTTTGTGGTAAGATCTTGTATCATTGTCTGTAGTGTTTCAGGATTGTCAGATATCAGTACCAGATCGTCTGCAAATCTGAGGTGATTGAGCTTGTGCCCATCAATACTAATTCCATGTCTGTCCCATTTCAGAGTTCTCATAATTTCTTCCAGTACAGCAGAAAAAAGCTTGGGTGAGAGAGGGTCACCTTGTCTGACCCCTCTTTGAATTGGAGAATTTTCACCATGTCTTTCCAGTTTGACCCGTGATGAACTATTTAGATAGATATTCCTTATCAGTCGTATATATTTGGGTTCTACACCTTGATTTTCTAGAGCTTTCCAAATGCAGTGGTGTTCCAAGCAGTCAAAGGCCTTGTTGTAGTCTATAAATGATAGGTATAGAGTGCATCCATGTTCTTGGCATTTTTCTATTATTTGTTTCAGACTATGCATGTGGTCTGTAGTTGAATGTCCAGATCTGAATCCTGCTTGTTCTATTGGTTGGTGAAAGTCCAAATTTTTTGAGATGCGATTTAAGATTATTTTTGAAAACACCTTGTAAACATTTGACAGGAGGCTGATAGGCCAATAGTTGCCTATGTCGTCTTTGTCACCTTTTTTGTATATATGGATAATTGTAGTGCTTGTCCACTGGACGGGTATGTATTCGGATTCAAGAATGGTGTTGTAGAGATTAGTAAGTCTCTTCAGGTTATCTGGCAGTGTAGCTTTCATCATCTCATTCGTAATGTAGTCCTGACCGGGAGATTTGTCATTCGTCTGTGTTCCCACAGCATAGGCCACTTCATTATCTAAAATAGGGGGAATAATCTCTTCGTTTTCTTCCTCTAGAATTGCATATTATCGTTCTACAAATTTTGTTGAATACAGTTCCCTATAGAAATTAGTTGCTGTGTCAACTATGTTCTTTCTTTTTGTTTCAGGTTTCTCCTTTTTATTTTTTAGTTTTGGGATCCACACTTTTGTAGCGCGAAGTTCCTTGAGGGCTTTCTTTATTCCTCCTGTTTTAATTATGTGATGTTCTATACATTTCATTATTTTTCTGGCTCCGTCTTTTTTAATTTGGTTACTTATTTCTTTGCTTATTTTAGTGATTTCTTTTAATACTTTTATATCTTTTTTATTTTTGAACATAGTCTTTCTTTTTTGGATTAAATCCTTGGTAGTTTGGCTGAGCAGCTCTGGTTTATCCTTCCGTATTTTTGTTGTTTTGTACAAATAGCTAATTACTTTATTATATATTTCTTGGATTTTATTTTTGTTTTGTGCTGTTGCGTCTGTCAAATTTGATGGCTCTTGTTGTGTGAACTGGTGGTGATTTTTATGTCTGTAGTGTTTTCTACATTTCTTTTGGTCAGTGCAGTACAATCTTGCTCTTACCATGCGGTGATTAGTATTGAAATTTAATTGACTGATTACATGTACATCATGGATTAATTTTGGCTGGTTGCTGAGGATGTGGTCAATTTCATTTCGGTGTAAGCCATCTGGTGATATCCAGGTCCATTTTTTTGACGGCTTCTTCTTAAAGCAGCTGTTCATGAACTTTAATTTGTGTTCAAGGGCTATTTGTACCATTCGGTCCCCATTGTTACTTCTCTTTCCTCTACTATATTTCCCCATTATATCCTCTTCGCCTTGGTTTTGTTTCCCGACAACAAACACTTAAAATTATTAAATTCACTTTTTATCTCTTATGATCCATTGGAAAATTTTCTGGCGTGCCTGTCGTATAGGGAATGTGCACGTCGTAAGCTCTGCCATCTGGTGGCGCAATACAAATCTTTTTCAGCCCATAGATACGTGGCATTGACGAAAATATTCATATTAAAAGGATGAAAAATAGCATTTAATTTGTTGATAATGTATTGCTGTGAACCTGGATGCTCCAAAACAATAAAAATCATCTATATTTATTACAACCAGCTAGTAATTTGAACAGCAATGGATAGAATTCTACTAATTCTTAGTTGTAGTACTCCAAAGAATGAAAAAGTATTGAATAGTAAGCTTCAATTTGATAAACTTTTAATTCATTAAAGTCCAAAAATCAGACCTTAGTGCATTAAAATTACCATAAAAAAGTTAGAGGGAATGTTAAACCATTGCACCAATTGTAAATTGGCAGTAACCAAGTAACTTTTTAAAGTAATTGGCATAATACACTTAGTACGTTTTTTTTACATCACAAGTGAACAAAGTTTCAATAAATTTGTATAATTTTTTACATAAAGATTTTTTCCAGACTTTTTTAAAATTATGTCAAAAATAGGAAGATTGTTTTAGATTACTCATACATCCATTGTTAAATTAAAAAAAAACATAGCTTAAAATGTCATCATTTGTAGTAATGAAATGCATTTAACTGAACAAAATCAAGTTGTTCGAAAAATATTAACAATAATAATATCAGTGTCAATTCTTTCTATCACAGGGATAATCCCAAAATACCCACATAATGCCATCAAACTGTTAAATCTAGCGACAAACATCTACATAATCCAAAAAGCTGTGATTCTTTAAAAGTATGTACTATAATACAACAATATTAAATAGGCATTACGCATAAAAAAATCTGGAGGGTATGCAAATTATAATCAGATATTATAACATTCAATTCAATAACTTGCAAATTCATTGTGCTGTAAAAACAAAGAAACAAAATCAATATGAAATGTCACAACATTGTGCAAATTTATTTTGGTAGTCTGTCAAGGCCTGCGACAGACACCGGTGTCCATATAAACAGGGTTTTTCCATACATCTATATATATAAGCGGGGCTTGACAGGTTAATGGCCCTACTGCCAGTAGCCTGACACGAGTCGGCTTTTCTGACCACACTGGTCATTGTGCAAATAGTTGTGAGTAATTTCATAAAATAGTAATTATTGAAAACAGTAAAAAAAGTTACTTTTGACACTCATCAAATAAATGTCACATGGAATAAGAACTCCTGTAAAGTTTCAAATCGAAATGTCTAATATTGTTTTCTCACATAAACTTTCAGTCCCCATATAAACCGTTTAACCCGTGAAACCCTGCTTATATATATAGATGTATGGGAAAACCCTATATATTTGGACACCGGTGTCCGTAGCGGGGCTTGACGAGTCAAGCATACATATACATACATACATATACACTCACGCCTATTATCCCCGAAGGGGTAGGCAGAGGCGCAACTAGTGCACCCACTTTTCGCCGACATTCCGTCCCATGATGTGATAGGGGGCGAGCCTATCGCCATATCGGGCACAAATTCCAGACTCCGGACTGATACTGAATAGAAAAAGTCAATATCACTTTGCCCGACCCGGGGATCGAACCCAAGACCTCAGCTTTGCACGAGTCAAGCATTGAATTTTAAATTAACTTTCCTTATCTGTAGATAGGTATTATAACATAAAGAGAACATTTGAGTAAAATTTTTGATTTCTAGTTTTTTTATTTATTTTCAATTGTGGTTAAATGACGAAAAAAGTTCAAGCAATTGGCCAGGAAATTTATGAGTAAGAGAGCCAAACTTTTATGTTCATATTATGGATTATAATAACTGTATTTTCATTAAGGATGCACTGGTTTAAGTTATAAGACTAAACGCCTATGTATATTCTGTATTCTAGTAAGTCTCTGTATATTTTTTTTTATTGCTGAAAGTAAGCTTACAGCAGGTTAAGGATATTATAGTAAGAAAACACATGCCCACATTCAACACTCACAAAGTGAGTGGAATTATGAGAAAAATGTAAAAGTAATGAAAATTTCTGGGACCAGTGGTAACCATACTAAATATATGAAAAGAAGTACAGAGCTGTTACCCCACATTGCTCTCCTGGGAGAGACACTAAAACTTTATTAACTTTGCCTACTACATTTGAGAATACAAGAGGCAATATACTTGAGAATGATAAAGGTAATTTTATACACTATGGGAATTTTTTATCCTACCAATATTAGTTTTGATGCATAATTCTGTCAAGCCCCGTGACAGACACTGGTGTCCATATATATAGGGTTTTTCCATACATCTATATATATAAGGGGGGCTTGATGGGTTATTATTGATGCAATTGCTATTTTGATCTTAATTCACACAATGATGTCCTAATACATATGACTATGAATTGATCTTATAACTTGAGAAAGTTGGTATAGAATGATCAGGGCTTTAGAAATAATAATATTATGCTGTATATTATCCTTCATAGTTTTAATTTTAACAGATGATCTGGGTAAATGTGTATTTTATAATACTCTAAAACTAAATGCACATAAATCTATACTAATATTATAAAGCTGAAGAGTTTGTTTGTTTGTTTGAACGCGCTTATCTCAGGAACTACTGGTTCGAATTGAAAAATTATTTTTGTGTTGAATAGACAATTTGTCGAGGAAGGCTTTAGGCCATATAACATCACGATGCAACTATTAGGAGCGAAGAAATAATGGAAAATGTGAAAAAAACTGAGAAAATTATTCATCCTTGAGGGTTTCCATTGCGTGCACTGCCACAACGGTTCAAGACACCAAAAATATATGTATGAAAGAATTATTCCTCTTGAAATGATCTAAAAAAATGTCCATGACAGTATATGTCTATCTTTTAAGATTAACTCACTAGAACCGTTTTTATGGTAATCAAATTTGGTCGAAATTAATGCATTATTTGTTAAGAGTTGTATCAATGTCATAATATTAATCTTTATCCAAATAAATGTGTTGGATAGAGTGATTCAACGGGAAGGTTTTTATGTACTTTTAGCCTGGAAAAACTTATTAACGCGGGCGAAGCCGTGGACAAAAGCTAGTATATTATATAGCTGCACATTGCAAAACTCTATTGAGTGAAGGAATTGATCAAGCTATTTTATTTTTCTTGAAAAATTTAAAACAAAGGGGTGAGACAACCTTTGTCACTTTAATTATTTCACCAAGATATAAAACGAATGGCGCATGGTTGCATTACCGTAGTAATGTAATATACTTGACAATGCATTAGTATATGAGGCTTACCCGCTGGACTCTCTCGTGAGTGCAGAGTGTGACGACGGTGTGATGTGTTGCTCGGCCATAGACGACGCTGGGGAACACACGCGGCTGCTTGTGTGGGGCCTGCGCAGGCCGCCCGCGCGCGCTACCTGCCCGGCACCATGCCAGGGCTAGCGCTACGACGCTGCCTCTGCATACACTGCGCCGCACGACATTTCACAACCACATCACCACCACCACCGAGATCACCTTCTCCGTCACACTCACTGCACTCGACACTTCACGCACTGTACTCACAAGTGACACACCGCCGACCTATCTGGAACAAAAGATAATACACAGTCAGACACCGAACAATCCTACGTTACATAAACATTTCAACTATCCACAGTCCAAAGCCTACCGCTTATGCTCGACAACGCTTCCACGGTTTACTATCACTGTCGCTATTCAATGTGCAAACAAAACGACCACTGGGAATTTATATATAATATTCCAAATACCACGTTACACAGAAATTATTGAAATGGATGACACATCAAGGACAGCTACGCTTTCCGAGTATTTTTCAATCTATTCCACACAGCTGGTTAGCTGTCATAAAATAATGTTGCCATCCTAACCACACAAATACTACTGCTGAACTTATTGATTTATTTTGCTGCGCTACTTTGTTTATTCATACCGTGAAGAACAAAATAATCTAAATCATATACTATAACAGTAGGTAATAATTAGAGGATACCTAAGAAAAACGTAAGTCCATATTGCACCTTATTTTTTTTTATTGTAGATAGAGAGGTGAGGACTTCTCTATTAACTTTAGTTACTATGACTTTAAAACAGTTTGGCTAACTAATTTCATCATCAATAACTTTAGGGAAAAAATCAGGCTGTAAGTTTATTTCTCTCGCTGATATAATTAGTATTACTTGAATCAGAGTTGAAAAAATAGCAGTAATATCTCACGCCAAATACTTATTTATCCGCAATAAATAGCACTTACAAAAAATCATAGAAATATATTATTAAGATGTGTAATTCCACTTCCAGCGTCCAATTTCTTTTATTTTTATTAATTATTCAATGCATTCCACGAGGTGTTCATTACTATTCAAAATTATTACGTTAGTTTTAATTAGTTTTTATTGATAAGTTTTACACACACAATATTATTGGACACTATGGAGGAGTGTACACTGAAGGCTTAATTTTTTTTATTATACTAAGAGATTGCCTCGGTACTCGGTGGCGTAGTTGTATTACAGTACGATTGCAAAGCTGAGGTCTCGGGTTCGATCCCCGGGTCGGGCAAAGTGATATTGAGTTTTTCTATTCAGTATCAGCCCGGAGTCTGGAATTTGTGCCCGATATGGTGATAGGCTCACCTCCTATCACATAATGGGACGGAATAATGGCGAAAAGTGGGTGCACTAGTTGCGCCTCTGCCTACCCCTTCGGGGATAACAGGCGTGAGTGAGTGTTTGAGTGTGTATATTATACTAAGAGCTTGATCAGTTCAATTTTGTTTGATTTTAATAACACCTGATGGACTTAAAGATGACTCTACAATATACTAATCTACGAGCTTCATTTACACAAGAAGTTTCTCGAATGCGAGCGGGGAAAAATCGTAATCGATCATCGTATGCGAGAACTCTCCACGCGATTCTCTCCTGTGGTTGTTTTTGTTATGATAAAAACTCGTAGCAATTGAGCGATACTCGGATTCGAATGTGAAAGGCGAGACTTCCTCCTCTTAAATTGTGAAACTGACAAGATTTCGCAGGATGACATAATAGTATGCAAAAGTTTCTCGCCTTGTCTCAACACCATTTAGTACTTAGGCGAAATTCGCAAGTGATGATGCGCGCCTCGAACAAATCGTTCTGTACTGATTTTGTACGAGATTCGCTCGGCAAAGTTTCTACGGTTTGTTTACACACACGGTGACCAAGGAGTTTATAGGGCGATATTTGCTTTCGAGAGGAGACAGCAAGTAAGGGTCACACGTAAAAAAATAAAATGATATATTTTACACATTTTTCTGACCCAAAAGCCACAACCACGCTACATCACTATTATTAACGTCTTATTACTAATTTATCTTGAAACACTGTTGTATTTCCTTAGAAAAGGAGCCACATTACTAAATATATAAGGTTGGGGAACAGTTTCTTCGCATTTTATAAGAAAACTCAAGACTTCTTTTTTCAGAGTTTATTTACATTTAATTATAGTATATATGTGCCATTTTGTTCGATGACTTTCTGTCATCTTGTAAGTAGTGCCATGAACCCGTTGCTGTAGAAATTTTAGGACTTCTGAACAAAAAAGTAGACAAGTAGTTTTGACAGTCGTCTCTTGATATTAACCTGACAGTGCCTAAAGAATTTTAAAGAGACTAAAACCGGTGGAAACCTGAAGGTGCAAAGTCAGGTCTATATGGTGGATTTTGAATGGTCATTTTGATAGAAAAATAATAACTGAAAAATCATTTTACTAATTTGTTCCTTTTTTAAAATGTATCCTTTTTAATGTCATCAAAACCAGCCAGATGCAAATAGTACAGTTTATTACAAGTTTATACATGCTATATGCGAAAAGGCTTTTACCCGACCTATTATTATCAAGTTAAAATTAAGAAATCACGGACCCTTTCTGCAATGATCTATTAGAAATTCAAATAATAATGAATGAAATGAAAATCATTAACCTTGAATGCTCAAACGTTATTCATCAAAGTTATACCTACTAAATAGAAGTATTTTTTAACAGCTTGTAACACTGACAGAAATGGTAGTAATTTGCGGAACAAAAGAACAACGCTAGGGCAAGGCATATATAATGTTTTTTTTCTTGGTGTTATTTAAAGATTAATTATAATTATTATTGTAAATTAAATGGTTGGTAGAAAAATTATAAGGGATAAAAAAGCACAGATACGCATGTGCTCTTATTTCGAATGAGCTGTAGCCTAGAGTGGAGTGTGGACCCGTGTTTTTATAAATTTTCTTAACTAGCTTTTGCCCGTGGCTCCGCCCGCGTTAAAGTTTTTCCGGTATGTTAATCCAAGGCATGATCTATCCGTGTGCCAAATTTCATCGAAATCCGTTCAGTAGTTTTTGCGTGAAATAGTAACAAACATACATCCATTCTTAAAAATTTTCGCGTTATAAGCTTTTGCCCGCGGCTCCGCCCGCGTTAATAAGTTTATTCGGGATAAAAGTAGCCTATGTCCTTCTCTGGATCTCAAACTATCTCCATACTTATTTTCTTGTGATTCCACTCGCAGAAAACTATTTTCCGGGATTAAAGGCCCGGCTTATATTTTCCTGGGATAAGAAGTACCCTAAGTCCCTCCCAGGGTCTTAAACTATCTCCCTACCAAATTGCATTGAAATCGGGTCAGTGATATGGCTGTGGTGTCTCAACTCGCGAGAACATAAAGTCCGGGATAAAATTCCCGGGCAATGTTTTCCCGGGATAAAAATAGCCTATATCCTTGTCTGGATCTCAAACTATCTCCATACTTATTTTCTTGTGGTTCCACTTACAGAAAACTATTTTCCGGGATTAAAGTCCCGGCTTATATTTTCCCAGGATAAGAAGTACCCTAGGTCCCTCCCAGGGTCTTACACTATCTCCCTACCAAATTGCATCGAAATCGGTTCAGTGGTTTGGCTGTGGCGGCTCCACTCGCAAGAACATAAAATCCGGGATAAAAGTCCCGCATTATATTTTCTCGGGATAAAAAGTAGCCTATGTCCTTTCTCAGGCTCTAAACTATCTGTGTACCAAATTTCATTTAAATCGGTTAAGTGGTTTTGGCGTGAAAGCTTAACAAACAGACAGACTGACAGACAGAGTTACTTTCGCACTTAGAGTATGTATAAGTACCTATAGAGCGCTAATATCGCACCGTGCGCCCACTACCCAGCGTAGGCAGGTGAACTATAGCTACTTATATAGAAATGTTGGGGACTGCTAGGGATGGGCACGAGAGCAGCACCAACGCAACCGTTATCGATAAGTACAGGTCCGACCGGGCGGTACATATTACACACACACACGCCCGTTATCCCCGAAGGGGTAGGCAGAGGCGCAACTAGTGCACCCACTTTTCGCCGATATTCCGTCCCATTATGTGATAGGAGGTGAGCCTATCACCATATCGGGCACAAATTCCAGACTCCGGGCTGATACTGAATTGAAAAACTCAATATCACTTTGCCCGACCCGGGGATCGAACCCGAGACCTTAGCTTTGTAGTCGTACTGTAATACAACTATTTATTAAGTCGTCGCTACTATTGTATGCTCCGGTGGTTGAGAGATTCCGGCCCGCGTGCCGATGAAAGCAATAGATAGATTGGTATATTACACCGCTAAAATCCCCTATTTGCTGATGTCTCAATCACCTTCCCGACCGCCCTGAGCCGAGGCTCGTACCCTTCATAGGGGGTGCTCTCAGCGTATTCGTTTAAATGTAAAGGTTTGGAGCGCCTTAAGCGTTAGCCCGAAAGTACAGTGTAGGCAGAAAAGCTGACTCGCGTCAGGCTACTGACCGTAAAGTCATACTAAGAAAAAAAGTGGTTGAGAACGCTAGCAGTGGTTTTAAAACGTCGTACAGCTGGCAATCACGGTCCTCGTCTGACTAGTAATGTTACGCGCTAACTCTCTTTCACTCTACCTTAAATATTTTCCATCTTTATCAGCCAGCAACCTTTATTTGCGGCCAGATTTAATTAACCAACCGTATATCATAATAAACAGGAAAAAAATAGCTTTAATTTGATATATAAATTATAAATGTACGTATTGCAACCTTTTCAATTGAATTTAAAAAACCGGTATTTTTCCTGTCAATTTTTGTCACTCTAACATCATACTTCTTCACAAAAAAGGTGAAAAAAGTGATATTAATAATTATAGACCAATCAGCCTAGTCTCACGTTTGTATAAGACCTTCAGTCATCCACAATCGAATCGCAGAGCAACTGGATCTAGAACAGCCACCAGAACAAGCAGGATTTCGTAAGGGCCTTTCAACGACCGACCACCTTCATACCATAAATCAACTTATAGAAAAACACAAAGAAAACAATATTCCTCTTTATCTGGCCTTAGTCTATTATACCAAAGCATTTGATAGCATTTCACATACCTCAATATTTACTGCACTCCAAAATCAAAATATAGAACCAAGTTACATAAAATTGATAGAAAATATTTATAAATACAGCACAGCATCTATAAAATTGGAAACAGTTGGCACAAAATTTTGTATAAAGAAGGGCGTGAAACAGGGAGACCCGCTATCTCCCAAACTATTCACCAGCACCCTCGAAGGTGTTTTCAGGAAGCTGGCGGCTAGCTGGGATGGGCAGGGCATTGATGTCGGCGGAACCAGATTAACAAATCTGCGCTTTGCTGATGACATCGTTTTGTTTTCATCTTCGGCTTCTGAACTACAGACCACGCTGGAAGATCTCAGCGATGCAAGCCTTGAGGTTGGACTTAAAATGAACATGACAAAGACCAAAGTCATGACGAACTACCGCAATGATAAAATCACCGTGTATGGAGAAGAAATGCAGTATGTCAGCGAGTACGTCTATCTGGGCCAAATTGTCTCATTCGAGGCGAGACAAGACCGCGAAATAGAGCGACGCATAGACAAGGCCTGGCGTAGTTTTTGGTCCATGAAGGAGTTGCTTAAAGGTAATCTTCCAATGTACATCAAGCGGAAGCTACTGGATACTTGCATCCTTCCCATCATGACTTACGGTGCTCAAACCCGGTCACTCACCAAACAGCAAAAGTCCAGGCTCAAGGTTTGCCAACGGGCAATGGAGCGCAGTATTCTAGGTGTTAGGTTAACAGATCGCGTTCGAAACACCGATTTGCGTTCCAAAACTCAAATTGCCGATGTAGCTCGGAAAGCCGCTAAGCTTAAGTGGAACAGGGCTGGCCACATTAGTCGTATGTCTGATGAACTTTGGGCCCGGATTACCACTTTGTGGAGCCTTGACACTGCTCGTAGGCGTAGAGGTAGACCAAAGAAGAGATGGCGGGATGAACTGGATTCATTTAACAGTAATTGGTTCACTGTAGCGCAGCATCGCAATTCATGGAAGGATCTTGGGGAGGCCTTTGCCCGGCATTGGGACATTATAGGCTAATACAATACAACAATACGTTATGGGGGTACAAATGTATCAAAATCATAACTGTTTACACCTGGCTGCGAAGAGGTGCGGCCAAGTGCACCATGGCACCCGTGATTTTTCAGAGTCTTTATATATATTGCCGTGAGGTGGACGATATTTTATTTAAAAAACAAGTGGGTAATTTTTATTCCGAAAAATAAATTAAAAATAATTTATTAAAAATACTAGCGGCCAAATTTTGATAGGCAACCTAGAAGATGTATATATATCTCCTGATCTTAAATATGTGTAAAAATTTGGTTTGTAGCAAATACTCGATAGGTGTAGTGATTCTGCAGTGGGATCTCGTACTAATACTACAGACAAAACAAACATACCGTCATCAACCCAGAGCAGTCCTACAACACTCGTAACATCTGCAACTTCCGTCTCCCATGGTCATCGTTAGGAGATAAATTAAAATACTAGCATTCCGCATAACTACTATATTACTCTTAGAACTACTCTTACACGGTAACGTTAATTTGAGTTTCGGTCTCATTGCCGTAAACTTAAAATAATAACACCATAGGACTTGGCTATGATGATTAAAACAACGTCACTCAGACCTCAGTGAGATCAGTTGTCGTCCGTAAATGGCATCGCTAGTGACACAATTAAAATGACGTTTACCAAGAACTTACATTATAAACGAATACGCACTATAAATATGAAATGAAGAGCGTCGTTGTCGGTCGGCGCGACCGGCGACGGTCTTGCAAGCGGGGCAAAGGGCCAGGAGGCTGGTGAACGACCGCGGGCGCCACGTCCGGTCCGGTCTGCCGACATGACAGTGCCAATCGCCACTAACATTCATATTACCTAAGTAAACTGGTACCTAATGACTTCACATATTATGGTCCAATTCTATAAAAAATCTTATAACAGCAGAATGTAATGACAGGTATTAGTGTAGCAGTCGCATAATCTAATCTGTAACTATATTGCTCGCATACTTGGACGTACAGTTACATTCATGTACTGGGTGCATTTTAATATCATTGCTTGAGCAAAATATCCTTGATAGCTAACATGGAGGATAGATAGCTGTGCTGTAACAGCTACAAAAAAAAGCAAGCGACTGTATTTAGTTTATTGCCATTCACAGTACAATGTTAATCCACTGTATATAATTTTTTTTAAATGTACGAATATGGTACATGTTATTTGCAAATAGTATGTAATGCATCCCTGAAATATGTAAGCAACATAGGCAGCCTAGCAACATTTGAAACAGATTAACCTGTTTCTTTTAAACCAGTCTAGTTATAATTCAATTGCATCTCAAGCTTGTATTGGGACGACAAACAAAATGAACACTCACCAAGTGCAGTTTTTGCCAGGCAAATAAATATTCGGGCATTTGCCTTTTTCTAAACAATTTTGTTGGTTGTTCGTGTCACTGTCTGATATGATGAGCCTTTCGGATCATGATGCAGCTGGGTTGGCAGATACAGATCACGATGCTTGATGTTATTAAACTGCGTGCAAGTTGAGTAAGTATACCGAATGGCAAATAAAATACATTTCAATCGGCGTCGCCACTCGCCGTTGCCACTTAGGTACTTATTTGTTATTCTAAAGTGACCTTCCTTGACTTCGGACGTTTATCCTCTTCGCGCTCGGCAAAACCCGAATAAGACATTGATTTTAAGCTATAACATTATATGACGTAGCGGATGGCAACGTTCTCCCTATCGTTCTTAATATTCGCATTATAAAAATGTATAGCGATCAGCTGATTAATCATATTAGATAAGCACTTATAGTCTTAATAACTAATTGTGAACGAGCCGAATGACAACCTATGTCATGTATCCGTCGCGTCGCAGCTAACTAACTACGCATCACACAACACACCGTAATGTCGTAAGCTTGTAATTTTGAGATTTACATTACAGTTTCCAAGTTATTGGGAAGACTAAAACATGAGTTTGTTCTTTAAGTAAAAAATATTTTTGGTTAGTTAAAGAGGGGCAGCGTTTCAAGGCCTCGGGTCGACAACCCGACTTGCAAGCAGGGGCCACGTGCGAAACCAGCTCACCTCGACAGCCCGCTCGTGCTGAAGTTTGGACAGACCAAAATTTTAAGTAAACATTATGCGGATAGCTTACATTAGTGCATAGTGTTTTATAATTACATTGTGATGAGAATGAGACCGTTCAATAACTAATTAACTTCATATTCAAAGATAATAATGAAGTTGAGAGTCTACGCTGTACAGTCTGTAAGTCAACAATGTAATTAAAAGTGTTATTATTACTAGTTACATAATATTATGCCTTCGGTCTCCTACTATTTACTAAACTAGATTTATTTTTGTAAACATTCACTTAATTTTTTTAAGGCTTATTTGATAGAGCAGACCTGCTGGCTTAAGTCAGGTAGCGACATGTGCAAGATACCTTTTGTTATTGGATCGAATCTCAGCCGCTGATGTACTTCAAATAATCCTGGAGGGACAGCCGTTATGTGTATATCGCTTAGTGTTAAGTATTCTATCAACGAAGTGTACTACGTTGGCTATTTAATATTACGAATTCACAAGTGGCTTGTGTTCGCTACATTGTATCTATGGACGATGTATTTCGAAACTGAAATAAATAAACAACACACTAGTGCACCCACTTTTCGCCCTTATTTCGTCCCATGATGTGATGGGGACGAGTCTATCGCCATATCGGGCACAATTTCCAGACTCCGAGCTGATACTGAATAAAACTCAATATCACTTTGCCTGACTCGGGGATCGAACCCGAGACCTCAGCATTGCAGTTGTACCATACAACTACGCCACAGAGGCAGTCAAATAAATAAACAAACAGAAAGAATAAATGACGTGAATGCAGTACAAACTAAAAGCATATTTTGAAAATATTCGAGAATTTAGTTTTGAAATAACGGTGAAGGAGAACATCGTGAGGAAACCTACATACCTGACAATTCTCCATAAGAATATCGAGGGTATGTGAAGTCTGGCCACCCGCATTAGCCTAGCGTGGTGAACTAAGGCCCAACCTTTCTCAGTAGTAGAGGAGGTCCGTGCTCAGCGGTGGGCAATACAGAGCTGATTGCATTACATTGCAATATTGTCGACATAAACGTGTAATAATTATAACTATGCAAACATAGTATGCAAACATTTAAAAGTTATGTATCTATGACATAAAGAAGAAAACTGAATACGCTTCTAAGGATGTTTGTTGTATGTTACAAATAAATCCATAAACTGTTTATTGTATTTGGGTAAATGGCACTTACAAAGACTAAGTCCTGGATTAACGTATAATACGAAAGTTTGATCCCGAAAGTGTGCTATTTAAGTGGAAACTTTCATTCCGGAGAATTTTACGGGAGTCGCGAGTATAACAGTGAAATATATTATGACAAAACGTCGTATTACAATTCATAACTTTATTTGGCACAGAGCGCGATGAAGGCCTGCGCACGGACGCGCGGCCATCGGTGGTGGCGGTTGACATTTGAGGTTATCCATAATTTCATTTTAAATTATGATAATAGCCACAAAACACATGCACGTAAATTAAACATGGTTTTAAAAACAAATCGTGTTACTAAAACCTGTACACGCAATGTGAATTTTCAGTGTGTGTAGATCAGTAATATTTTTTATAGCTTTTGATATTACGGAAGGAATTTTCACCACGCTGTTTGTTGCAAAAAATTATAATTAGTAAGTAAGACTACGAATTGCCATTACAGTTGGACAATCCTATTCGTGTTGTAAGCAAAATAGGCTTTAAAATGATCCTACAATAGATAATATTATAATACGAGTATAGCAGCAATGGAGTCTTTATAGTTGTATATCATAGTTTAAAACCAATAGGGCTGCCAACCAATTAATAGGGTTTTTGTAGTGTCCTGGCGTGTTCCTTGATAGTTTTTATGTGGCGCTCTAGGTTTATAAAGTCGCGCAGATTACGTCACGTATTTTAAAATTTCATTTAACCAATTTTCATAAAACATTAATTGCCTATTGCTACTCTATAACTGCTTCGTGTTTTAAACTGAATTGGCTGGCTATTACAACTGCAAATCCAATTTTTGAAATTTGGTGTGGGGAACCGTACTCTACACCTGCACCTTCCAACAAGTGCGCTTTAGCCACTGCGAAGGGTCGCGTCTAGCGACAAAAAATTATGTGTGGTTTATAATTTTCAAGCTCTACAAAGAGCAATCATGCGATAATTCTACTATTATTATAAAGGCGAAAGTTGTATGGATGTATGGATGTCTGGATGTATGGATGTTTGTTACTCATTCACGCAAAAACTACTGAACGGATTTCGATGAAATTTGGTACACGGGTAGATCATGTTCCGGAACATATAGGCTACATTTTATGCCGGGAAAATAAAAAGAGGGACTTTTATCCCGGAAAAACTTATTAACGCGGGCGGAACCGCGGGCAAAATCTAGTAATTATTATTTTAACATGGACGGGATATTGTTAAACATTTCATCTGTGTTCGGATTGTTTGTTGGACATTATTCTTAAGTCAAAGATTTTCCGCGCAGGATGTGCCATTTATGCATTGACATGTGGCGATTTTTTATACATCAATGCATTTATGGCTAATTTTAATTGAGAGTTTACGGAGTGTAACGCGAATAGCGGACCAATGGATGCAGAATGGTGGAGCTTATAGGACTGCAATATGTTGTTTCCTTGTTATTTAAATTAATATAGCCTTTTTACAAATCCAGTAATTCGCAAAATACAAATTATACGATTTAAACTGCGCAACATCCCACAGCATATATGGTGTTTAAATAAGTTCTTTGTCCACTTGCTTCAGTTGGGTCGCCCCTTGTGTTACACATATTAACCTTCAAATTAAACTTAACAGTAATACTATGTTTATCCTCAATTGAATATTCATAAATAAAAATAAACATACTACTGTTGTCAGGCTGTCATGATCGATTTGTCATAAATTATTGTAATAATATTTTAAATCTACTGTTAAACTTGCTTGCCTGCGTAATGCGTACATGAATAATAAATGATTAGGTTTACTGCCGTACCTCCGTTATTTACAAAATATTTACCAATCTACTATTCACATCGCAACTACTTACAACGTGTGAAATACATAGTAATGAACATGTCATATTCATCGATTCTTAATTAGTTCAACGAAATCATGACATAGTGTAGTGGCACATTAAAATTTTGAGAACACATACATGCAAAATGTTTTAACAGATA